>PYXC01000048.1:385000-557500 GCA_015244755.2 Tenualosa ilisha | reverse complement strand
AAAACACACGCAGACACAGATGCCGCGGTGAAAATAAAACTCATAATGTTCTCTCTCTCTCTCTCTCTCTCTCTTTCCCATATAGCTGACATGCTGCTGTTCCTTATTTTATTGTATTCATTTATTTGCTAAGATACATTTCCTTGATTTATGTCACGAATGCCTGAAATATTGATAGAAAGAGACTTGAGGAGATGGGATGTGCCAGTCACATCAAAAACAGCCTACGTCAGGAATACAACTGCATGATGGACTACAGTAGGGTGGGGGTGCATGTGTGTTTGCCGGGGGGGGGGGGGGGTTGAAAATGTTCTTAATGTAAACTCTGATAGCTCTAAAACATCCATCACGCTGCTCTTACTGCCAGAGAGGCAGTCAATACTATCCCTGATAACGGTCAAATGGTACCCAGTGCATACATAGACCTGTCAAAAGTATAGACCTGTTCAAAGAGGTGCCTTTTGTCTGAATGAGTTTGAACTTGTGGATTGTTTTTGGCCCCTTGTTTTTGTCACCAACTGCCACAATACATTTCTAGGGAGGATTTTTGAAGTGATATTTCCTCCTCTTGAGCCATCTTTGCTTCTACTCTCTTTCAAACTAGTGCCGCCAAGTGCATGTGTCACAGTGTTGTTGTGGCACAGAAACTGTCAATCAAAAACTGCTGAAAAAAAAGACCGAAAACAGTTTTGACAAAACCTATATGACCGTGCTAAGCAAGTGCTATCAGTGGTCCTAACTAGAGCTACCGTGCATCTCTCCTCTCAGTGGACGGTGCTGCATGAGCTAGTGTGCAATGATGACTGAGACGGCTGACAGGCCGGCCCCCTCTTGTTCTGGCTCCTATCTCGGCAGAAACTGTCCCCGACTCACTCGACGCCTCCACCGCCAAAATGTCACATAACAGCCAGCGAAATATCAGTTTGGCAGCCAAAACTGTCTGCAAAAAAATGAATGATAAAAAAAACATGGCGTCAGAAAGCAAAAGAGTGTGGAAAGGGAGAGAGAAAGATGGAAAGGTAAGGGAGACTCGCTTGAGCCTCGGAGATGTTATGGAGTGTGAGTGTCACCCAGGCCTCTTACTTCTGGGCCAGCACCAATCTCCATGACAGATGACCTTTCAGAATGGATAGGGGTGCACCAAAGAACGAGCCTGGGGTTTCACCATGTCTCATTCATCGTCACCTACTGCCATACATGGTCTCAGACAAGACCGTTAGCTCGATGCTTTTCCTTATTACCACCTCACACACACACACATGCTCACACACACACACACACACACACACACCCAGTTCCTGAGTGCATTCCAGTAGACTAACCTGTCAACAGGACCTGCTGATGAGCTGTCTCATATTTTATGAAAATGTGGATGTGTTACATAACGTTCTCCAATGGAAAGGTTGCACAAATAATTCATAGTCATTTGACAAAGAAAAGAACATCTATAATTGATGCACGGTAAAAATTCTTGACACAATCAAATCAAGTCAGCTCATTTCTGACACAAAATCTCCCTAGACGTTCAGAACCAAAAAAAAAAAAAAGTCTTTGTTATAAGTTCCAGTAAAAGAAATCTGAGAACACTTCTGAAGTCAGAGGATCACAGGGAAACACTAATGAGATCCAGCACTTAACCAGATCAGACTTCCGAAGGTGACGTCTGTGTGTGTGTGTGTGTGAGCCCAGACAACCACCTTCACCTCTGCGCTGTCTGTAAAATCTTGTGCCGACGCACTTAACGATACACAGCACTCACAGCGCTTACTTAACTTCACAGACCACAGGTTAAACTATAAGACCCACAAGAAGTCACTGACAGTGTGTCATAGTGACGTGGACACACACACACACACACACACACACACACTCACACACACACTCAATACTGCTAAAGCCTTGGCTCTAAATCCTCTGTGAATACTGAGTTATACTGTCAGAAAGTCCCACCTCATGGCTCTATTTATGGAACCTCGCCTTCACACTGAGCATCTGCAACCCAAGACTCACTCTGAATTCTAAGTAGCAATAACAAGCCAGCAGTCCAATCAATAGCTGGGGAAAAATCATTAATAATAATCAGTATGGTTATTGGCACCTGTAAAGAGCCTATTAAATGTTAGAGACTGTTCTTTTTTTGCCCTCTCCTCTCAGGCTGAGCGTGTTGTGTTCACCAAGGCCAATATATTCATCATCGTGAGTTGATGTGACAAGACGTGCGCAGATTGCCCAAGACTTGTTTTTATTTTTTCATGTGGAGTTTGTGGAGAAGTACTGTATGGCGCGTGGAGGGTCGTATGCTGCATGCAGACACCTTTTCTGAGCTTGCCTCTTGTCTTGGCCTCATGTTGAGTCACACACTCCAAATCATAATCGTAAAATAGAAGGCAAAAAAGACATGCACAGTAGGTTTCGTGATGATGCCATCTTGAAATCAAGATGATCATTTGCGGTGAGATAATTGCGAGTCATCACGAAAAATCATGAAATGCAAAAAGGGCGTTTAAAAACTGACAAGGTTTTAAAATGACTCATTTACCCTTAAACTGGGATGAGAGTCTATGACTGACATGTTGGATGAGAAGTGCCCTCGATCAGTATTTGTGCAACACAAAACTTTTGCCTTGGCAGCTGAATGTATTCAATACCTAGAGGCAACCATTTAACACTGCCACAGTGGAGAGAAACATGAAGAACTCTGTAACTCTGTTAGCCCTTTTCGACCACTCGCTTTTATTCTCACTATGCTTCAGCATTTCAACCACTCACAGCATTTTGACCAAACAAAAATCACGTCAGAAAAAAAAAGGGTTTTCTTTTTTGTCAAAGTTTTTTTTTTTCACTTGAACTAGAGTGTGAGTGTAATTCTACTCTTCAAGGAGGAGCAGAGCAGAAAGCCTGTGTTTTGTCTTCCTATCAACCTTTCTCAGGACTAGGGCTCTTAAAGCCATATGTTACCAACCTGGCCACTCCGTTCCTCCAAGAAATGTTGTCTAGCACTGCCAACACCTTGCACAGGTCAATCCACACTATTCCCATCTGTTGATCCACGCTCATGGAATGATCTTCCAAGGGCTACCAGAGCAACGGATACCCTCTCCACCTTTAAGAAATTCTTGAATTCTTGAATTCTCTTCCTCGAATACCTCTTGCCTTAAAACCTCTAACTACCTAGCTTGACAAGCCAGACTATAACATCAAAATGAAATGGGCGGAATAAGGGGTCGCCTTTCAAGCTGCCTCTGCACGCAATAGGATAGCACTACGACCAATCAGTAGCCTCAACTGCTTTCACAAAGGCAGATACTTTCTGCTTCAACCAATCACTACTGTTTGGTTGTGACATATGTTACACTCTGGAACACATCATTTGAATTCAGCATAATTCTGCCCTCCGTCTGTTTGCTGATTGGCCTGTCCCAGATCAGAGACGGTGTGAATGGAAGCTTACGCCTGGCTCCCTGACGCAGTGGTGGAGCTAAATGAAACTGGAAGCGCCAGGTGCCACTAGCCTGGCTGACCAATCAGAGCAACGTTGGCAAAACAGCAAATACGACATTCTTTGAAATTAATAACTTGCCTTTTTCTGCTCAACTTCCAAAGAAAAGTCTAAATCTAACTCCAAAGTCAATGCCAAAGCCACAGCCATCTTATTTGTTTTGCACAGCCCTGTCATCATCGCGTTAAGCCTGTCCAACAACTCTCTACAAAGACAGAGCATTGTGATTGTGACTAAGCCCCCTTTATGCAGTGCAGAGGCATGCTTTGTAACATTTAGGTCTATGGCAGAGCCCCAGAATTCCATAGAATATTTAAAAGCCTTATATTTCTGAACAATGGATGTACATTTCTGACACTGTAATATGATCTCCCTAAGGAAAATGTCTTGATAGCATGACTCTCCACTCTGGATACAATCAACTTTAATTCAGGTGTGCACCAAGCTTATTTTGAACTGTATTAATGCACAGGACTACCCTCTACAGACAAGCATCGACACGCCTATTTATCCAGATCGAAACTGATTCCTACTTTGCTCCCATAGACATGAACCACCATGAAGTATCTTGCAGTGCTTATCTACCTGCCTGGTAAGAAAACCAGCTCCTCATTCTACACTTTGTTTCATATAGAGGGTCTGGTCATTCAGTAGTGAGAAGCGATTGCTTGCTGGAGGTGTTTAAGTAAAATGATTGGATCAGCCCTTGACTGATAGCCTGTCTTCACTGAGAGCATTCTTGCTCTGCATTCACAACGCCTCCCTCTGTTTGCTGATTGGATGCAGTAAAAATGGCACCAGAGACAACAAGCTTAATGGGATCAAATCTAGACTAGCACTGTAGGGAGATGGTGTCGAGTGGAAGTGGATAGGTAGGTGTGGCTAGGCTACCTTTCTACCTTCTACCTTCTACCTTTCCTAGCACCCACTTTATCCATTACCTCCTTATATCGGGATACCTCAGTGGTCGTCATCCCTAAACAATCTCCACTAGTCATTGCAGTAAGTGGCGCATATATATCACAATGGTGATCATGTCAGATTAATTTTATGACCTCTACCAAATTATATTGTAACATGACTTTGTTTTTAACAATGGAATGTGCCTTCCTGATGTGCTTGTGTTTTTTTGTGTTGTGCTTATGCAAGGCCAAAATAAGTAAGTCAGTGCTGGAAAATTCTTATGGATCTATACATGCAGAAGTCTCTAGGGTTCTGGAACATCAACAGTATGAGCTAATGGGTCACATGGGGACCTACATGTGTGCATCTGAAAGAAAAGCAGGACAGGGCTGTTGTTGTTGTTTTTTGATTTGATAGTCTCCTCTGTTATCCGTTAATGAATTTCTGAAGTGGTTTGGCAGGGTTGATTAGAATGGATTACTCAACACTGGTTTATTTCAATTTGCATTCAAGAGAAGAAAAGCCAAGGACTCATCTGCTGAGGTTTGTTCTTGTCTCTTTTTATCTATCTCTGTCACTGTCTGTGTTTTTCCTATTTATGCCCTCTCTCTCTCTCTCTCTCTCTCACACACACACACACACACACACACATTCTTTTATGTGCTTACCATGCTAGGTGGTGATGATGGTCACTTCTTCCCCTGTGCTTTTCTCTACTCTCTAAGCCAGTGAGGTATGAAACGTGTGGGGACCAAGTGACAGGGGCCAGTGTGTGTGTGTGTGTGTGTTTGTGTGTCTAGGGCCAGTAGGTTGGTGACAAGAGAGAAAGAGGGGAGATGGTAGGGACTTGGAGGCGGTGGGAAGGTGGTGTGGGGCCTTTTAAGTCTGCCTGCCTGGGGGCACCTCTGGTGTGTATGACCCATCACCCACCCCCACCCCCAGGGCCCCATGGACCCGTGCACTCGAATCGTTTCACTCTGCTAATTAAGGAGCGCTGTTCTGGATGATTAGTTCCCCCTCTGTGATTACCAGCCAGTCTGCTCAGGAGAGCCCAGACACACTCTCTCTCCTTCTCTTCCTCCTCATCCACGACTCTTTCTCCCACTCTCTTTCCTCCTTTCATTCTCTCCTCTTCTCTCACGTTCTCTGTCTTGTTCAATAGAGGCTGTAGAAGCTGTGAGGGGTTGGGGGCGGGGAAGGGAGAGGTGGGGGGTGTTTGCGAGACAGACAGAGGAGATGGTAAAATGTGTCCATGCGGAAGCATGATGTCTTCTGTCTGGGTCATTCATCAGAAGCATCCCTCATTGTCTTCTCTGAAAAATAGAGAGAGTGAGCTAAGTAGCTGGCGCCGGGCGCATGGATGCACTTTGAGATGTGTGGATCAGTGCGTTTCACTGTCTGTGAATGGCGACTCTATGGGTGTGTGACCATGGACAAAACACAAGCACACACACACACACACTCTGAGAGAAAAGAGAGAGACAACAGCTTTTTAGCAGGAAGTGTAAATAGGGACAAAGAGTTTCAGAAAAACTGCTCCCTCTAAAGGAGACAATTGCTGCTGCTGAGACCCTGATTCTCTCTCTCTCTCTCTCTCTCTCTCTCTCTCTCTCTCTCTCTCTCTCTCTCTCTCTCTCTGTGTCTCTCTCCCTCTTTCCAAGGACACTCTGTTAAATACTTGGAGTCTACTGAAGAGTCATCAAAGGTCGTTCACTGAGACTCTCACAGCAACAGCATGGGTGGTGAAAGCGAGAAGCGGCTTGTTGTTTCATAGACTTTTTTTTTTTTTCTTGCACAGCTCAAAGCTTGACAAAACATACTCTGTTACAGTCTACACTGTAAAAAAAAGGAAAAAAAAGAAGAAAAAAAAGTAATTCATGCAGTGTGTATAAATATTGAATTAAAATCTCAGCCCATCAGGGGTAACGGCAGACTATCAGTATGCTGTTGAGTTCCTTGGTTTCTGTACTTTCCCAGAATTCCATATATTGTGTCTTCCTTCTCAGCATCGCAAACGCAATTTTATCTATACAGAGCCACTCAATATTTATAAACCTGGTAAGCCAAGCAAAACTAATATCTCATTTTCATGGATGTTTGTCATGCACTGCTGCCACAATTGTATTGGAAACGGCAATGGGGGGAAAAAAGGCAGCGAAAATAAATAAACAAAGGCACGGTAAGTTCACGTCTAAGCTTGGTACATCAGGAAGGCCAGATTGAGGAAAACAGTATCCATCAGCAGTCAGTGAAGAAAATAAAGCAATTTAGAATAAATGGAAAATATCATTGTGTTCAGAGAAAAACATAATACAAACTAATTGAATTGTTGTGTAATCTTCACAGAGCTCATGGGCAAAAGTTTCTATTTTTAGTGGGACAAGAAATAAATAAAAAAAAAAGTTCAATATTCTCAAAGAGAAATTTGCTTTCTCCTCCATTCGACAAAGGGGCTTCCTTAAGAGATTAAAGCTATCCAGAACATCTCCCCTATTACTGTGCATTATGTTTCAGCAAATGCTTATGTTTCATCTGAGTACATCTAAATTCTGAGCATAACGCTGAGAAAGAAATGATGGCACTTTCTCAAAGACCCAGCAACAAGGTTATTTTATGATGAAGTATATAATGAGTGTTTTAGACTATCACATGTAGTCTATAGGAAAGTTCTGAGAGTACAGAGGTCAAGCAGTACGTAACACAAAACAGAGATCAAACAGGTTCGGATGTATTTGTCAGGGAAAGAGAATGGACAAGTGCGGCTCGAGGATTGTGTCATTACTGGGTAATTTCCACTCTGTGTTTTTGGTGTCTACAGTGTCACAAAGTAGGGGAGAATGTGGGTAGGGGGGAATTGTATGGTTAAATGTTTTGTATAAATGAACCACAAAAGAAGCGCTCGGCAAAAAGGAAAAGTGCTTTCCTCTACAGAGAGCATAATGGTTCTGTGAGCAAAACGGAAATCTGTCTATCGGCGGGAGGTGCCGAGGGTGATTTGTCTGATTGCCATACGAAAGTGGACATGCAGAGGCGTTGCGTCGCTGGCCTCATTAGGCTCTGAAGAGGAGCGCAATGCAGGCCCATCTTCAGTCCACAGCTGGATGCTAGCGTGTGGGGGAGACGCTATCACACAATACGGTTTGAAATGATAGCATTACGCGAGAGAGAGAGAGAGAGAGAGAAAGAGCGGTGTTGTTTGCTCATGATGTGCCCTCTTCATGAAGAGCTGAACATTTTGGTGGAGGTATTGAGTGTGCTTGCGGAGAGGGGGATTGCGTGTGTGTTTTAGGATCATGCTGTGAGGCTATAAAAGCCAGGCCCTTGTGATGACCCCTCTCACACACAGAAGTGCTAGTCAAGGGTCTCAGCATCATCGTGGCTGCTAGCGCTGCAATCTTCCATGCTCAAGGTCACATGTTGCAGCGTGGGCAGGATGGCCTCCAATAGGATACAGGGGTTGAGTTGCACCGCAACCGACCCCGGCGACCTCCTGTGACCCTCAGGGGTGAAGCTGAAATGGATGGGCAGGAAAGAGGTCGGGCAGGACGTGGATGGGTAGGGAAGGTGATCTGGAATTCGCCGGTTCAGCTTTGGGAGCATCAGCTCCCTTTGTTTATTTCTGCCGGATCTAATCTCCAAAAGATTTAAGCCAAAGTCAAATCCCGTAAAAAAAAGGTGGGGGCCGCAATGCTCAGCTTCTGTACACACATCCATCTTGGGAGAACGGCCTCTGAGCAAGCAAATGAAGACGTAATATGTTTTATTCAGAGGGAGAGGCGTGCTCAATGGAATACATTGTAAATAACTGGCCAGAGAATGTAGCCATCTCCTGATTCTATTATGCAGATCAGTGATCCTCAAATGTAGTCCTGCAATGCTCCCGATGCCGAGCTGCGTTTTAATTCCTCTGGCTCCACTGTTTTTTCCTCAGAGGTCAGGTACAGCCCACCAGGCACATTAGGCTTAGACCTAGTAAACAGGAAGCCTTGGGTATGGATCAGTGTGCAAGAGAACAGGGAGAGTCTGTTAAAATAGCAACAGCAGCAGAGGTACGATGGTGGTGGGAGGGGGAGGTGAGAAGAGCAGGCGAAGGCGGAAGATTTGAAACAGCGCCAATGCCCCGAGCTCGCCAATTCTCACCCTCAGCTCGCATCAGTCACAGTGAGAGGACCCAGCACAGAGTGTGCGCACACACACACACACACACACACACACACACACCACAGTGACAAAGCATTCATTCTGAACAACCCTGTCAATTGGGAAGACCTCACAATAGAATTTCCTCTCTCCTCTCTCCTCCCTTTCTGTCTATCTGCCTCTCTCTCTCTCTTGCTGTGTCTAGAAAAATCACACCTCAGTTGCAAATACAGCTCACAGTCTCTGCTCTCTGCTACGATATGAGGCAAGTCGGTCACTGTCGCAGGTCTCTTGGTTCCATCTGAAAAGCATGCCTTGAGTTGGCAGATGTCAATATGAGTCAGACATGGAGGAGAGGGAGTGTGAGTGTCGATGGTGTTAGATGGATGCCTGTGTGAGTGAGTGTGTTTAGGGTGGTGGTGCTGGTGGGAAAGGGTTGGGAGTTCGAGAGGGTGGGGGGGGTGTGCGCTCACACAGACATCTCATTCTCACCACCCACCTCTCATGCAGTCAACATTATGGCACTGCTGTTCTTTCCTCTCCCGGCCGAGCACGCGCTCTCTCTCACTCTCTAGCTTCTTCCAAAAAAAAAGACACCAAACTCACAGGCACAGAAGGCTCTGACGCCAGGGTGCCAAGGGAAGGGGGGGGGGGGGGGGGGGCAGTTTGGATGGGTGGGTTGAAAATATCCCAGGCGTGGGAAGCCAGGTCTGCGTCCACTGTGTCAGATCACGTCTGGTCGCAGCCACTGATGGATGTCTTGCGCAGACAATGCCAGACCGCGTCTGCGGGCCCGTGTGTGAACAAGTGAGAGTCAGAGTGATGTTTGGATGGAGAGCTGACACTCACTCAAGGGCCGGTCGCAAAGAGACTGTGAGCCTTGCGCTGCGGCAGCACAAACCTGTCAGAATTGAGACCCTCCTTCAGCAGGACCATGCGTCATGTATGTGCATGCAGACGTAATGTATGTTGGTGTTCCAAGATCTGGGGTACCTTAGAGATGCATCAGAGACATCTGGTGACACATGGTGTTGCCAAGGCTGGGTTTGCAATGGCATGACTCTATTATATCAGTAACACTAATTCAGCTACAGTTTCTTGTGTGTGTGTGTGTGTGTGTGTGTGTGTGTCTTTGCTTGTTTATTTCTCAGGGACCATATTCCACATCCAATTGCACCAGACTGTAAAATATAAAAGCTGATCCCCATCTGTTGTCTCTGGGCAGGAGACAATGGAGCGAAAATCAACAATCAAAAGGGAGCCTGAGCACATCCTACCACACCAACAACACACACGAATGAGCCAAGCACCGCCATCCATCTTGCCTCTGTTTAACACATGAGCCGATCAATAAATAAGGCCTTTTAACATGTGCTCTCGCAAGCCATTAGCTGGGTTTGCAACCTTAACTGACTCGGAGAGTATTTCAATGCCGTATTCTCCCATTGAACATACACACACACACACACACACACAGACTGGCGAAACACACAACCATGTAAAAAAAAAAAAAACAGACCTTCAAAAAGATCATGAACTCAGACTGACTCCATCGGCGAAGAATGAAACGAGGAATCCAGCCGCACCGCTTGCCTAACACAAGTCAAAGCACGCGCCCTGATTAATAAATAAGGCCCTATAATGTCTGCCTGTGCACGTGTGCTCTCCCAAGCAATTAACAAGGGCTATTACGCTAGCTAACTTAGGGTAGTAAGAGGGCGCGTAATCAGACGGAACGTGAAACACACGTTAGCCTCTCCCTGTGTTAGCGGCAGATAAAAAGGTCCGTTAAATGTCCAAATGTAAATGTAGCCAAAGGTCCAGCTGAGGGGATTTAGGGCGTTGCCAGCAGCTGGTCTGCAACGTCTCTCCTCTTCTCTCTGGTCCAGTCTGGTTGGGTTTTGCACTGGGGCCCTGCGACGGTGGCAGGTGGACAGCTTTGTTTGATATCCCCATTCCATTCCTTTCATCTCAGCAGGCTGCCGAATCACAGCTCCACTGATTAAAGCTCACAGGAACAGAAACTCTCCTCTCCCCTCCTCCCCTGCTTTCTTTCTTGTCTTTCTCCCACTGATTCAACTCATGGTGCTCTGCTGGTTCATTCATTTTTTAAAGCAAAGTAATGTGGATGGTTAGGAGGCCAGTGTGAGTGATAATTATTGCTCCGGTTTGTTTTGCTTGTTTACTTTTGGATTCTTCAAAATATTAATGAATGCACTGTTCCACAGAAATGTAGTTCAACAAACATGATTTTAAAAATGCATGAGCCAAAAATTTCAAATTCTGTGAAAAAAAGATTATACTGCATGATGGGTGTGTTTGGAATTACTCTGAAAACATCACATGCCAAACTAAATCATAAAACATGAATCTATCATGTTTGATGACTCAGAGAACTGTCAAAACATGAGATTGTCAAATTAGATGGAAAATGTGGAGAGGCTTATTGAAGAAAACAAAACAATTTGAGCAAAAATATCACGGTCAAAATAGATGCCCAAGCATAATTTTTGCATATTGTGCTGTATATTAACAAATCACAAATCGCGAGTCACAAATTAGAAATGCCTAATTCTGTCTTTCCTTGTTCTAAATGTGTTCACTGACTCTACTTAAAACACATTCCCCATGCAGCATGGTACCGTCTAGTGCCATGTCCCCCACACTCAGAAGCTAATTTTGCTTAATATTTCAATTTGATGTCAACTAAAATATTCCAGATCATCAAAGCTTGAGAGGGTTCCTTTTGGGACAGACTGAACTCTGCAAGAGACAGCAGCAAAGGAAATGGTGAACAAAATACCCTATAGTACATACTGCACGCTCAGGGAGAACTGCATACTGCACGCTCAGGGAGAACTGTGACATTAAATGATTCTTAATTGTTCAGTGGATACAACTGAAAGACACACAAACGGCACTTTGCAAATCCCTGATGCCCCACCGCATGGACAGGAAAACATACTGGTGGGCATCAGCAACACTGCACTTGACAGGATACCAGTGTAGAACATGATTGCAGAGAACAGACTCTGCTCTATCGCTCTCTGTTTTTTTGCCGGCTGTTTTTTCTTCTCTTCTTTTTCACCCTGTTTTGGCCACAGATACAGGAGATGAGGGTGTGAATGAGAAAGAGGAGCAAGCATGAACATGCCCAAACTTTGTATACAGAATAACCAGCTACTGTCAGAGTTGACGTGAAGACAAAGGGACCCTCTCTGGCACCACCAACACCCTTCACCCCACCTCTCCTCCTTCTTTCTCTTCCTCCCCCCATCTCCCTCTCTTTTCCCCGCTGTCTCCCTCTTTCTTTTTTACCTCTCCTTTACTTCTTGACAGGTGACATACAGTAGTGGAGAGCCAGTGGCCTGGGACTGGCTTTGATGAGGTGAATGTTAGCAGAGGTGACAGCACTTTCTACACACACACACACACACACACACACACACACACACACCCTGCCACCCTACACAATACCCCGACTAGGGCTCATGACAGTTCAGCACCTGTGCCCCTGAGATGCTGCATCAGCAGGTCAACAACAATCTCGTTGTGGCGGACATTGTGTGTACTCGTGTGTGTGTGTGTGTGTGTGTGTGTGTGTGTGTGTGTGTGAGTGAGTGAGTGAGTGAGAGATAGAGAGAGAGTTCAGAGTTTCCCTCCTGCAGCGATCACCACCCCACCTATGGTGATGTGGGCCCTTTGCCTCCTCGCTCTATGCTGTCTTAGCCCAAAGGCACGAGCATAAAGAATTGATGTGATCAATGTCTCCCGTTGCATTTTACAGTAACGTCTCAGAGCCAGATACGCTTTCATCAATGGCCCCATCAGTAGACAGAACAGTGTAATAGATGCGTTGTGTGTCCATATTGGCTGCTAGCTACTTACCTAGACCCTAGGCCTTCACATTCAATAAGGTGAAGCACACCCGGCTTGCCTGATTCAGTTGTTGAGTTTATGGTATGTATTTTATTTTTAATTTTTTTTTGTTTAACTCTTGCCATGTCAATTTTGGAGCCTCACAGGAATAAGCGTACTTGTTTATTTATCTGGGTTGAACCTTGGCCTTTGTTTGTTGTAATTTTCAACCAAATTCAAGGTCAGATAATAATAAATTAGAAATTCCTTGAAAAATTTTAGAATTTAAAATCTATTTAAGAGAACTTACCTTAAATCAGGGGAACATATCCTTATTTTTGCATGAGTAACAGACATATTTTTAAGCAGAATTTCCAATAAAAACAGGAAACTTTCACCTGCAAGATTTTGACAATGGAGCAAGAATAGATTTATGAATTTATCACAAGGTAGAAAAAAAAACAAATGCAAATCTGTCTTGTTATTGCAAAAATAAGCACATATTCTCTTTGCTTAAGGTTATTCCTCTTTCTTAGTTATTTTGGCTTTGCATATGACTTTTTCAGTCTTGTACAATAAGAACAAAGTTGAGCGAGTCAAACCTAAACTGAATTTGGTATCTCTGGGAATTAGTTATGAGTACAAATCCAGTAACTGAAATGTTGTTCTTTTAATGTCACAATTGGTACCATGGCAACCATAGAACAGACCTGTTAAGAAAACCTGTTTGATTCAGTTGGAATTACGTCAACAATGGAAAGAATCCAACATTTAGAATCTTTCACCACACATAACGACTTCTGCCGCGACTAAACACAGCTACTGTTGATTACCACAGATTGTCTATGACTGGCCTGGAAATTCCATTGTATTAGAATAGGGTTAAAAATTGTAAGGTTAATTTTCTGTGGTTGTCAAATAAGCAGGAATGAGGCAAGACCTATAATCTACTAGCAGAATCAAAAGCAGCCATGCCTCTGATAATGTTACACTGTACTCCATCACCGTCTATTGTGCATTAACACAGCTGTTGCTGTAGTGGGCCAGCATTCGCCAGAAGAGATAGCCTTATCTTACACAACCTCCCTCCTTACTCTAGGTTTACCAAGCAATCCCACCCCAAGACATCCAACTAATCTTTAATGCATCGCGGCATCTTCTTTGGTTTTCCCGGCCCTGATGACGAAGGAATGGAAATATTTTTCATTGTCTCCAGCGTCTCCACCCTCGTCTTTTTTTCTCCCTACTCCGCTGTTGTCTTTTTTGGGGTGTAATTCGCTAAACTTTGAAGTGGTAATGAATGGTAGCTGAGCGCGAGGCGCGGGAGACTTTGCACGCATCTCTTCCCCGGCCTGCCTCCCAGGCTGGAATCCATCACCGCGCGGGAGGCAACAGCTTGCCTGACAGCTTTGTCAATGAAAATTACGCCGGTCGGTCGGGATCGGCCGCGCCCTGGCGCGAGCCGTACCTGTCGTCTCTCTTTCTCTCCCTCTCTCTCTCTGTCTCACACACACACACTACACACTCACACATGCTCTGTCTCCAGGTCCTGGCGAGAGGCCGAATCAAAAATAACTGTCCCCAGGGGGGCCGTCTGTGTATGGGCAAGTGTGGGTCTGTGTGGACTTCCCATCAGGGGTTATGGAGGCACAATAAACTTTTTCAGTTTGTCAAGCTTTGTAAAAGTCACTCACTGTACAAAGATGGGGTGCTCTGTGGATTGTCGTTGACTGCTAGGAGAACATGCCGTGGCTGCTTATGAAACACAAACCGAGCTGCAAGCTGCGTTGTTGGGAGAGAGAGAAAGAGTAAGCAAGAGGGAGTGGATGCTTAAAACCATATTTCAATACAGAGATGCATCACTGTCAAGCAAACACAATTACCCAGAGCCTCTGTAGCAGCATTTTTTGAGATGAAGATGTCAAATATTTGTCTTTAGAGTATACAGAGACACACACACACATGCACACACACACACACACACACACACACACACTTGAATGTTTGGCTTGTTTCCCAAAGTGTCTGCCTTTACAATGGCGTCGGCTTTCATGGACGTTACTTTCCCTTTTTTCATCATGACAGACTGCCCTGTTTCTTCGGCTCAAATGAGATCCCATTGGATTTTACTTACTCAACTGTAAAAGATAATTTCCATCTCTGTAATTAGCAGTGTAAGACATACATCACAGAATATGCCTTGTTATTTGTAAAAAAAAGAAAAGAGCCAAGGCTTGATATTATGCAGATTTAAAGGCACCCCAAGGGGCTGTTATTTTAATTATTTATTTAGACTCTCTTGCCTCCCTCATGCCTCAAACTGATAAAACGTGGCCCGATCCCAGTTCAAATCACAATGCCATGGCAATGTTTAATGAATAAAGGGAGATCATTTGTCCATTTACCTTGATTTCCGCATCCGCCATTTGCCTTAATGGCATCCGGCAAATGCATAACTCTGTGAGGTGTGTGTGTGTGTGTGTGTGTGTGGCAGGAGTGCGTGCGGGGCGGTGTAAACAGATTGGGCATCACAGTGTGAGAGAGGGTGCCTGTGTCACATAGAGATGAACATTTGTATAAGCTCCATTCGTTCCCGGGTAATTCAAGCAGTAACTCCAGCAAATGAGACTGAGATTCATTAAATCCGACATGAGCACTTTTCCTTTGGACTGATAGTGTCCTGGACGATGGGCACAAATTCTTCTTGTCTCTCTGTGTGTGTGTGTGTGTGTGTGTGTGTGTTTTTCTTTTCTTTATTCTTTTTTTCACTTGCACTTGCAGTGTTTTGACAACATCTGTTTCCATGATGCTGTTATTAGTAGGGGGGCTGGCAAGGGGAAAGTGACGGGTACCTTTGCCAAGCATGTAACTCCGAGCAAACTATCACTGAAGCACACATCAAACAGCTTGAGAAAGAGCTGGCCCATTGCCATGGACGGGGAGAGCAGAGGAACCAATTATTTAGCTAAACAGCTATAAAGGGGAAGGCTCCATGATACTGATTTGATACACGTAAACAAAGGCAAAAGAAAAGACTTTAGGATGTAGATAAGCATTTATATATATATATATATATATATATATATCATTATTAGAATAAAACAGAAATGTAAATTCAGTAAACGTTGGTAAAATACGGCAGGCTTAAACTTGTGACCTCCAGCTATTCAAGGCTTAAGTTCTTATGTGGCGATTTAAAGTTAAAATAAGCCACTTGTTATGATAATGTCACAAATCATCCAGTGGCCCCTTATTACATGCATGGACTCCTTTCCAAATATGACCGGTGTTTGGTGGTCCAAGTTTGATCACTCCTCTTGAAGCGCATTAGACACCATCAATAAGTGATGATGTTTGTCCAGTGGCGGTAAGGAGCTTCATCATCACAGGGGAGCCAAAGCACACCGGTGGAGTGGAGCAGACTGCAGAGAAGTGTGTGTGTATGTGTGTGTGTGTGTGTGTGTGTGTATATGGTGGGGGGATGGGATTGGCGAGATTGCCTGCCTGCCTTTGAGCTCACAGACACAAGCACCTGCCACCGGCCCAGGCACACAGCAAGCAATCATCCAATTTCAGGAGGCGCTCGCGGAGAAAGGTCACCGGGCAAGTGCTCCGCCACTTTTCTCACTGGTGATTGGTGGGAGGACATAGTGGGGGAGAAAGTGGGGGAGAGCTCTCTCTCTCTCTCTCTCTCTCTCTCTCTCTCTCTCAATTTGTTGTTTCTCCGGACATTCGTGCCTTGCCATCTCATCTCCCACCATCTCTCCTTAGGCAACTTGAATAGATTTGATGGCGGCAGATGGCCAGTTGATGAGTGATATCCTTACCAATTAAAATTACTAATTGGACGTTGGGTGACATGGAATCGGATGCCTTGTGACACAGCGGCTGCGCAGTTTCCGTGGATGCATGTGTGTGTGTGCACATCTGAGTGTATGTGTGTGTGTGTGTGTGCGTGTGTGTGTCCTTCAAGAGAACAGTGGTTTGAATCAGCATGTGCTACAAAGTAAAACCTTTGAGAGATTCACCTCGACTGTATCCACTCCATCTGAATTCTCCCTCTTGTCTAGAACAAGAGATTCTACAGACGTGAATAACAAAAGAGATGTCAGATTTTCTTCATGCTGTCCACATACCCCTATTTATTACATCAGTTTGATCAAAAAAGAGGGAAAAAGCGAGGCAATAGAAAGAGAAATATAAAAAGAAAGCAAAAGAGATTTCAGCCTTTGAAACAAGATGGATGTCTTGCAGACAAGAAATACTTCAAATCCCCCCTCTTCAAGCTCACAATGCCACCTGGCAGCGTACTAATCAGTACACATTGATCACAAAAAGTGCTCGCAGACACATCTGCACCCCTGTATCTCGGAGATTCCAGCCTTGGTCAGGCGGGCCATGAAATATTGAGAGGTGAGGTGTGTTTGTGTTGACTTTGATCCCTCCCCTGCCGCTCCCTCCTCAGACCCTCCTCCATAGTCAAGCATGATCAAAGAATCACCCCACTTTCCCAGCAGGGACTTGCCTTTACTCCAATACACCCAAAATCAAGCTTCCTTCACTTACTGAGCACAACGTTTCCTTTTTTACCCTTGATTTATGTATAGATGTACATATAGGTACAGCTAGGCGGTTGAGAATGTTTTGAACTCTTCTTTAGAGTAAGTGTAAACATCTTGCTGATTGGTATAACGTAGCTCACACATTTTTTCTGTGACAAAATGTCATTGCTAGCACAGAGGAGGAAGTGCAAGTTCAAAGTTAATGAGACTACTGCGACTGCTTAGTGAAGGTACAAGTTTGCGATGGCATTTTTTTCTTCTTTTTGAGTGGCAAGTGCTAGTCACAATTTTGTTATTCTGTTAATGGAAAATCTTACACTTGGCTGACAATACAACAATTTTGAAAAGAGGTTCTTTAAAAGCAGGCAGTACATTCTAGAATGCTCATGGTCCAATTTAGAGTGTGATTTCACCCTGAAACCACCATTACATAGAAAAAGACATGTTCATAGAACTGGTCAGCTTTTTTGCATTGTTGTTGCCAAATTGCCAATTTTCAAGCGGGTTCACTCACTCCTTTTTGAGTAACTTTGAAGGTTAACTCTCCTTTTTCCAACCGGCAAATCTAGACTCTAGAGACCCTTTTAAAGCCTCTGCCTTAACAATTCAGCCTTCCTCATGCAACTCACTGGACATGTTTCCTGACGACTTCGTAGGCAAGACTTGGGTTCACGTAATGTATTTGACTGGTAAACAAGGGTGGCTGTACAGTTCAGCTGTGCAGGTGCATGGGGGCATAGAGAGTCAGAGATTGGAGGACACGTTTATTTCTGGGGGGGTTTCTGACTTTCTGGTAAGAGCCAGGTGAAGAGTTTATTTTTACCAACACCTGAGAAAAACAGATATGACACTTCAAAGCATTTGGTCCAAAGAGCACTTCACTCAAGGACTCACTTAAACTAATATCATGGTTCTTCAAACCATATAAGGCATAAAAATGTTTTTTTTTTTTTTAATTTACTCCTTTATCAAATTTTAGAAATGTTTTGAAAAGTAGTTTCGCCGTATCCCGGGTTTAATTAAATCTTCTTTGCAGAGTTGTCTCAAAGCCTGAAATGTTTATTCTCCACACACTTGTGCACCAAAGAAACCTGAGAGCAAACAACAAAATCTGGTAATATCTCAACATATTGCAAACACTTTAAACCCTTCAGCACACTTTAAACTTCATTTATGAATTTTATTTTATTTTGCCAGTGCATAAATTGCTCGATCCTCAGTGAACAGAGTAAATATTTGCCGCTCGCATCTCTCTCACAAACAATTCAGTGGAACTGCCTTTTTTTTTTCATCCACAAACACATGCACACAGGCACACATACACACACATCCATCATGAGCTCTGAGGTGGCGCAGTGGAAGAAATATCATCATGGTGACGCGTGAGTCTCGACAGCAGTTCGCCACTGGCTTATATATCCGGGCATCACTGCCCGCCTGTGCCCGTTGCTGCGGTAACGACTCCCTCTGTGGATGATCAAAATGAGAGGTTGAGGGGTGTAGCGGCGAGCGCGCCACCGTGGCCATCTTCCCACTTGTCCCGTCAGATCCCATCTATCTGCATCTTTAATGCCTCCAGATGGGACTCATAACTGGTTCACAAGTGTCAAGTTCACAAAGCACATGGAGTGAAATAATTGCACGTCTGATGCACGTCACACATGTGAATACGCTTTGCATATTCAGACTAAAATGCATGCAGAATGAACTTCAAGTGTTCTGGACTTCCAGAATAGAGACCACTATTTACCAGCAATCACAGTCTGTCTGTGTCGACCAGGCCTTTCTGTTTGTCCACTTTAAATAACATACTGACTTCTACGGTCACATCTGTTGCTTGAACACAACGCTATTTTGTGACATTGCATTCTAAGTGTGAACATGCAGTATGCTATCCTACAGCCTGTTGTCTTTCAAGACCAAATGTCAAACAACAGCATCTCTGCAATGCCATGGCAACAGATGTAAATATACAAGGAAAAGAACACACCGCCTACATCCATAAACCTAATCACATCACATGCAGTGGGTTGGCTACAATCTCCGTATGGCAGGGGGCATCAATAAAAAAAAAAATAGGCCTGTCTCACATGGAAATAAGAGTGGGTTGTCTGCAGTCTGAATATGGGAAATGGTGGTGGTGTGTTTGAGGGGGTACCGGTAAATGACGCAGGCCCATCTGTTAGGAACATCTTTTGTATGTTTTATTGGTGTCTTGCCAATTTACATCATGTAAATCTGTCATGCTTCCTGTTTAGTGGCTGGCTGAATTGCGTATCAACTAAATCTTCTATGCGAGAGCAAGGAGCAAAACTCATAATGGCTTGGCATATTGTTGTTCAGTAGCACTCCTTGCCACTTGTAACACCTTTTTTCTGTTCTGGTGGGCACATGCTGTGGCTAAAGATGTGTGTGTAGTGAGGGCACAGACTCAAACTCGGGGATGGAGGGGGGGTCAACGTGCACTCACTTCAAGAGCCACTCAGACTCCCTTATGCCCCGCTTGAGTGCGGCGAAATTAGGCACCGGTCGCTGCTGTTGTCGTTCTTGACGCCATCATTCCTGAGTCACCGAGCAGGTGCCCGGTGATGGGAACGGGGGCGAGGCGAGCCGTCTGTACCCCGAAATAAAACAAGGTGCCACGTGTGCGTGTGCGCCCCTGACAAATGGCACGGTAATGAGTCTCAGGGAAGTTGTGACTAGGAGAGAATCAATCACCTAAGATGGAGGGAACAGCGGGGTATGTGTGTACAGGTGTTTATGTGCGAGTGCATATGTGTGTGTGTGTGTGTGAGTTTGTGCATATGTGTATATTCCTGTGTGTGTGTGTGTTTGTGCATATGTGTATATTCCTGTGTGTGTGTGTGTGTGTGTGTGTGTGTGTTTCGGAGTGCTGACAGGAGTCACACGCCTAAGCCTTGTCGTCGTGCCTCTACCTTGTCTCCTTGGCACAGACGCGGGAGGCCGGGACGTGCGAAGGTCTCGGCCGCCATTTGCCTGAGCGGCGGGGAGCGTTTTCCGGAGGTCAAGCGGGAAACACGCTCGTGGGGCCACCTTCCCCCGACGCGTCATCAGTAACCCCCCATCATGGGCCCATTGTCTTAATAGCGCTGTCAATGGGCACCTAATGGCGCTCTGCTGGCGACGCCTGGCTGCTCCATATTAATTTGAGCAGCCCCGCGCCAGCGAAGGTTATTTTTTATTGTGTCTGTCAGCCGCTGATAAACCTGCTCTCCACCATCCATCCATCAGTTTCCAAATGCTCTTTCTGTTCTCCCGCAGCCTCTCTTTCTCTCCCTCTCTCTTTCCTTCCTTCATCTCTTTTCTCTCTTGCTCTCTCTAACTTACTTTCCCTCTCTGTCTCCCTCCCTCTCTCTCATTCCCTCAATATCTTCTCTCTCCCTCAATATATCTCTTTCATTCTTTCATTTCTCTATGTCCTCCCACTCTTATTCTCTCCATCCTCTTTTACTTCTACCTCCATCTCTGTTTCTTCTTTTCCTCTCCTGTCTCATGACCTCATGCTCTCTCACTCTCTCCGTCACCCTTGCGTTTTCTCACCATATTGTTTCCTTCTCTCTCTCTCTCTCTCTCTCTCTCTCTCTCTCATTTGATGACTGTACCCTCACATTTTCAGGGCGCATTATTTTTTTTAAGAACACACTGAAGCTTAATATTATCTCGCCAGGACCCCCACCTCTCTCTCTTTTTACTTCTTCTCTCCCTCTCTCCCTCCCTCCCTCCCTCGCTCTCTCATGGTGTGATGAATGACCCTGGCTCTTGTATCGATTTCCAAACCGAAACAATTTGGAGACAAAACAAGTAGCAGTTTATCATATTGATTTTCCTCCCAATTTAGTTTCCCCCCCTTTAAGGTGACACTGTGATCTGAATGAATAAAATAAATGAGCGGGCGAATAAGTACATCTAGAGTGCTGAGCTGTGACAATGATTCAGTATGATGTCACATAACCAACACCGCCTGATGCAGCTCTCTCCAGACCATCATGGAAAGATCCCTCTGACTTTGAACATGAGACTTGTTTAGCTACGCCGCCGTCAGAGGGCAGATCAACAAAGAGCATCAACAAAATACAAGAATGAAGAAGTGTAAAAAAACAACAACAAAAAAAAAACAAGTTTCACAATACATGCATTACAATAATAATAATAAGCCACAGGCTAGGTTCTGTGTGCTGCCAGGCTTTTTTGTGAAGGCCTTGTTTTCTTTTGAATGCCAGTGATTAAAACACGTAATTGGGCCCTTCATTCTGAAGAGTTAGGAGCAGTTAGAAGGGTGTCAAATGCGTTGACATGGCACTCGCAGGCTTTCCAGCGAGGCAAAAAGGACTTGCTTGCTGTTTGCATCCCCTCGGTTAGGGGGGGTGCGACAGAAGTAGGGCACTTCATGCTGTGTCAGTGTGCATCAGTTCATGACTATCAGGGTGTCAACATCTCACGCGGGTTGAAAGAGACTGGCATGTCTTGTGCTGAGTGGGAGAAGGAGTCTGAAACGAGGGGGAAGAAAGGATCGTCGCTCGGAAAAGGGTAAAAAGCTGAACTGAAGCTGAGCAGGGGAAAAGCTAAAACCTCTATTACAGGAAAAAGAATAAAATATATCACTGTTTTAGATCAAATGCTTCATCCAAGCCTGAACTGCCATTGTTCTGTTCATGTACAGAACAAGACTACACTCACTTCAGTTAGAGAGTGTCAAAAAGTGAACGTGGAAAGACATGCAAAAAATTTTGAGGAGCATGTTGCATTATGGGAAATCTAAACTACTGTATGCAGACTAGAGGCCCTATGGACCACACAGTAGTCTACTGGCTCTCCCTTTGTCTGCACCTCTACACCCTGCCCCTTGCCACAATTGCTTTACCGCAGCTTTTTCTGTTGTTTTTTTCCCTCCCTGTGACAGGAGTCAAGTGTCAAGATCATCTTTTAATAACAGATTGGATTTGATTACAATCTGCTGATGCAGCAATCCCCTCCACCGTCACCTGAAAGGCATGCCGCTCCTCCTACTGCGGCTCCCTGAATTCATTACCACCGACAGCGCCAACCCGTCACCTGGCGACTGTGCCCTTGGATCTTGTGCCATGCCACTGCAGACATTGACTACCCCTCACCCCACCACACACACACTATAAGAACACCTTATACGAACACATGCACACACCATTCTCATCTTAGAACCATCAATGCAGACCCACCCTTCATCCACTACCCATTGGCCCGACCCTGAGCAATTGCACTGGGACATCTAAGGGAGGGGGGGGGCATTGGATGAGTAAAATGAAGGTGGAGGGGGACAGGGAGAACAAACAACAATAACGGTGAGAGGAGGTTCTGATATTGCGAGCATATTACTCAGTTAACCTCCTGTCCTCTGCCTCTTACCCCCCTCCACCACACACACACACACACACACACACACACACACACACACTTTCCACCTCCAACCTTTCTACACCCACCCTGCCTCATCACCCCCTCCTCTCCTGCTGTTTAAATTAGCTCGACACCCTACTGTGCCCTCCTATGAAATTACTTTTACACGACACAATCTCCAGAGCGTGGGGGTCCAGGGCCCACCTGCTTATACCGACAGAGAGGCGTGGATCGCGGCCCCCTCAAACCCATTGGAGTGTGTCTCCGGCCATTAGAAATAAAGGGCTGGGTGGAGATGAGGAAGGCGGCTATGAGAGGAAAAAGGGAACAGTAATGATGCAAAGATGAGATTGCTTTTCCTTCCTCTCTCATAAGCAATGGGTATAAACATATTGTTTTGGCACCAGGATGTATGTGTGTGTGTATGTGTGTGTGTATGAGAGAGAGAGAGAGAGAGAGAGAGAGGAGTATATAAGTGTTCACAGTAGGGAGAAGAGTTGTTGTTCAAGGTTACCTGGGGCAGGCAGCCTGTGTTTGTTGCAGGGAAGGGGATGAGAACTCAAAGAGAGAGGTTGGAATCTATGTATGTATGTATTTAGGGCTTTCCCTGCTAGCCACTCTGCCACATGCAAACGCATCACTACCAGTTGAGGGCAACTTCCAATAGACCCAGCGCCACTGAGGCAATGCAAAAACCTCAAACACCCCCGTCTCTCACATGCACTCTTCCTTTATCTTCTCCATATTCTTCTCTCTCACTCTTTCTTCTACTTCTTCTTCTCTCTCCCTCTCTCTTTGTCTCTCTCACAAATACAACAGGAGATGGAGAGGCCGTTTAGCTTAGCATCTCACTCCTCCTCAGAGAGGTGCACACACAAGACACACTCATCTAATTACCGAGGAAGAATACAGCTCTAATGGAGTCAGGAGGGCATACATGCAAGACAAATAATAACAGGCAGCAGCAGCGGCAATAACAACAAAAATATTTAGGGCAACAAACAAGGGGAAATACAAAAGATATGTATTTGTGCTTGCTTATCCAAAGCAAGCAAGTTATCCCCAAACCACTATACAAAAAGAAAGGACATGAAGAAAGAAACTATTGTTCTGCATTAATTTAGGGCAGGCTAATTGGGCCTATCTGTTGGACTGAGGATACATTTAACCTTGATTTATGTTAGTTGCAACTCAGATGTTGGTACATGCCACTTTTCCAAACTCCAATAGATATTGGATGGATTTTGCTGCTGGTCAAACTGTTTAGACTCAGACTTGGGCACGTGGAGGATTACTGGGGCCAGGATTAGAAAGCCGTAACTACACTTCTTTTCTGAAGTGTAGCAGGGATGGAAAAAGGAAAAGGAAGGAAGGGACAAGGGACACGAGAGCAGTGGGTTGGCTGAGTAGGGGTGGTCGATTAAGTGCTGCTCTTCCAGGTAAGCAGGGGCATTTGTCAGGGATGTTCAATGTCAGAAATGTTCAATGTCATGGATGTTACATGCACCAGCTATCAAATCATTCAGATGGAGATTAGAGGGGAAATGAACAATGGATGGGTCATGGAGGTATGGATGGATGGATGAATGGATGGATGGATGGATGGATATAGGGCCTGTGTTGTAACCCTGTACTTCTAGTAGATAAGGGCATTCCTTAATGAAAGAGCATATTACACGTAAGAGAAAAAATGGCTGCATATCTCTAAAGACCCAAAACAGGCGTTTGTTGAGCCAAACATAGACAAAAGAAGGAAAAAGGAAAAGCATGTGTCTACATTATCTAAGACCTATAGCCTTTGACTGGTATTAAAGGTTCAGTGCTATTCCTTGACAACCAATTGGCACTTTCAGGATAGCACAGGATTCAATTAAATTTATCAACTGTCTTTTTTATGGGTGTGCGTCCATTGCCAAGTTCCTAATAATTAGTGTGTTGGAAGAGCTTTAGGATTGGTGAGGCAGTGGGAGACGTGGTCCTGTTATAATCCTTTCTCTTTTAAAAAAAGTGCAATCAAGGCACTGTCACAAGTGTCACAGCATGAAATAGGAAATTGAGGGGAGGGAAAAGAATAAAAATAGAATGATGGATGGGTGTGTGGGGGGGAGGGGTGTAGTTTCACAAACATTTAAAAGCTATTTCTTTGGTTATGTGACAGGCACATCTGGTAGCAATAATGACTGATATACTGGCTTGGAAATGCTGTGACACTCTGAATGGTATCTGGGTCAAGGTAGATAACAGTTCAGGATCACACTCTTGGGGGCATAGCATGCTGTGCGTGTACGTGTTGTGTGTGCGTAAGAGTGGGTTGTAAAATGTATATGTTCATGATAGAGTTGGGTTTATATCTGTGTGTTACATAACGTACATTAAAGAGGGTTATTCTGATGTTTGAGTCTGTTATATATGGGTTTGTAGGGTTGACATCACAATGTTATTACAAACATTTTTCATGTTATGTGAGGGTGTTTGAGTTGTGCTTTATTAATATTCGTCTTACATTACATTACATATTTATGTTTTTGTAGGGAATAGTGTGTAGATATGTGTCCTGGATAAATCACTACAGCGAAGCGCTCAGATTCATGTCATAAATATTTACTGCAGACAGATTCTTTGAGCTACTGTGTCCATGGCTCACCCGACCATGTGGAGAAATGTCCACTAACCCCCAGGCCATCAATACATCCAGCCGTGCCCCAGTGGCCTGAGGACCAGGTCTGGTGGTGAGCTTTAAAGGGAAACAAAGATTATTGTCACCTCTGCTTCAGCAAGACAGTGGACGTTATGGGAGAGCTCCCCCGAAAAGGACAATAGGGTGTAAATTGATTTATGGGGATTTGGGGTGCCATAATGTGCAGTAGTAACAAGGAATCAATGGGCTAGAAAAATGCTAACAGCAGACCTTTATGTCCTGTGCCTTTGTCTCCCAGCAATTTAATTAATCTGACTTTTTTTCCCTCTCTTCTCTCTCTCTCTCTCTCTCTCTCGCTCTATTTCTCTCTACTTTCTTTCCATCGGTACACAGTGAGAAAGAGAAGTATGATGGAGAGCTACGTCTGTAGTGATCTACGTCTGTAGTGAGCTTGCGCCTTTAGTTCACCACAGGTGAGACAAGACGACATCAGATCAAATCCCAGGCATAGTTAAGGGCCAGCGCTGGCCTCACACGTACAACACAAACACGACCCTACACAACACAGTACAGCACACACAACCCTATACAACACAGCACAGCGCCCAAACAAACACAACCCTACACAACACAGCACACACAAACACGACCCTACACAACACAGCACACACAAACACAACCCTACACAACACAGCACAGCGCACACACAAACACAACCCTACACAACACAGTACAGAACACACACAAACACAACCCTACACAACACAACACAGCGCACACACAAACACAACCCTACACAACACAACACACACACACACGACCCTAGGTGACAGGAGAGTCGCTTCTCACCTGAGGTTGTCATTGGGTTGCGAAATCTCCACGGAGAAGGGAGGAAAATACCAGAAAGGGAGATGCGAGGGAGACTGAAACAAGTTTTATTTTCGGGAGAGGGAAAGGGTGACATTGAGGTGAGGGTGGGCGACCCTGGTGCCACTCTACCTGATGGGAATGCTATATTGACGGCCAGGAGGACAGCAGTCACAGGCAGGTGGCTGCCAATTTCAATGAGCTAATTGCTACCCAAAAATAATTAATATGGTAGAGGCACACTGGGCTGTACAAAGGTTGACAGATGCGCGTGTGACGCCAGGCTGCTCCCACATATCCCAGGCTCCGGCCTACTATCGGAAGAGGCAGATGGAGGAAGAACGGCAGTGGAGTTATGGAAAAACTCTGTATTACATTGATTCCTGCATGGTTTGTTCAAGTTAATCTCCTGTGATTTGACGGCAGCACACTGTCATTTACTGTAATTATGCTAGCTTTTCTCTATTCATATCTCTAAATCATCTGGTTAAGCACAAAAATGCGCTGTTCTGAACTTGTTAGCATGATATATGCTATAGCCAATTTAACTTAAACATTTCCCTATTCTCATGTTCTGGAATGTGTGTGTGTGTGTGTGTGTGTGTGTGTTAGAGAGTGCGTGTGTCTGTCTGTATGTGTGTTTGTGTGTGTGTGTGTTAGAGAGAGAGAGAAAGAAAGAGAGAGAGTCTGTCTGTATGTGTGTGTGGTGTGTGTGTGTGTGCGTGTGTTAGAGAGAGAGAGTGTGTGTGTCTGTCTGTTTGTGTGTTTGTGTGTGTGTGTGTGTGTGTGTGTTAGAGAGTGCGTGTGTCTGTCTGTATGTGTGTTTGTGTGTGTGTGTGTTAGAGAGAGAGAGAGAGAGAAAGAGAGAGAGTCTGTCTGTATGTGTTTGTGTGGTGTGTGTGTGTGTGTGTTAGAGAGAGAGTGTGTGTGTCTGTCTGTATGTGTGTTTGTGTGTGTGTGTGTGTGTTAGAGAGCGAGAGAGAGAGTCTGTCTGTATGTGTGTGTGTTTGTGTGCGTGTGTTTGTGCACCTGTGTATATACGTTTGCAGGCATGTATGTTCACTGCTTACTCCTGCCACCATTTCACCCAGTTCTTTTGTGCATCATTTGCTCAGACTAGCCGTGACACGCAGTCACAAAACCCATTTCTCTTCCTTCAATGCATGGAACTTCCAAATGAGTTTAGCCTATCACTGACAACAGGAAATTGACATTGGGCTGATTAGCTGAGCATATTTCCATTGCCCTATTACCCAGAGCCAACTAATCCCCTAATTACAACATTAGTGAATCATTTTCTTCATTTTGAGGAAGTTGTAAACAAGTTTAACCCCTGGTAGTCCTCGCAGCCTCCATCTGCTTTGCCTATTACTCTGACTCAACAGCCTGGCATGCGTGCATGCGTGTGCATGCAGGCATCAGAGAGTGACGTGGAACTGTGTGTGTGTGTGTGTGTGTGTGTGTGTGTGTGTGTGTACGTGAAGGCCCTGAATAGCACTGCAGAACTGCCTATAAAGTGCCACACAAACAAACAACATGGTGATGGTATCCCCATGGCAGTAGTTTCATCTGAAATGTGTTTTCTAGTCGGGGAGCAGAGTGCAATGTCGACCCAGACTGACGCGACAGACTCGGAGGCCATCGGTTCTGTCTGAGTGCTTTCGGTTGTCTTCGAGTGCTGCTGAAGTTGTGCCCACTGCCGAGCCACTTTACATGACCAAATCGATAGCTCCCCAATCCAAATCGACTGTGACCTTCTGGGGACTACAGGGGCTGTGCTGGTGTGAAAACACCCTCAACTTCTAAAGGAAAGACTCAATGTCGCCTGATTTAACCACACTGCAGTCTTAAGCACTCAAACATGCATAGGATCTCTTGAGCAAACACTGCTTAAAGGCTATGCATATTTCATATTAATCATAGGCTAAAATTAAACCTTGTAAATGCTTTCAACACAGATACAGTGTTAGGCTACGGGGTTTATAAAGGTCTGACTGTTCATATGCTGGTTGCTTCAAGGAGAATGCGTCACCAAATAATTTTTGTCCTTGAGAACAACACAGGCAGCTCATTAATGCAAGCCCTCATTGTAGCTTGAAGTTATTAAAAGTCTGTGGATGTTCAGGGCTGACAATAATCAGCCCACGAGACAATAATGAACATAACTCCACTTCACTACCGACAGTCTCAATGCTCTTTTGGAGTGAATCGGAACTGCATGGAGTCAAGTCAGGTTCTGCTGCCACATAAAGTGGGGGGTAAATGAGGGCAGGGGTAGGCATAAGAGGGAGTGGGTGGGGTAGATTGGGAGAGAGAGGGGGGTGGGGGGTGGGGGCGCTACACTGGGCAGGGTGTAGGGGGTAAAACCGAGGACGAGTCAGCAGGGAATCAAAGCCAAGAAAAACGAACACTGAGGCTACATGTTGCACTCTCTCACCTCTCAAACAGTTCTGTGCGCTCATGTGTGAAAGAAAGAGCGCAAGAGAGGGAAAAGAAGGAGGAGAGGAGAGGGTTGAAAAAAAAAAGAAAAAAAAACAGTAAGCATACAGGCATCTGTCAGGAGATGGAAGTACACAACACAAGATTTGTGTTGTGTGTGTGCGTGTGTGTGTGTACAGGCGCTCCAGTGTGTTTTTGGATAGGCAAACATTGCCTGCGTAGATTACATGATGTGTGGGCATTAAGTCCCCTTGCCACACTACTGAGAGTGAAGTGTTGAATGCACTCCACATGACATTCCAGTTTTTGCAGTTTCCATGGTTACGACACCTGATTAAGAATACATCTTGTATAGACTGCCTGATATGTGATTGGTATGCCAGCTCACCAGATAAGAACATAATTATGGTTAAAATGAGCTCTTAAAAAGAAATCGTGCTTCCAACTGAAATGCTAAGAGTTGAACAAACTAAAACTGAGCTTATTTTAAAGTCTTTAAGACAGGACTGTGAGTTTATAAGGCTTTATAATCTAAAATGTTTATGCATATTGCATGGTAAATACAATAAACATTGTCCTTATTTGAATTTATCTTTGGATAATCTAGGTCTAACTGAGTATATTTCTCTGCAGTACACAAAGCATTGCCATGATGAAATCCTTATTTCAAGTCTCAATGCTGATTAAAGCTGTGAAGTTCATGATACAAAAAAATCCCTGAGTTTAATCACATAAACATAGTGGGATTTCACAGCTTTCAAAAGTAAAACTGTTTTTTTTTTGCTTAATTTGAAAACTTAGGGCTGTGTGGAAGACTCAATTAGATCCAAGCAATGCTCACCAGTATCTGTGGATGATTGAATTTACAAAAAACTTAATTTCACATTTAAGATCATTTCGCCATCGGCAGACAACGTGCTATGATCTGCATTTGTACATCGTCAAGCAAAATGATGAATTACTCCTTGTCAATGTACTGAAATGCACACACACACAAACACAGACACATACACACAAACTGCTCTTTTAATTCATTTTCTCAACTCGGCCAGTTTGCTGTGTGTGTGTGTGTGTGTGTGTGTGTGTGTGTGTGTGTGTGTGTGTGTGTCTCTAAGCACTGCAGAAGGCCTAACAATCCATAGGCCTCCTAAAGGTGCATAGGGAACCAGTTCGATTTCAATTCGTTCAATGAGCATCCACTCAGGTTTTGAAATGAGAAATTTGAAAGCGCCTTGGAATCGTGCCCAGCACACACACACTGCATCAGCATTCCTTTCAATCAATGGCAATTGATGAAGGTAAGTAGGTGCTTAATCATTTTTAATTAGAGATAATCAGACATCTTGTCTATTCTTGTGAAGGGGCAGCAATCCAGCCCTGTTAGGTCAAGTTTTTTCTCTCTCTCTCTTCTCTCCTCTCTCTCTCTCTCTGTTCCGTTTCTTTCTTTTCTGTGTCCCTCTGTCTCTTTCCCTTCCATTCAAATGACTTCATTGCAATCCGTTTTCATTAAATAAATGGAGGGTGTGATAACTGCGGAGCGGCTGGTCAATATTTAGCATCCCTCAACCTCCTGTGGCTGACTGGGGAGATTTAAGCGAAGCTGCCTTCCCTGTCGACCCCTGCAGTGTGGCCTGCTCCCACCCAGCCCTCCGCTCTCTTCCTCTGCCCTCTGGTGTGCTCCGGGTATCAATTTACACCCTTAACAACGGCGCCGCAAAGCACAGCGACAAACCCCCAGGAGCCGGCACCCGGGAGACCCCCAACAGAGTCAAGCCAACAACACACGCTTGCTCACTCTCTCTGTCTGTGTCTCTCTCTCTCTCTCTCTCTCTCTCTCTCTCTCTCGGCGTCACTTCATAATGAGGTTTTTCTATGCCAGGCTTACCACTGCCCCAACCAACCAAAAAACCACCACACCCCATCCCCCACCAGCCCGCCCCCCCTAACCACACATACAGAGGTGGAGAATGCTCCCCACCCACACCTCGCGGCATGGCCGCTGCACAGCACACCAGCCCCCACTCCACTCACACACAGACAGACACACACACACACACACACTCACACTCACACTTACACTGACACACACACATAACCACCCTTCACAGCCCCAACCCTGCTGTTCGCTCATACATCATTAATGTTCCCACATCATAGTCATGATAATTACCATGGACATGAATGTCACACGAGTCTCGCCTCCCCGACGGCGGGGTGACAGCTCGGGCCCTGTGGTCCAGCTGATGTGGAGCGTGGCGTGGCGTGGCGTGGCGTGGCGTGCCGTGCCGCCGTCTCCTGCACTCTCCTCGGCCTTCCCACAAACCCCCTGCGCGCATGCACACGCACACACACGCACATGCACACACACATACACACACACACACACACACTCACATTCACTAAACCCCTGGTGTGACCTTGTCAAATTCAGGAGTCTCTCCTCCTTTGAAGGTCCCACCCTGTCTCTCCAGGCCAGTGCTGCAACCCCCGACTGGATCAGTGGTCCACAGACGAGTTGGGAAGAATAGACTGCTATTATGATTATTTGCCCAATTACCTAAATTACCTGCTTCACTGGTTTGTGTGTTTATCATATTGTGTATCTCAGGGCAAGATAGTAAATGACTGGATATTGATTCTGATGAAGGCCCTAATAGAGAGATTTTAACCATAAGCTGTTAAATAGATCCTAAACACAAACAAGTTTGCAAGGGAGAGATGCACTGGTTCATTTTCCCTTGAGATATCTGAAGTGAACCAGATATCCGCACAGTGTCCCGGCAGGAAATCACCTGTCTCCCACCTCTCCAACAGGGAAGACGTGAAGACACACACACACACACACACACACACACACACGACACTATCCAAACCAAACGACTTGGTGCTGGCACCTACCAATTTCATCTGGGAACACCAGGGCTGAACGGGATTATGCTTCTCCACACTCTCTTAAAGATTTTGAAGAGGAGCTTTTTTGAAGTTTGTCTGTGTGCATTTCCTTGAGGCCTAGCTTAGCATCCGCACGGAGCAGTGTCTCCCATGTGATGACTGAGGACACTGAATTTAAGTCTGCAGAGTCGAAATCTGCATTGATACGCAAAGAAGTCAAAGAAGGTCCTTGTCATAATTCAAGCTTGCGAAATGTATGAGATGTGTAAAACTAAAATTGATGCAATGCAATTTGTTTTCATTCACGCTTTTGTTTGCACAAGTAAAATTTTGACCCGTACCTTTCCTTTCTACTGTGTGCTTTAGTCATTTGAAATATATCTTGATAACATCTCAGAATGGGGAAAAACAAATAGCTTGTTTATTTGTAATGATAACCTCCATCAGCGCCTGAGTTACTTGGCACTCCCAAGTGTCAACAGGAGAAAACACTGCATATCAAACCAATTTCCTCACACCGGAGTGCATCCGACAAAGAACACACAAGTCGTCATACAAATTTAATTGTGTGAGACTTCAAGAATTCCTTTCAATTTCCCGGCCCCAAACAAGCAGAGCCGAATCGTTCATGGTGTTTATTTGCCTTGGTCTCTGTTTGCAGGAGCCTCCATTACCCTTTTGTCAAACTGTCCTCCGATCGCAGCGCCTGCTTGATTAGATTGATATGCTGCCTGTCGCCTCTCTCAGCTCCTGCTTCCATATTAAGAGCAGGCACTCATTGTGTGCAGATCTGAAGCCCATCAAGACCAGAGAGCCTGTCATAGGAAAAAAAAAAAATAATAATGAAAATAAATAAATAAATGTGAAAATCTACATTTCTCATTTTCACACACATAGGCTATTTAATCTCTCTCTGCGCTTATGGAAGAAAAAGGGGATGAGAGGAAGAAAGTGCTGAACTCCAAATTAACCTCCCAGCTCAATCCCACAATGCAGTGCGCCAGCAGCCAGGCAACCAGGGCTGTGGGTTTTATTGATCGGCAAACTCGGGGGGTAGCAGGCTCCTGTAGGGGCAGGTGGCAGCAGGTGGTGCTTTGCTAACGGTGAGCCCACTGGCTGCTCTGCTTGAGTCGCACCAGTGGAGGGTAGACACCCCCCCCACACACGCACACACACTCTCTCTCTCTAAACCCCCCCACCACACACATCCCCACCCTCCCACACACACCACACACACACACACACTCAACCCCCCCCATGCACACAAACTCACCCCCCTATGGAGTCTTCAGATGAGGCTTGTTAGGGGATGCTTAAAATAGAGGGGAAGCGTCTCTACCTGCCAATCTGCACCCTGGCAGAAGGTTACTTGGCGCCCTCAACATGAGCTCAGAGCCTCAGTGAGAGAGAGGGACAGGGAGAGAGAGACAGAGAGGGAGAAAGAAGAGAGAGAGAAATGAGGCATTGTTTATCCGGGACCCTCCCAGAGCACATGTTCTTATTGGAGACAGCCTGCTGTGATTTCCCCCAGGATGTGCCGCCGAAACTGTGGGGGAGTGTGTGCTGTGTGTGTGTGTGTCTATGTGTGAGTGTGAGTGTGTGTGTGTGTGCGTGTGTGTGTGTTAGGGTAGGTGAGGTGAAGGTGGAAATGGAGGGAGGGGGTGGGATGGCACCTCACCAGCCTCCACTTCATCACACAACAGCACCTTTGACTGGAGCTATTCCCCGCTAGTTTCTTGCTCTTTTTTGGGTCTGTTTTGTTTCCAGGCCTTCTTTTGCCTTTCCTCTCTTCTCCATATCCAACACCTCCTCCTCCTCCTCCTCCTCCTCCTCCTCCTCCTTGTCTCCCACCACCACCACTACCTCCCTCTAACAATGCACCTTCTACTTCCCTGGCAAGAAATGGCCTAAAGATGAGGCAGATTATCTCTGAAAGAAAGTAGCTCACTGAGCAGAGGGTAAGAGCTGGGGTGTGGGAGAGCAGGTTCTGTGAGGTGAGGAGGAGAAAATGAGGGATGAGGAAGGCAGCGAAGAAAGAAAGAAAGAAAAAGAGAAAGAAAGAAAAGAGATGGAGGGGAAAGAGACAATCCGTCGAGCCGCTTGAACAGCAAAATTCAAACGTTTGAGTAAATGAGGAACCCACCTGACGGGGGGCGCATGTCCACAAAGACAGCCCTCTCCGACTGTCTGTCTGCATATAAAACAGTAACAGTGAGCCGAGCGCTAATATCAATTAGCATGCAGTATCAATTAGTCTGCAATCTCACAGCACATTAGTAGGGATAATGGCCTGACCCCCACACACACACACACGCACACCACACACACACACTCTCTCTCTCACACACACACACACACACACACACACACACACACACACACAGACCCCAAACTACCTTACTCTTGCTTTATTGTGGCCCCTTTAGAAAGTCATTAACATGCAACTGAGTGGGGAGTTCTTACCTTTCCTTAAATCCATCTGAGCATTTCTGTTAGTGTGGCTCCTTTGATTAGTGTATCAGACAGGAACGTGTGATTTATGTTTCATGTACAGCCCATCATCACCGCTAATATGGACGTGTGAAGGGAGACGTATGGAAATGACACCTGGCTGTGCGGTCCAGATTCATGACATCCGTCCCATGAAGCCCAGAGAGGCTCGGAGAAGCGTGTAAAACGCATGAAGGTCTTGTGATTGTGCCACACATTGTGAAGCCCGAGTTACAGCACCAAGGGCCAGTCGTAACCCACCCCATTAAACATTATAGGCTAGAGAGAGAGAGGAAGAGAGAGAAGGAGAGAGTGATCCCTGAAGAAACTCTTCGTTTATGCCAAAGACAGAAATAATAAAGTATCATTTTAGCAGTTTACATCTCTCTTTATTTTCTTCTGTACTCTATATCTGATGTGTGTACATTCAGTTGCAAGAAAACAAGCTTGTTGGGCAGTGATGTCTGTTTCATGTTAATCGCACTAACTGTCATGAATTCCACCAAGCTGCCATCACTGTTATTTAGTGGCATTTAAAGATGTTTTTCAGCCAATTATAGCCACCAGTCAGTCTCAGTCCAACTGCTTAAAAATGAAACATTCAGAACAGTGCCATACAGTCAGTGTACCACTGAAAAGAACAGGGCAGCTAAACATGGGACATCCCTAGGAAATGTGGGCTAGGTTCAAAGCAGTGTCTGGCCATATATAACAACAAAGCTCTCCCTTAGGCTCCATTATAACCTCTTTCTCTCTGGGATGGTGACATCCAGAGTAGCGTGGCACGGTGATTTACCACAAAGCTGGACTAAACAAGGGGAAATGGTGAGGTACCAAAACAACTGGAGCGTTTTAGCACAACAGTCTAATTGAAAGAGAGAGAGAGTGAGAAAGAGAGTTTCCTGTGTGCTCTTCTTTTTGATGCTTTGTGCTGCTGTTTGTTGCTGCTGCTGCTGTTGTTGTTGTGTTGTTGTTTTATACATGGGATAGCACTTCAGTTGAGAACGTAATGGACTGGGGTTCAGAGTAGTGTCTGCTAACTGCTTGCTGGGAAGCACAGGGAGTATGTTTAGTGCACGTCCGCATGTGTTATTGACGACATCCTCCACATGTCGTTTGCTGTGATGAATTGATTCTGCTAACAAACAAGGCGTGTGACACAGGTTGCGATATTCAAGTATTATGTAAATAGTTATTTATTTCGTGTTTGCAGAGGTGGAAGGTGGCATAACTGTGGGAGGCTGAAATTTCACGCAGTGCGAATGCCTCTTTCATGACATCGCACAGATGCCTGGTTGCCTGTAAGATGTTCAGTTCTCAAACCTAAACTCAAACACTACTCATGCTTGGGGCATAAGGAGCTTGGAGTGTGATGTGGTGCATTATAGGTGTGGTGAGGTATTTTTCACTCTGTGTAAAGTACTGTTTGTGTGTGTGTGTGTGTGTGTCTACAGGCATCAACAATATGTGTGTGTGTGTCTGTTTTTATGAATTTTTAGAAATGTCAATATAATGTGTGTTTGTGTATGCATACATGTGTATCTACTGAGGGTGTATCTACGTTATTTATAGACATGCTTTCAGCCATGTCCATTCACCCTGTGTGTGTGTGAGAGAGAGTGTGTGCGTGTGTGCGTGTCTGGGTGCTTTTGAGAAGAACAAATGAGCCAGGAAGGAATCCGGGTCCTGGATCAAGCAGACCCAGTTTCCCTGACAAGTGGAGCCATGGGGATGGAAGCACAGCAGCAGCAACCAATCGAACGGCACAAACCCACTGAGCTTTTCATTCTCCTCCACACGCTGCATGTTAAGATGCAGTATGCACATTTAGTAGGAGGCCTGACGCCATCTTCCAATTGAGATGTCACAACTAAATGAGCAAACACAAACAAAGAGACCACGAGGTGTACAAAGACAAACACAAAAACAAACACACACACACACACACACACACACACACACACGCACACACACACACATTCAGCTAGGAAGAGAGACAGAGAAGGTGCGTAGACCTATTATAGATACACACTTATTTCGCAAAAGAGTCACACGGTGACTTGGTGTGGCATAGAAGGCCAAATGAGTCTGTAGTTACCTTTTAAAAATCTTAAAAATGTTATCTTTTTGTCCCCTGACATTCTGTCTCTGCATCTCTTTCGCTCCTTGCTAGGAAAAACTGAGGACAAAACCTGTTTTCAGTGGAAGCTGCACAGTCTTTGCAGCAGTCTTCACACTGTATCACATAGTTCATTCCTTTTGAAAGCTAGTGGAATAAATCATGGCATCTGTCATCAAAGACAAACAACTTCCCAAAACAAGAACAGTAACACAGAATCACTGGCCTTCACCCTCTTCACTTAGTCCCAGGCAGAATAAAAAAAAAAACAACCTGTTGCTTACAGTGCTTACAGAATTGGTAATATCTAATTCTAGAAGCACTTCAAAAATTTTTTTTTTTTTTATAGTGAAGCCTAGAAGTATACAAACATGTTGTGATCAGGTCAGGCTCAAAGCAAACAATCAATCAATCAACAACAGTTGTGTAGTAAACACACACACACACTCTCTCTCACACACACAGATCCATGAACAAACACTCACATGCACAGTCTCTCTCATTAGCACCCATTTGCACACACACACACACACACACACACACACACACACACACACACATAGGTATATACAAACCAAAAAGGTTTCACTTTTCAAACAGGTTGTTTTTTTTACATGCTGCACTTAATGTTGATCTCGTCGAGACCTCGCATTTTGTACACAGCCAGAAATTTCTCACTCATCTTTATTGTTTAATAACCTGAATAACCTTCATTACCTACATAAAACCAAATGTGAATTCTGGACAAGGAAAGAGGCATGGCTTCAAATGAGGACAGAATTCATCAAAAACATTTTTTTCCACTCTTCCCTTTTCTCAGTGTGCTTGTGACCGTTTTAACATGACGGGTAGGTGCTGCAAGAGAAGTGTGAATTGTTCTGTTTGTTGTTTTTCACGTTTCAAAAATAAATCATATAGATATGTATGAATATGTATATGTTTGCATATGCCAGCGCTAAATGTCATGCCATACTCTAGGCCCCAGTAACAAAGCCCTTATCTGACGGCCTTTAGCTCTGCTTTGAAGCACAATCCTTGCCCATGAATTTCACTTTGACGCACAATAAAATCCTCACTCATCTTATGACACCTAATAAATTTAGCATATTATCTTTCCTACAGGACAGTGGCAAGATAAGATGTGTGTGTGTGAGAGTGTGTTTGTGTGTGTGTATGTGTGAAATTAGAAACACACACTTGTACACAAATGAATGCAAACACAATGATACTGAAATGAGGAAAAGACAAAACAACTTGTCATCCAGTTGTCATCAGTTTATCACAGTATCTTTGGCATAATTGGACATATTATAGCAGTGACAAACATAGACAATAGCCCATCAACTGTTTGGATGATAAGCTTAATGGGCCCATGGGAGGGGTGATGTGAGCAATAAAATGACCCCCACCCCCTTCCTCTTTTTTCCCTCTTCCTCTCCTCCTTTTTTTCTTTCTGATTTTCAGTCTTACTCCCGCTTTCTCCTCGTTGTCTATATCCACCACCCCCCTTTCTCTGTCTCTCTCTTTCTCCGTCTCTCTCTTTCCCTCTCCCCCTCCCTCACTTCCTCTTTCCCTCAATACTGTCATCGCTCTCCCTCCATCTCTGCTGTCAGGGCCATATTCCAGGCTCTTTATAACGATGGCAGGGAGAGGCCTGGGAGGAACCGGAGCCTCCTCCTGCTCTCACCCGTGCCGTTTGAATTACATAACGTGGGCGAAATTCAATTGTCTCCAATTGTCCCTGGCCTGTGTTATCCATCACTTTTATTAGTGCAGCGGTGAGATAAGACTTAGTTATCTTCCAGGGAATCCATTTCCCCTCTGATGAATAATGTCAAATGAATGAATGTGTGTACAGGGGTCTAGATCAGGGACGACTGGGCCAGGCCACACCACTCCCGCGTGTTTGCTGGGAGTGTGAGTGCTTTGTCACACTCTCAAAGCGCTATCCTCAGTGGAGGAGAAAAAGAGTTGAGAGAGTGGTTATGGCACGCTGTATAACCCCCACCTTTCTTCCATATACACATCACTCAATCACACAGATACTCCCTGACACACACACACACACAAAGAAACAACTTTGGCAAGGATCACTAGAGCTTTTCAGTATCTCGGCTTTTGAGTATACATGCATATACACGCACTCTCTTGCACAGGATCACACACACACACACACACACACACACACACCTTTGGTAGCTATGATTAGAGATCTGTTTCTCGGTATCTGGTTCATCAGAAGCGCCCCTGACTTGCCAAGAGAGTGAGGCTTCGGAGATGGATAGAGATAAAGTAGCGCCCAAATAAGCCGACAACAAGACCCCTCCAGCGGCACCATTACGATTCAATTAGTATTTAAGAAGGCTTCCGGGAGTCTCACTGCTCCTGCCTTTCCCTCTCACTGATGAAATGGGGATGTTAGATACACCGGCTGCTCCTTAGGAGGGATTCGCGTCAGCGTGAGCGTACCGTAGGCTTTTATCTTCTCGAAATTTGATGCCCACGTGGAGTTTACACCCTGAAATGGGAGGTGACATCAGTAGGGTTGATTGCAGTGGATAATGGTAGTTGGTTAAGGGGGGGGCGTTTTGACAAAATCTCTCCTGGTTTGCTGTGTGTGTGTGTGTGTGTGTGTGTCCAACTGTGTCTCCCCATCTGTCAATTAAGGCCTATGCCAGCGTCTGCCTACAGAGGCGAAGAATGGTAGAAAGAGGGGGGAAAAGAAATTGCTTGTGACACAATTTGCGCGTGGAAACAGCAGGTGGAACAGACTTTTTGGAGAGGACCCAGGAGACTGACGGGGACTAATCCCGCCACGCACCAGGACCCAAACTGGTGCCAATCTGTCCGAATTGTGTCTTAGCACCAATGCTAACGCTAAACTCGCTAATATGCATTAACATGCATGCGTACAAACACAGGCAGGAAGAAAGCAAGTGTAAGCATGTTTGAGACAAATGACGAGACCCCCAAGGTCTCCTTCTCTTACTCTGCTCATTACCTTGCTTCAACCCCCACACACACCACCACCACCACCCTCCTCTCCCATCTAGTGCCCACTGGCATTTGCTTACATATGTAAACACTGCTTTTCTCCGATCCATCATTAGAGGTCTTATTAGTGTGTGAAATGTCACACTAGCCATCAATCACAGAGCTGTAGATGTGGAGCGTTGTTGTTGGGTAAAAAAGCTCACAGGCGGCTGATAAGGATGTGTGTTGGGGAGGTGTGTGTTTGTGTGTGTGTGTGTGTGTGTGTGTGTGTGTGTGCAAGGGCTGGGTAAAGGAAAGGGGGTGGGGGCACTGTGCCCATAACTTACTGGGTATGATGGGAAAAGTCAACATGAAAGGGCAGGGAGTTCAGGTCAGAACACTGATCTCACACCTGGGCTTCTCACAGTACGCACCGCCCCCCCCCCCCCCCACACACACACACACACCTATACCTTACCTTCATACACACGCACACACACACACACACACACACACACCATCACCTACACAGCCACCTCTTCCCCCACCTACCTTTCCCATTTTTTCACTGAATCAATTGGATTTTTTTTTTAATTATGCCAAGATGATGATGTATGTCCCTCTAATAAGACATGAATGGGAAATGAAAGGTCGGTGAGAGCTAGATAAATGACTCCCATTATTTCACCAATCGGATAGAAGGCCTCTATATGTTCTAATTTGAATGATAATAAAATTCTGAATTGCTTTGTCCTACCAAGTCACTCTCACCATGATAAGCAGAGACCGGCAAGGTAACCTTGTCCTGTAACCCAACCTATTATTGGCTCCTCTGAACCACGATTGCTTCAAATTAAAGGCGCGGAAAATAAATCACAATTTCACCACTGCAAGACTGTAATTACATGACTAGACAAAAAAAGGGCTTGGTTGAAGCTCTTGGTCTGTTCTCTCCCTCTCTCTTTTTTTTTTCTTCTTCCTCTCTTTCATTTTATCTGGCAACGAGTATCACAGCTGACTGTTCCTCTGCACATTCTCATTGAGGGGAAAGCGTGTGTACATAACGTATCTCAAACCTATTCAGCTGACTTTCATGCACTCTGGCACTGTGGTTGCCACTCTACAGTATCTGATTATGTAACGGGCTTCGCCCATTCAGTATTAATTATGATCATTCTCGTGGTGTCTAATGGGGACGTTCAGCCGAGGGCTATGTTAAGTCAGCATCCTTACGCTACGCTAATGGTCCACGAGTCAAAAAAAATTCAAGAGCTGCGGCTCTTTTGTGGACTCATGCCACTAGTGTAAATGAGTACAGGGGAGGATGAATATTTAATTGACTCACATTTGAATTTGTTTGCACATTTTGTTTGCACAAATACCACGAAGTCGGACGCGAACGGGCGGAGGGCGAGGTCCGATGTCGGCAGCCGAAAAAGACCCTCTTAAATGAGTGGATTATTTTTAGCCAGCTCATTGGAGGGGAAGGATAGGGTGGCGGACTGGGCATAAATAATAAATCACATTGTCCTTGTCTTGGAATATATTTGAAAAGCAATGAAACGTGATAAACTGTTTCATCCGGGTTGCCTGATATTTGCGGCAGTCACTTTGGTGCTGACAGGCGGGCCCAGTGGATAAGTTACTGATGGCTATGCAGAGTCTCTCTCTTTCTCTCTCTGTTTCTCTCTCTCTCTCTCTCTTTCTCTGTGTGTGAGTCTATAGCCCAGGAAGGGAGAGGCCAAACAAGTCGATCTGGAGCTGCTACTGTGGCTAATTCTGCTGCTGCCACTGCGGTTTCTTCAGCCTCTTGACCAGATATGGAAAAGTCCTGCTGCAGAAAGTACTGCTGATCCACCAGAGAATTTAACACAGGTGATCTCAAGGATCAATGACTTTATTTGTCACACATTAAAATAACTAATGTAAGACATGTAGTGAAATTGGCTAAATTAGAGTATTAGCTCAATAACCGAGAAAAAGAAAGATACAGGAAAAGCAGATGAGGTTAGTCAGTTAGTGTTCAGCATCTTCCTTTCGTAGTTGCTTTTAAATTGGGACAGAGGAGTGACATCATCTTCAACCAAGGTGGTTATGGAGATGGCATCACTTGGACCGCCCATTTGAGTATAGGTAGGTATAGTCCACATCGGAGACCACCGCACCGCCAAAACGATCAGTAGGCAGGGTTGCCCACCCCCAAACCTGGCCATTGTAACATTGCCCTCTGCAGGCACATGGCCCCCTCTCAAACCATGGCTTGCAAGATACATCTGGACACACTGCCTTGGCTCTGCTCGTTCGTAAACAAACTATTGTAGCCTGTTTGTGCTACTCCCCACCCCACCCACCACATGCACACCAAGGTGATACCGTATTGTCATAGAAAAACCAAACCGAGTAGAGTAGAGTGGAGTACAGTAGAGTCAAGCTGGTTCCATGTAATGGAAAAGCGCCTGTAGCCTGCTCCCCCAAAGCTAGACTCCACAGCTAACACTGAAGCAACAGCCCTGGCCTCAGTGCTGGCTCTCATGTCCCAGGTGTGGACAGCAGGCCGGGGTGAGAGCAGGGCTGTCAGGAAAGGCTTGGGGAACCAGACCCAACTCTGCCACTGCCTTGACCCACCTTTGACAGCCTGCAGCTTGCGGTCCCTGCAGCGGTCGGAGGTCTTGCCGAGCCGGGGCCGAAAATAAATGCCAACCAATTAGGGGGTGATGATGGTAATCTGTTTCTGTTTTGCGAGGAAATGAGTGGGAATAAGGTGAGTGCATAGTGCAGGTTTCAGATTAGGGAAAGCACACACATGGATGAAACACAATGAAGTATTAATTGTGTCCTTAGTTTTTCCATTACAGCTTCAACTGTGTTGCCAACGAGTTTAATTGCATTTATTTTGATAGTGAATGCAAGTTATTGAACCAAAAAAAGAAAAAAAAATGTGTAGTTTTCATTTTAAAATGTTACAGTGAATGTCAAGTAAGTTTGTGAGGACGTTTATGTGTGACAGTGTGGGTGTGGATGATCATTTTACACTTTCCCTACATATTCACTTGTTTGAATATGTGTGAATATTTGTTATCTGTATGTAGTATTTATGGTGTGTGTGTGTGTGTGTACACACAAGTTTGACTGTAATTCTGCACATGTGAACTGCTACTTCTGTTTGTATGACCTGAATATGGTGTGTGTGTGTGTGTATGGAGGCGTTTTTGATTTGTGTCCTTGACGGTGTTACATACATACTTGGTGTGAGTAAGCGAGACCATGTGTATGTTTGAGAGAGTGTGTTAGTGTGTGCGTCTGTGTGTGTGTGCGAGCGTGTGTGGCTGCACGTGTGTCTGCACAGACACGTGCGTGAACAAAAACACTACCTGGCAGCTCTGAGAGTCTGAGATGATGAGGGGAATGAGAAAGCGAGAAACGGGTCGCTGAGGGCCAAATTTCAGCGCTGAAGTATAAAATAAGTGGCCTGTGCCCCCCAACGGCAAAACGTTCCCGACTTGCTCAAAACCCTCTCCACATGGCAGAGGAACTCAGATGGTCGCCGTGGTAACAACATTAGTTTATTCCGCCCACCAAATAAAACGAGGAACCCTCAGTGTGAGAATATTGAGCTAGGTTGTGTGGACAGCACAGCAAGAGTTTCCTGCTGATTATTTCATCAATTTTGATGGATGTGTCACTTTGAGAGCATATTTGGCTCGTTCTAAGTGAAAATTTGTGTTTTAATAAAATAGATATTCTCGGCCTATAAATGAAAAGGGGTTGTTTTTTTGGTAAAAACAAAAAGGATAGAAAAAAAACAAATTAAGTGCTTGATATTCAGAAAACTAAGTCAGATGTCCCCACCACGAACCAAACCCTCCCCCCAACACACATAGACACACACCGACACGCACATACACACAACCACGCTTTTGATATTGAAATGCTTCAACCCCATAGCATAGTTTTTAATTAAAACAGAGAAAGTGATGGGTAAAGAAGCAGCTTAGAAAGACAAGCTGTAAAAAGCCAGGACACAGACAGCAACATCCCATCATAGCGATTGATTTGTCACTTACCAGTGGATGCATTCATGGGTGACAATGGTTTGCTTTTGAGCACATCAAAGGCTCAGAGCCCCTCGGGACATAACAGTGGTCTGCACCTGGTTTAATCGGCAAAAACGCTGTCCTGATGTTTCGGAAACTTTCTGACTGACGCAGCGGCGGCTTCCAAATTACTGGTGTTCTACCTTAGCCTCTTGTACAATGAAGAGGAATAATTATTAGGAGAGGGAGAGAGTGCTAGATGACAGGGAAAATACAATGGCATTTTATGAAAAGTGGTGGAAAATTAGCTAGTACAAAAGGAAAATGGACTGCCTTTCTGCATTTGAATATCACTCTCTTTACGGCTGTTCGGTGGAGCTGGAAACTAGGCTACATAAGGAAAAACAGCTGGAGTCTGACAAGGAAAAATGACCCAAAAGTGCAAGTCCAAAACTCACTTCTTTCAAAATTGAAAATCATACATTGTAATATGCATGTGAATGTTTACAACATTTTATCATACTTCCTCTTATCTTTTGGTTGGACCACCTCATATGTAGTCACTTAATGCGTGGTGCGATTATTTGTTCCTGAGCAGATGCCCCTTTTGCTCTATCAAATGATTAACTATGGGTTATCTAGGACATTGGTCTGTTGATAGCTGAGGGCCTGGCAATCATAAATGCCTGCAATCCTCAAATGATCACAATAGAGAGGTAATTTCGTACCACTCTAACAGTGCAACAATATGGAAACAAATGATTGTGCAGTAAACACAAACAGTGAAATCATACACTCTTTTCTAATACAGGAAACAAAATGGAGAGCTGTTTGTGAATATTAAGACATCAGACACAGAGGGTATTAGAGGCTCAGAGAGAAATCTGCCTCAGTGTTTGAGTTAAGTCATCTGTTAATCAGCACGACTCTCAAGCCTGTAGGACGAACAAACAAAAAGTGAGAGAGTTTGTGTTGACTTTTTTTGTCAGCCTTGGACCTTGCTGCCTGCCTTTCATGTCAACTGCAGGCAAGAGCACTGTGCATATCTGTGAGACGTGTTAGTACAATCAAAGCTGACCGTTACCTCCCAATTAGGGGCTGCCGAGCGGCCTTTAAAATGTGTCCGCCCTAATGGCTGCCGACATCCCCTTTTGATTCGATGGAGGCACCACCATGACCTGTCAGGAATTTCATTTGATTCGGAGACTCCTGCGGTGCTGAAAGGCAAGGCATTGATGGCAGGCTTTATGGATTCGAGATTCACGCAGAGCAGTCTAGAAATAAGAAAAATATGATGGGGGTGGTGGAGGTGACTGAGGGGGATGGGGAGGTGGGTGAGGGTGTTCAGTCAGTGTGGAAGGCAGAAGGAAAGGTTGGTGGAGGGATTTCATCGAATTACAACTTAGATAGAATGGGGGGTGGGGGGCGGGGGGAGTTTTTCTGAGGTGCTCACAAAGCCTCCACTCTTTGTGGTGTAAAACAAGAGCTCAGCTTATAGCAAACACTTTCATGATTAAGGCAGCTCATTAGCGAGCATTACAAGAGTCGGTGGTGCTCGGCTGTTTAGTCCTTACACAGGCAAAAGACAAAATAGGGCAAATCACCTCCGCAGCCACTTTGGCCTGGCAGAAGAAGGAGAGTCAGGCCTGTACATCACCTTGAACGTGTTTGTCCTAATTTACATACTTCTTCCCGACCTGTCCTAAAACTAGGGATGGTCAACACGTGACCGGGATACAAATTTTCATCCCAACGTCTCTTCTTTTCTGAGGCCCTCTAACAACAACATAAGCCATGTGAGAGAGAGAGACAGGGAGTCTGGGTGTTTGTGCCTGCGTGTGTGTGTGTGTGTGTTTGTATTTGGGAAATGTGTGTGTTATGTGAGACAAAAAAACACGAGTGTGTATATCAATGTATAAATAAGTGTGTGTGTGTGTGTGTGTGTGTGTGTGTGTGTGTGTTAGAGGGGAGCTGATGAGGCTAAGCTGGTGAAGTCCCCGAGCACAGTGCTTCTCTCTGCTGCCTGCCTCTGTTGCTGTAGCCCCACTTTTAACTGTCTGCCAGTTGGATGGGTGCTGCAGCCAGCACCAGCAGAAGCTGAAGCAGAGGTCACAGACCTGCCCGTGCCGTCTTTGAGTGGCAGTCCATGTCCCCCAATGAATATCAAGGGCACCTCCACTCCATAATTCATTGCCCCAGCTGTTCAAAAGGGTTCCATATTTACACATATATTGGAAGAGTTTTCAGCTTTTTTTTTTTTTAATATCGCCTCCCTACTTTTTCCTCCTATTTGTTTTAGTGTGTGTGGGGGGGAGAGGACAAAACACACACACACACACACAAACACACACACACAAGCTAAGCGTGTTGCTGGAGGCAAAGTTACACGCTTACAGTGGGGCTAAATTTATAAACAAACTCCGGATATATCACATTTGCCTTCTGAATTATTTAACATTATCTTTATGAGGTTTTTTTGTCATCTTTGTCCTCCTCCTGCTGAAGGATTCTGCAGCTTAGATTCATCCAGAAAGACTAAGCTAAGATTAATCCAGCCACAGTGATAGCAGAGACCCTGCTCTTAGTCAGAACCCAATTTGCATGTAATGCTGGGACATCAGTGTGGTGCTGTGCAGAGGAAGCTGTATGGATTTGCATGCACACCTATACACAAACAGAACAAAACACTGAATGGAGTCCTGCAGGTTATCACATAGTGGCATGTATTACATGGTGGATGTACAATGGAAGGTAGAAACAGAGCCCTGTTGACAAGTCGTTTGAGGCGGGCTTCTAATACTGTGCCTCATTAGGCTCATCCAGGTCATCAGCTGGTTTATCTCAAGTCACAGTGGGTGACGTGCTGCCCTGGGCTGGAAATACATAAGGGGGCCAGTGGCACATGAAGGGAGAGAAAAAGAGATGAAAAAGAGATACATAGCTGCAAGAGAAAGAGAGAAAGGAAGAGGGAGAGATGGGAAATAAATGGTCATGCCTTGTTATGCTGCCTGCCTTAAACGAGTAATCCCAAAGACAGGAGTTGGTTCCTCTTACAGTGTGAAGAGGCGCGGTAAGCAAGGAGCGCAGAGAAGGGTTGGGGCTGAACTGTCCCCAGTGACTAATAAATCTCCCCATCTAGACAATGGTGCAATGTGAGCTAGTTCATCCCCGCGCTGGTCAGTCCACCGTGGGCCCTGACACATCTCCGCTAGGGCTCTTCATCCACGCCTCCCTGGAGAGTCAAGAAGAGAAGGATAGTTAGGAAGAATGACAGGATATGTAGTCACAGACCTGCATATCAAATTCATGTGGTGACGTTTTCTCAAGGAACAATAGGTCCTTAAAAACATCCACTTGTTTTTTTGTTGTTGTTGTTGTTTATTTTATTTTTTTAAATGTAGGGAGACCCAAATCAGACAAAGAGTAAATTAATTTATTATGAAAAAGTTGCTATGTAGTATCAGTTGAAAAATAAAAATTATATCCGCTTCAGTCATTCTGTGCTTTCTGTGATATTTGATGGTGTTCTGATGCCATACTAGACATTAATGGAGGAAGCCCTGTTGTTCATTGTCACTTAATTCTATCTGTAGGAAAAAGAACCAGAAATTTAATGCAACATAGACAGAATAAGGAACCAATAAGTAGCGTTAACTGAATGGGGCACAGCGAAATGAAGTTACTGTGCCCCATCCACTTAGTGTTAGTTGCCAGTTCACGATTCGGTCTAATTTTCTTATTCTTTTTCCTGCTGACATCACTTGGTTACCTCAAACAACATGCCCATAAATTGATTCACACCGGATTAGTATAGAATCCCCATCCATATGTTAGCCTACGTGATTGAACCGAAGCTGCAAAGCTGTCTGCAAAACAACAATAATAAGAGAACAGTGCGGGACCTTATTTAAACTCCACAGCCTTTCATTTGGTTGGAAGTAAAGATTTGCATGACTGTATTGTTTTTCCAGCAGTGATTCATTTGAATGGGACGGCGAGACGTGATGTATCAGAGTTGCGGTGCGGAGCGTGGCACAGCACAGCAGCACGGCACGGCACGGCACGCCACAACAGCGCGGGCGCACACAACAGCTGCCTCATTTCTTTGGCGGTTCCACTTTTTTGCACATGCTGCCATGGCGAAGGAGATGTCAGCGGAGCGGGAAATGCATGTGACAGCTGAGAACGAAATGAGGTGAAAAATCAAAGTCACTTTCCATTTGTTAGTGTGTGTGTGTGTTTGTGTGTGTGTGTGTGTGTGTGTGTGTGTGTGTGTGTGTGTGTGAGTGGGTGGGGGGCGAATTTGGTAACCGCTATCTGCACCCTGACATCAGACAGCACCGTATGGCTGTCCATCCCTGGGTCACATCTGTGGCTTCGGTCGTACCTCTACAATCTGCTTCGTTGCTCCCCCTCCTACTTGTCTGAGCTGGCCTGCGCATTCACACAGCCAAACAGCATGACCACAAATCATTTACGTCTGGTGCAGATGATGAGTTGGAGAGCACAGGAGAAGGGGAGAGGGGTAACAGTTTCCTTAAAAGCCACATCTATAATGAATGATGTTGTCATTGGGCTGTAATCATTTATTACGTGTCTCGAGAGATGGATTTTTAACTTTGTGAAACTTTACTTTTCAAATAATCAAAATAATGACCAGCAAAAGATTTTAACAACTTTTAAACTTCACTTATTTTCATCTTCCTGAAATATAATCATTTCAAATGGAAAATGGAAAATCCTCCTAAATTTATTCACCAAAATTCCACAGGGCAAAAGTTATGGCTGGAAACCATATTATATTCAGCAAATGCACTCATGACGTGAAAAAAACTCCAGCTAATTAGAAGTGCCCAAAGAAACAAGAGAAAATGTGTTTTTTGCAAAACTCAAACATCAATAGATTTAGGGGTAAATCAACTTCCACTACATGCCTGCATGTTAAATAATGTGCGTTGCTGTAGACTGGGGTTAGTTCTTCCTCCTCTGGTGACTGACAGGATGTGTAGGCCTTTGTACCAGTCCAACAACAATACACTTGATTTATCTTATCAAAGACCCAAGGGGCATCTGATTATCACTGGATGTGTTTAATTGTGGCTGAGGGGGAAAAGGTTTGTAGGGTTGCAGCTCTTCTCTCTGAGTAAGTGGCTGAGTAAGATGAGCGGTTATTGGTGATTATAACATTAGAGATCAGCCGCCCCAACCACCACCACACTGAAGAGGCCCTCTCTTGTGTCTCTGTGAGTGTGTGTGTGTGTGTGTGTGTGTTTCTCTATAGGATGAGATGCAACTCTTGCCCAGCCATAATCAAACATTTAGGGTTTCATCATGGTGCTGCTGCAGCCTTAGCAGAAAAAAAGCACAGCTGTCTCTCTCTCTCTCTCTCTCTCTCTCTCTCTCAGACACACACACACACACACACACACACACACACAGAACACAGGAATAAATATTCTCAGATGCCATGTGAGGGTTCTCACTTTTTTGTCATGGGAATGTTGTACACGCATAAACACGAAGCATAAATCCAAGTCCATGCCCTCTGGGTAGAGTTTTACAGCGGAGACAGAATGGAGGGCATATTTTTTAGACAAAGTGTTTTTTTTTCTTTTCGCTTTTGTTCTGCTGTCACGAGGGAACCCCTACAGGTTTCACACAGATCTATGAAGGGTCCTACATACTGCTTTTAAGTGCTGTTCTGAATTACTAAATAAAACTTTAAAGGCTCCGTAATAAGGACAAGCAAGAACCCACCGTTTCTAGATTCCACCTTATTTTGAGGGAGTGCACAATGACGTCGTCTGGCAGGACAGGCCCAGTGGTCTGGGAAACGAGTAGGATGGATGACTCTATTCACAAGCTGTCCATTAGTTTTCATTAGTCTGCACTGGGAGCCCCCAAGATTTATCGGTCACATTTGCCTCCGATTCAGTCCTGAGGGTTTTCTCAGGCTGATTGTGGCATTGAGAAAAATGAATGATCGCTTTCTATCACGTTATACATGGCTGTCATAATTTTTAGGATTCCAGAGAAAAAAATTCCATGGGAAATGAGGGTGTCATGGCGGACACCATTGTCAGGGCCTCTCTCTGCTGGTTGCTACAATGTCACCCTTGATCGTGGAAATGTGATGTGATTTAATTTGATTCTTTTGGGCCTCTTGATGAGAGACTTTGGCTTTCTCCCTTATTTTACCCTTGCTGATTAAGTCCCTATTACCTCATTGGAAAGTACAATTTCCTATAAAACACTAGTGGCAGAGGGAGACATTTTAAGAGCTTACATTTTCAGCGAAGGGGCCTTGGTTATTATTCTGAGAAGTTAATAGCATGTTAGCTAGCCTTTGGCCTTAATTATTGCTTCAATGAACTCCAGAAGACTTTGTAAAAAATTTAAATAGGAAGCTCGGGGTGTAGTGCCCTGCTCACTCTCTTGTAAATACTCCTCTGCATGATTACTGGGAGAGCCCTGCTAAACCTGTGCTCTAATTCTGTGCAGTAGCTCATCTTGTTGAAGTCAACCAATCAGATGGTCATTTACCCACTGCACCTGTGTTCTTTTATCCAAATTAAGTGTCGTCATCTCACATTGCTTCCACTTATCCTGTCATCAGGGTAGAATTCCTTGAATTCTTTCATATTGTGTTGTGTTTCTCTAACAAAATGCATAGACAGTAGGCTACATAGACACATAAATAGTCTCTGCATTATAAAGGCGGTGAATTTTCTAAACACATATGCATCAACAGTCGCCTGCGCATCGATTATCAATATTTAATACAAGCCAAGGATTGGCAAAGACAGAGTGCTTTTATTGGGTTCAGCTGTATTGATATGTGGCAAAAAATAAGCAAGCAGGATCAATCTGATAAGCCTGTTCCCTGCTTCCCCCCTTATCTGCTTTGCTTTCTCTGCCAGTAGTTGGTAAAACTCTCACAAACTTTATTTCCTATTGGTGTTGTTGTGCCGCCAGTGACTTTGAAACATTATTTTCTTGTTTATTCAGACGGAGGGCATTTTAAAAATCATGTTTTGACAAACCAAAAGGTTGTGAAATGTGCTTGTGCGGAACTTGTGATATTAAACCACACACACACACCGGAATGATAAATATGATCACCGTGGCATTATTGAATTTTTCTCCTCTCTCGTCCCCTCCCCAGAATCAATAAGATCTTTTCTCACTGGATAAAGTTTGAGATTTCATTAACCTATTTAGAAACATCTGACTTGGGTGTATGAATTATTATTGTGGGGTGGAGAGGCCATGAATATCCTTTATACATTGTGACAAATATTTTCTTTCCAGATGAATTTCTCTGTTGTGGTGTACATTGGAATTACGAACAGATTTTTATCATGGGTCGAAAGAAACAACAAATAAACAGTCATTTTTAACTGTCACTGCTCCAGTAAATTTTCTCTGTTTGTTTAATCAAGTATTTTACTCTTTTCCTTCTGCAAAATATCCTGTTGCCGTGCCTGAGATGAGTATCACTTCATCTTATACGCTTCTGTGCTTATAGATATGCTAAAATATTTCATGCTTCATTCCCCCATAATTCAAACATGTTTCCAAGTGATGTGTATCAATTCTTAATATGCTGGCGTGCCACATTGGATGGATCGCTGGAATGGTTTTTGCTCCTCTTGAAAAGGTTTGCTTTCCCTTCTTGCATATATTTCATCAATTATCAATCATTTCATTTTTGCATTCATCTGTCTGCTTTTGTCTGTCTCTGTGGTATTGTGGAGGCTGCAGACAGAAGAAATAAGATGCCTATTTTAAAATTCCTCCCCATTCAAGCTCATTAACCCCAGTAGCAAGTTCTTTTTCTCTTTCTCTCTCTCTCCCTCTCTCTCTCTTTCTGTCTTTTTTGCATTTGATTTCATCATTCACCCATTCCGGCAAGGTTTGTGCATGGCGGGTAATCATCTGTGTTGTTCCCCCTATCCCTGGATTGGCACATCTAGAAAGGCTCCCCTTTCCCATTCACGCCTCTCACCCCCACACCCCCCCTGCATGGGCCAGGCTGATGGACTGGAAATCAATCGCTCATTAAAACAAATTTGGAGAGAGTTGCATCCAACGAAACGCCACGCTCGCCTCTCGCCCTTCTTTAAAGGCAAGGCCCATGCCAGGAAGAGTTTGACCTTGACAAGGTTCAGTGAGACAGGCAAGGCAGTTTTCTTTAAAAAGACAATAGTCAATATGCTGTTTGCTCAGTTTCCAACACTCAAACAGACACAAACCTTATTTGATCAGAGACAAGAACTTCAATAACAGAGGACAAAAAAATACTGTAGCAGTTTTGGGAATGGGAGCAAGGCAATGAAAGCTTTAAAGCTGGTAATTGCAGTTTATCTGTTCACGGACACACAAACCTGAGTGCATTCTTAAAAGCAGGTTGTATTGCAGGTTATTTGCTATTTTCTAGTGCGCTCACACACCACACTGGGATGCAGGGGAGGGTGGTTGGGAGGGAGGGAGGGAGGGAGGGATGCGGCCCTTTAATTTGTTGCAGCTTTGTGAATGTAAAAACTCAGCCATGTGTGAACACTCTCCCAGCTGTAATGTGGCACATTGCTCACCACAAAGCCCAGCAAAGCACCAGCCGACATAACAAAATAAAAGAGAAGGAGAGAAAGTTTTTTGGCTGCTCTGTTGGAGGCCATCGAGGACAGTGTCAGCTGAGTCATCGCAGCCTCCCTCTTCACCTTCTCCTCTTCGTCCTCCTCCTCCTCTTCTTCCTCCTCCTGTTCTTTCTTCTCCCTCAGGTGAAGAGCTAGAATTACCCATCCTTATGTGGTCATACATCTTTTCTTTTACAGATGACCAGCTTTCCCCTGCGGGACTGACACCTACCATTTATTCTCATCTCAAGTTCTCTCTCTCTCTCTCTCTTACACACACACACACACAGAGTGGCATCAAGAGATGCATGGGAGATGTGCGTCCAGCCAACAAGCACAGCTACTGATAGACTGAGACGTTAGGAGGGCTCCCCCTGCTCTCTCTCTGTCTCCCTCTCACTCCCTCACTCCTATCTGGGCAATCTTTCAGTGCCACCCGCGTGCCTGGAGGAAGACATCAGAGACCCCTGCTGCTAGTGAGGGGGGATGGTGGGCGGTGGAGGTGGGGAGGTGAGGTGTGGAGTGGGGGGGGTCTGGGGATTGCACACATCAGCTCCCATCTGAAAAAGAAAGTGAGGGTGGAATCTGTCTTATTTAAGGCCATGTTTAATTTCCGTGGACACCGTCACATTGTTTCAACTTGGGGAGAGGTGACACTTCATCTATTCTCAATGTGTTGCCAATGCACCGTGCTGTGATGAAGCACTTTTTACTTCATCGGTAGGCATTTGCTGATTCAATAACCATTTCTCAGATAAGGTATAAGGTTTACCAAACTGCCTCTCTAAAAAAAGATATTCAATAATATCTAAAGTCTTTATAGTAAGTCCTTACACTTTATAGTCTTTTTACGAGTCGGTTAACAAATTTGGTACTCAGTTGTTCCGTGGTATTTGTGCACTCTTGCACTTTTGGGCCTACTCTGTGCTATTTTAGTCAATGAAGAATGAATTTTATGTTGGGGTGATTTTTTGTGTTCTTGCACAGCCAATGAAACTGCAGGGAGCATAATATGTATTTTTGTAAAAAAAAAAACAAAAAAACTTATTGCCGCTTTGAAACAACACTCCTGCTCAGTAAAATGTAAACCTTAACAGGCACTGATGTAGCTCCAAATGTTCATATTAATATGAACATACCTTGGGTAACATTAAATATGGATCAGCTGTATTAAAAAACAGCCCCTTCAGCCTTGCTATGCGTGGATGCCTTCTGTTTTTCGTGTGAGTATGGGGGATGGTTTTGTTATTTAAAAAAATTCTATATCCCTCTCACTCTCCTTCCCTCCCTCTTTCTCTCTCTCCCATCACAGGCTTGTGTCTGTGTGTTAATTCATTCTGATGCTGCCCTGCAGTGGGACGCCAACAATGCAGTGGCACAGTCCTCAGCCCAACATCCTTGAATTACTCCATGGCAACCTATTTGTTTATTAATAGAAAAGCTGATTCATTATTAAAGGCATTCATATTAAATATTAGTTTCACTCAAGTCAATTTGTTGAGTGTTTCTTGTCCAATGGTGGGATGATATGCAAAGGTGAAAACTCTGAGACCCTCTGCTTTGTCTTTTGAAAGACAAAAAAATCCTGACAATAGACTGACTCGACATATATATGAGCAGCATATCTCATGTATCCCAGGCCAGACTTTAACTGTGCGAGCCAACTGCCAACCACCATCAGGTTCTGCTTGGTTTTGGCAGCTGAGGCCCTGATAGAGTTTGCGTTCTCAAGCCACTGCCATGAAACACAAAACCAGAGGCAATCAAAAAAAGCATTCTTACCTTTCACTCTCTCACCTGTGATCATTTTTCCTTGATATTCAAACCAGCCTGCTGATTAAAAATTGATGTGCTTCATGGCAATCAATGAATAGGGCCCTGTCAGTCAGGCCCCTCGACGTAGACGAGTTGGTTTTTTGTTTGATGTTTTTTTTTTTTTCGTGGCCTTGCGTTGCACAATGTTGGCTTAGAACTACCAACGCGTTCACAAACACTTTTCCCAAAAGCATTGCCATTACACTGCAAAAAATGGCTTTTCAAAAGTAGACACTTTTTGGGGAAATTTTCTTATTTCAAGCTAAATTGTCTGCAAGTGCAGCAAGAACATTAAAACTTACAAACATTTCTTGAATCAAGAAGAAATACTGAGAAAGAGAAGTCTTGATTTAAGAAAATACTGCTTGTTTTAAGTATTCATGGTGAGATATTTAAGCAAAATAATGAGATTAATTTTCTTATTTTTTAAATCTAGTGTCTGGAAACTAGCCAAATTTGCTCAAAACTATGAAAATAAGACAAATCTGCTTGAATCCAGGACAATGATGTTAAATTCAAGTCAGCCCAAGTAGTCTCTCATCCAGTTCCTGACCCAACACTGTGCTGCTGTGTGCTGTGCACTGTAGAGTAGAGTAGAGTAGAGTTACTTTATTGATCCCGAAGGAAATGAAGGTGTCCAGCAGCATACACTAGTACATTCTAGTACAATTTCTTCCAGTATTTCAGAGTTTCACAAACTATGTTTCAATATCAAGTATCAGGTCTGCAAGTCATGCGATCTAGCACCACCAATGGGTCAAAGCTGGAGTTGTATGCAACTTTTGAATCATATGCCCAATTTCCAGAAAAAAATTCCAACATACTGAATTTTATTGAAAGTGAAACTAATTTTCACGGATCACAAATGTAGTCTGTTCTTCATAAAATTTGGTAGAAAGGGTCTTTCCAACCAAATGACATAAAGGTTACCTGTTGTTTGTGAGGACCTAGACCTAACCCTAACCCTAACCCTAACCAAATGACATAAAGGTTACCTGTTGTTTGTGAGGACCTAGACCTAACCCTAACCCTAACCCTAACCAAATGACATAAAGGTTACCTATTGTTTGTGAGGACCTAGACCTAACCCTAACCAAATGACATAAAGGTTACCTGTTGTTTGTGAGGACCTAGAAAAATTTTGCTTCATCTTGCATTTTGCCAATAACTGTTGAAACTTTTGCACAGACAAGTATACTTCCTAGTCATAGGCTGCTGGGGAGAACCCCCAAGAATGACCCATGGACATTTGTGATGTCATTGTCTTCGAAATGAATAGCAATATTGGATTTTTCAGAGACCACACATTTGTCCATTCATCATGAAAGTTGGTACATGTGATGTTCAGACCAAGTCTCATAAAAGCTACCTATTGCCATTTTGATGCATGGAACCTTTAATGCAATACAGCAACTCCAAGCTTAAGGCAGTCACAAAACATTGTGTGAGGTATATCATGGAAAAGCTTTGACAGATTGCCACAAAACATAGTGCAAGCATTTGTCTCATTGGCATTGACCAGAAAAACATGATGTGTCTATAGCAGGGGTTCCCAAACTTTTCCATGACAACGCCCCCCATATACCAGTAGATTCCACCTAAGGCCTTCTATATGGAAAGTGTGTTAAGAGGGAAAAAGATGCCCTCAGTGCTCTCACAGGGATTTTGGGGCTTGCTGCAGAAATGTTGCCAACTCAGTGGTCAAATATTCTTCCTTTCGTTTAAAATAGTCTACTGCCTTTTTGGCCTCCTCCGGATGTTTTTCATTCAAATGGCGTTGGAGTTTGATGGTTTTAAGGAATTGTTTGAGAGGATTTGAAAGCAGAGAAACACATTTAGGCTACTAGTATCCATTGTTATGCTTGACTGCAAATCCATACTTTACAAATGCTACCTCATACTTTCTCGGCCACATTCTTGGCCATAACACATTCAAATAATTTTACAGTTTTATTTATTAAATTATTTATTTGCTTTAACATTTCCTTCCAACTTGCTGCACCCCCCTGGCACCCCCTCATGGCCCCCATTTTGACATCCGCTGGTCTGTGGCAACACTGTCCAATTATGTGCTTGGCCCCCATATTGCTGCATGCATTCACATGTTAAAGTCATTTTCAAGTGCCACAGAATTGCTTCAGTGACAGACCCCCAAATTAGTTGTATTACCTAAGTAAGACAATTCTGCCTTAATAAGTAAATGAATCTTCAAAAACAAGATAAATATTCTGAAACCTGGAGAATTACGCTAGGAAAGAGGTTTTTTTTTTTTTTTGCAGCGCACCTGCGTACAATGCATAACATCTGGCCTACTGGGCTCTCACCCTCCCAGAATCCTCTGCAGCACCCTGGATTACTACTCTCTGCCGAAATGCCCCCAGCTCAGGGGTGGCATCTAAATTGCAAACAACAGACACAATCACAGGCAAATGGCCATTTCCTTCCGAGGCAGCCACTGTGACGGGGCTGCTTTGATAGCTACTGTTACAGTACAATGAGCACCCTTTGATGGAGGCACTCATTGTCACCAGAGGGAAAAAACAGCGAGAAATAGAAGAAGAGATGAAGGAAAAAAAGAGAAAGAAAGAGAAGAAAGAGAGCAGGTTGATCTGTGTAGCGTCTGTGTGGTATGTCGGCTCCTGTGATGCATGGTCAACAGTGGTTTGCAGAACACAACCCCGGAGTAGAGAGAAGAGAGCGCTTTACTTGGGCTCACGGATTGAAGATGGGGTCCTCTAATCACAGTATTGGAGTCCATTTAGTCACACACACACACACACACACACACACACATATAGCCCCCCTGTGAGGAAGTGCGACTCTCTGAATTGCCTGAATAACATCAGGAGATAGAGATGTCTTGACACTCCAGCATGATACAGGTCTGAAAGATTTAAGTGTCCAAGAGGCTATCCATACGGGCCCATCCATACGGCCCCATCCATACGACAATGTTTTTCTGTTAAAACTGAGAAGTTTCTACGCGTTTTGGCCTTGCTTCCACACGGCACCGGCGTTCGAAGTTTTTTGAAAACGGGTTCCAGAGTGGAAAAATGCAACTGAAAACGCAGTCGTTTCGTTGCTGTGTGGACAAGCAAAACGCAGCTTTTTGAAAACGATGACGTCACCAATCTGTCACCGTCACGTGACCAGAAGAGCATGCGATCTCTGGTGTTGGTGTGTCCAGTGGTTCTGGCTGTATCTGTTTACAGCGCCACATATAGAAGTGTTCCTTTGTCGTTAAGACGTGAATATTTTTTGCTCCGGCTCGTGTGTGGACACAGATTTTTTTTAACCCACAAAAAAAAAAAAAAATGGAACGTTGCCGTGTGGACGCCTCTAGATGTAACCCGTTACTCAAAATTTTGGGGGGGGGGCGGATTGCAGCCTTGGTCTCAAATGTTGGATTTGTTATCTTCACCAGCGCCACCATTTTCAAAGTGCCCATTCTTATTTATTCAGTGTGCTTTATTGACATGACTGTTCTCGCTAATATTTAGGCCTGGTAATTTATGTTTCTGGCCTGTTTCATCTCACTGGTTCTTTGTCATGTGTCTCACGGAACAAATATTCAAGGCAGTTCACTTCAATTCAGAATTAAAATTTTAATTTTGAAAACATCTTTTAAAAGCATTGTAATTAATAGATGATAAGGTTTGTCATTCTCAGTGAACTGTCCAGTTCTCTCTCTTCCTAACAAAATACCTTTATTTCACAAGAATAATTTTTCCACTGGATGTGTGGGAGTCCAGGTAACGGCTTGATGTTTTGAGGATTCTGTGAGATAGAGAGGCCATTCCAATCTCCTCATAGCTGAGCCCCGATACTTGTTTTTCAGGTCTGTTGTCCGGGAAACCATTCTTTGTTTGGACATGTTGTCAAGGAAACAAAGATGGAAAAATCTGTGGATTGAAATTATATTTTTAGAAAATCAATCCACTCTAAGGAAACAAGGGCAGCATGAAAGACACACAAAGGTACATGGCACCACTGTGTTAACACGTGTCTGGTTAATAATGTAACCTTTTCAATCTATTTGCATTAAGCTTACGTGAATGGATAGGCCTATCTCTGCATATTTTGGTTGTAGAGATATTTATGCTGCTGGTCTCCAAAGCATCGACTGCTTCATCATGAAACTAGAGCCAATGAGACAGACTTTTCCTTCCTCCACAAAGACAGCTTTGCACCAGACATAACAGTTGATTCTATGAGGATTAAGTGGAATCAATGGGTTTCTCCCTCCTCACACAGACGGAGGGAGATGAAACTGGGTGGCTTTTTGAAATCACCCCCGCTGCCCCTTTTCTGGACAGCAGCTGAAACTTTGATTGTTTGTCATTTTGATTACATCTCACAACGAAATGGCTCTAACGGCGTGGAAACGGCATGTGTATCTCAGCGATAGCCGGAAGAAAAAGGACGCTGCCGGACATTCAGGCCCTGTCAAAACGGCAGCTTGGGCCAAATCTCATCCCACGTCAATCTTTTGTTGTCTGTCAACACACCCACTTTGTCTGTCAAATCCTTGACACCCATTTCATCTTAGCCTCTACTGAAGAGAGAGAGAGAGAGGCGGTAGTCCTTCACTTAAAAAAAAAATCTACTCTTTCTTTCTCTCTCTCCTACGCCTGTCCAAATTTTCTCTTGGCTCCAACGTGCAAGTGATGGCCACCATGTGTTTGAATATGTAATCACCGAAATAAAAATCAATTTGTTTGTGTACGGCCAGGACCATTTGCCTGAGAGGATATTTCTCTCAGCCATCTCTCACCCTCACACTGTTTTGTTGCCAGGGGACACTAGCCCTTTCACATGGCATTAGTGCCAGAATGAGTTTGACAACCACACAAAACATTCGGTGAAACATGCCTGGGCGTTGACAGAATCACTTTGAAAATCTTCATTACCACGATAATTAGCATTTAGACACTGTTTTATAACCTCTCATCCCGCCCCCTCTTCCTCGTTGTCCCTCTCTATTCTTTTTTTTCCCTCTCTCAAAAACATCTTCTTTCTCTCCCTTTAAAGACTGATTCATAGTCCTGAGTAGAGGCAGCACTGTAGCTATGCTATTTCCTCTACGTCATTATGAGCCATTTTCAATTGTGCGTCACTCAGAACTTGCTTCCAAAACTCTAGGTGGACTGGCAGACTCCAACAGACAGACAATGATGAGGTGACGCAAAACCATAAATTGGGCTTAAGCCCTCCAGCACTCACCTTGTCCCTCGGTACCATTACTCTGACTTTCCCTGAGTTTTTCCCTTCCTCCATTTTACCCTTGCTCCCTCTTTCTCCTTCTGTCTCTCTCTCTACTATGCCTCTTAACACCAGTGCAAAGGGCAACTGATGGGGTAAGGTGACCAAATGGCATCTTTTTACCTGGGTGTGGCCAGTGAGTTCAATTGAAATTTTTAAATTGGCAAAAATGTCCAGGATTGAATTCAGCATATTTCCATTGCACTGACATTTCACATTAGGTCTGCCATTAGGATTGCCTCCTTGCTCAGTCGAGAATAGTCACTCTTCGTAGAAACAATGGTCAGTCTACCAGATGATAATCATCAGACAACACACAGAACCAATGATTACCTTCAGCACCAGTTTGCAGTAGGATATGGTGACTGAACGTACACAAATGTAAATTCACCAGTGCACTCAAGAGAAAAATACTGTTTTCGTCTTGGTCAGAATTTGGGGGAGAATACATATGTCATGGTTGCTCCTTTCACACTGCTATGGTGCCAAAAAATTGTGCTATGTCTGCTACCACTGGCTACAATCCTGCCACAAACGTCTTGTTCCTTTTCAAAACCCAAATATGGCCACCCTATGGGGGCAGGGAAAAGTTGTAGTACTATTCCATCTCTTACTCACACACACTCTCACTCCCTCTCTCTGCCTCTGTGTCTGTCATTGTGTTGTTCAGAGGCCTTGGAGCCCGCTGGCTGCTTTCATGTGGGAGAGTCCTGTCAACACGGCTGACTCCTGAGATCTTGTCAGTGGGTGTTTGGAGAGGTTGGGCAGAGACACTACAGGTCACTCTTTTGGGGGTACAGGGGAGGGGAGGGGACAGGGCTGGCAAGAGCACGCAACTTCTGGCCTCATTTAGAATTCATTCCCTGAGAAGCAGCTGTTGTATCTTTTATTGAAGAGACAAAGCATTATGGGAGTGGTGTGTGTGTGTGAATGTGTGTGTATGTGTGTGTGTGTGTGTATGTGTGTGTGTGTGTCATGACCTCAAACCGTGCTTTTTGTAGGAGCAGAAGCTAAAAACAGAAACAACAAAGGTGGTGGTAAGGGTGGGGGTGTTGGAAAGGTGCGGGTCTGGGGGGGGGGGGGGGGGGTTCCATAAATACAGTATGAAGACAGCACATAAATACCAAACGCCACAGCTGAGTGCTCACCAATCAACACATGTGACAAGTATGTGTGCTCACTGACAAGTAAATAAATATGTGCAGTTCTCAAAGTGGAGGAAAAGCTTGGCTGCCGTCAACGTGCTCAGCAACTGCAATCTGAAGTGTGTTGTGTGTTGTGTGTTTGGGATAAGTGAGGTCCAAATGTGTGTGTGTGTGTGTGTGTGTGTGTGGGTGTGTGGATACCCTCTGCTGGCTTTTTAGCCTTGTTTCTTCAGGGCGACCACCAGACTCTCGCCGAACACCCACACACTAACCCACAAACACCCACCCCTACACACACACATGCATATGCTTCTGGAATCATCTTCAGAGGTATCTCATTAGGAGAGGGGCTATTTTTTCCGTGCCGACTTCATCACCTTATTAGCTGCTCTCTCTTCTTACTTGCCATTTTAATGAGCTTGGGCCTCCAGTTTGTCTGTCCACATCCATTTAGATGGCTAATGGGTCAGTGAGGTGCTGTTAAAAACCACCAAATAGACCCACAAGCACAAATTAGGAAGGCTGGGCTTAGGCCATGCTTGTTTTTAATACTGGGGGTGAACCAGTGGAGTTTAAATTGATGGAGAAGGTGCAATGTAGTGTTTTAAAAGTGGAAGGTTACTGTACTAATTGCCAGGCGATATTATTAAATTGCACTGGTGTCATGTGTAATTTCATTGGCTGGGTAGGGTGGGGTTTTTTCAACTCATCTCTCATTTCCTCCATGCTTGTTGATTGACAGTAACACCTCCTAAGAGTTTCAAAGGCCAAGAGTAAACTGGCTTAACAGTCTGAGTGGCTTGTTAAAAAAAAATTGAATAAAACTAACCAGTTGTCACAGCCTATGAGAACATCCTATAGGGATGTGTACTGCGAAGTGCTTTTGAGTCACATTACTGAGGCAAGGATGATGGTGAACATTTTTTCAGGTGAGAAGAAACCCACCTATCCCTTTTCATCTTGTTCTTCCTGTAGGGAAGAAGGGAGGATCAATCAGAGGCAATTTGAGAAATGTCAGACCCTCGATCTCTCCATCTCACTGTACCCAAAGCACAGAGGGCTCAGCATGTAGGAAAACGGCCAGTGTTAATTATAGAACCTATTAAGTTTGAGCTGTGTCAATAGGAAGGCCATGTGACTTGTAAGAGCTTGTTTTCCTCCACAATTGTTGTTTTCCTCCAAAAGACCCAAGCAAGTCAGAGTAAATTGACAGCGGCACACACACACAAACACACACGTGCACCATTCATTGCTAAATCTAAAATTAAATGACTTAATCACCTGTTTGCTGTTTTCTCCAGTGACACAAGTCTAAGAGTGTGTTCAGCCAATCGCACTGCACTGATATCATTGTGTATAGAACAATGATGTGTCCTCACACACAAAACAGCCATTATGGTTGGTGACCTCAATAAAAAAAAAAAAGCTGTTAAACAGAAGGAGGGAAATTTAGTGGAAACATAGTTCCCTCATTTCCACTCTTGTCCTAGTGCTGTATCTCTCTGAGAAAAACACCACCAGTGAAAGGGAAGAAAATGAATGAACTTCATACTACAATATTTATTAGCTGCAGCCTAGAGTAATGGCCTGGTGTGTGGCTCAGCAACAGAGCAAAGATTAGCATCAGTCTTCAAGCTTAATCAATTAGAAATTCAATCACTACGGTAAATGGTTGGAATGTTAGTATTCACAGACAACAGTGTAAGAGCATACAACATGTTTGCAGTCTTTATTCTGCCCACTGTAACTTTAAGGATATGTCATTTAAAATGGAATCAGATTCAATAAATGGCTCCCATAAGTGCTGACAGTAGCCATTCTTCCTCTTAGGCAATAACACTGATGTCAGTTTTCATTTTGTGGTGCCTTTAAAATTTCAATAACCTTCAGCTTCAGTGGTAACTCAAAATCAAGGATACTAACGTACACAGTCCAGGAAAGCATTTTCAAATGGGATACTATTGCAGATGCTGTGCAGATTGCTTGATATTGTCCAAGATCTGGGTACCATTTCTAGTCACCCATCCACTCCCACCCCATCAAAAACAAACCAAAAAAATCTTCACAACTTCATTATAAGAAACAAACACAATTAAACACTTTCATAAGGAAGTTGCACCATCACAGTTGTTTTCACCTCAGATATAATGATGACAACAAGAACAACAACAATAACAAGTCACCGCTAATTTTTCCCCAAAAACTACTGCTGAGGACAAGAGGAAGGACTGGGGTAAATGATTCATAAGCACCTTTAATTTAGAACTCTCACTACATGAATCATTTCGTCGCGTTCAATAGCGCCTTTTCTCTGTGAAAAGTCCCTGTAGAGAGGTAAGGAGAGAGAGAGAGAGCGAGAGATAGAGAGAGATAGACAGAGAGAGAGAGAGAGAGAGAGAGGGTAGCAATCAGCGGAATCACAGGGAATGCTGCAGCTTGTCTCTCCAGTTTGCTTCACAAACAAAGTGCTTGTACTCATAACTAATAGGGAAACTATGGCAACTGCATCTCACAGTTAGCCGTCAAGCTCCTTTGTCTCACACAGCGCAGTTTTTTTGGGGGGGTGGGGGAGGGGGGCAATGTGGAGAGTGGTGGTGTGTGTATTTTTCTGTCAGTCTTTGAACAGCTAAATCTTTTAAGCTCCCTTCATCATACAGTTATTAGTTGAGGTTAGGACGTTTCAATCACAATATATTGGGCTAGGGAGTCAGGGCGTGGCTCACAGAGAGCACAGGAAATGGTTTAAGTTGCTGACATTTCTGTGACACGCGCACACACACACACACACACACACACACACACACACACACACAACAGCACACACATACACAGACTTTGAGTCAGAGTTTCCAATCTTGATGGCTGCCATACACCACGCCTGCTTTTGGTACGAAAAGAGAAAGAGGAGACAGAATGGAAAAGAAAAAAAAAACTCATCTTAAGTCGTTTCAGATTTGTGTCTAAATACCAACACCTTGTTGACAGGTTGCGAACAGCTATTAAAAGTTCGTTGACAGACACATGCACACCTGGAAAAAGGTGGAAGCAGAAACCCGATCTCTGGAGTAATTGCTCTTGCATCCCTCAGACTCTCTTCACATTACCTGTGGTTTAGACACATGCAAATCCTCTTTCTCTCTCTCTCTCTCTCCCCTTTATCTTTCGCTCTCCCTTTCTGTCTCTCTTTCACTTCAGAGGATGGTGTAGATGTAAATGGCAGGCTTACAATCAGGTTGAAAAAATGCTTTCTCCTGTGCATATGCAAAGCAGAGTCAAAACACTTTGAGTCTGTTTTGAATGGATCCCCTTCAAAACACAATGACATTTCGTAGGTCTGTTTCTGAGACTCTCTGTTTGATGTCATGTTGTACCTGTCAGTAACAATCCATTCTGATGAGTGTGTGTGGTGTGTGTGTGTGTGTGTGTGTGTGTGTGGTGTGAGAGAGAGAGAGAGAGAGAGAATGTGTCTGAGTGTGTGTGTGATGGAGAAGAAAAGAGTGTGTTCGTCATTACTCTGGCTCTTTTGTTGCAGGTTTTTTTTTTTTGCTTAGACACAATTTTTGAAACTATTGGCTATTTTTGCAAAACTCTACACACATCACAAAACCTTCCAACCATCAAAACATCATAAATTACTTGCAAAAGTACATATTTGCACTCTTTGCAAGAGCACTTTTTGCTAAACTATTTTTGTACACAACCACACACACAACCCATAAAATTAATAAGCACACAAAGCACCAACTGCACACTGACAGTAAAAAAAATGGAAAACATGTCGGGCATGTCAGTTTTCAGTAGCCTGTAATTTTGTAATACATGTAGTTTAGTATCATATGCACAGGTATCCTAATGTGCAAATCGTGAATGTTTACATGTATTTCAGTATAGGCCTACGGTATATAAGAGAGAGGGGGTCAAAAGTGCAACATAACTTTGTTTTTGTTTATTTGTTTGTTTGTTTGTTTTTTTAACTGTTCATAGAGATTTTTATATTTGATGTCAACCTCTCCTTTCTCCACTTTTTCACTTCACGGTCCTTGTCCTTTTCCTCCTTGTCTCTTCCTCTTCTGCTCCTCTAATTCTTACACCTCTTTCACTTTCTGTCCAATATTGTCCAAAACTGTAATCCAGACAAATCCTTACCTGCCTATTTTGCAGTGCTAAAGGCCTGAATGTTGAGTGAAGTAATTATCAAAAAAGTGCTTTGGCATGTGTCAATGTGTGTCAATGTAGGAAGGCAATTCTCAGAGTAATTTGAGTAGACGACACAGAAGTGTACGTTTTTTCTACAAGTGTGTAATAACATTGCATACTCAGTCTTATGCAGTGAGTTGTGTTTACAGTTTAACAGGAATTGTGTCATAAAATTTCAAACTGAGTAAAACAGTGATTGGGCTTTTAGTTTAGCAGACTTTGTGAATAGATTGGCGTTAAGTGTTAATAGTTTCAGAAATCGTGCCAAAACAATCACTGTTAGTGTTTAAGCATTCAGAAAAAACTGTAATAATACATGGCTTCCTATATAGCACATTTTGTCCCCTTTCCAGTGGTCAGACACCAATGCAGTCTGAGTTCAGAGTTAGCTAAAAAAAACAAGTACAGACACAGAAGACTGGGCAGTTATGTCACCGTAATTCTCTCCTGTTAAAGCCTATGGAGAAAAGTTACTAAGGAGCACACGATGCGCGGAAAATGTTAAATATGTTTGCTCTTTTTAAAGACTCTTAACAAGTCCACTCAACCAGACTGGCCCTCCACTCTCCGACTGAGAAGAAGCTGCTCTTTTACAGCGCGGAGGCAGGGCTGAGCCGCCAACACACGTCGAGGCCTCTCTCGCCATTCGGCTACTGTCGGCGCGCCGCACCACGACGTCTCAGTGGCACAATGTAACACAAGTCGAGCGTAAAATTGAGTTTTGCATAAAAGACATGTCACCCCGCCCCCCCCCCCCCCCCCCCCCCAAAAAAAAAAAGCCTGTGAGAGGTTCACCCAGCATGAGAAGCATATCCAATCACTTGGACAGCACTAGTTAACCAGTGCTCCCCCGTACGCCACTTCATTATTTTGACTTCTTAAACACCCTTCTTTACAAAAAAAAAACATAACTCTGCTTTTCTAAAAGATTTTAGGAATCGTCTGTGCGTGCGTATGGTATGCATGCATGTCTGTGTGACGAAGATGACAGCCAATTAATTCAAAAGTGGGAGCACAGACAGGGTGACTGTAAGTCAGCATTAGTCATGCAGGCTGGCACAGCAACCACCAGGGAGCTCTCATACATTTTAAAGGTGATGGTGGAGATGTGTGTGTGTGTGTGTGTGTGTGTGTGTGTGTGTGTGAGCGTGTGTGTGTGCGTGAGTGTGTGTGTGTGTGTGTGTGTGTGTCTGTGTGTGTGTGTGAAGAAAGAAAGAGAGATGGAGAGTGTATGTTTGTGTGTGTGTGTGTGTGTGTGAGTGTGTGTACAAGCATGTGTGTGTGAAAAGCCGCCTGTCGTCTCGTCACCCTGTGGCCCGCTGTGAGATACCCTTGTGGGCAAGATTCTGGCAGCAGGAGTCCAAGGTGTGGCGACTGTATGAGAGAAAGGGGAAGACAAACTTTCTCCAGAACAAAACATTTGCAGACTGTACTTTCGACATCCGTGGAGAACAGTCACGTGCAGACACCTGGATGCACGTGCATATACATGTACATATACAGAGGCACACACACATACACATTTCCCCTGAACCAGTCCGTACAAGTTATTTTCTCTCTCTCTTTCTCTCTCTCTCTCTGGGTTTGCATGTTTGCATAACGAGCAATCAGCACCACACCTAGGGAAATTTTAGTTCTCTTTGCAAAGTGAGATGAAGGTAAACAATTGGCTTCCATTCAAAAGCCTCGGCTGTGCAATCTTATTATGGCTCAACAGATGCAGACGGTACCCAAAAGAGTATAAATTATGTTGTAAAAGAAGATGGGGAAATAGCTGGCAACTGCAACAAAAAAAGCGCTGGCCTCTGTGCAACAGAGTTGTAACCGTTTTTTGTTTTTTTTTTCCACCCAACCCTGAAGTGGCACTGGCTTTACATCATCATCTGAAGCACCAGGCACAATCTCATCCACACCGACTGTCTCTGCATGCATCCTGCAAAGGTCATGAGCACTTATACATGATGTTATGGTTCGTTAAATTGAAATTGTTTAAAATAAGACATCTGAGGAGCACGATGAGCATGTCCTTGTGTCAGATCGTATCTCTCCTGTCTCACGACAGAACCTCGAGCCAGCGGTGTCATAATTGAAATCGATACAGCTGCGAGAACCTTTGAAACGTGCGTGTGCCAAAGCCGTCTGGATGAAAGTGTTCATACTCTGCATTAAATCTGGGGTGCTTCAAAGGCATGAGGACAACCATGAGCAGAAAAAGCCATGCTGCCTATAGCAGGCCAATGTATTTGTTTGTGCATTCATTTCTTTACCTGTCATTTACCTGTTGGTCAATGTGCCCGACTTCTATAGCATCTATAGTATAATGTATAGAAACATCTTTGCATGTCTGTCTGTAGGCCTGTCTGTCTGTCTAAGAAGTGCAGTTGTTGAATAGAATGGAATGCTAGTCCATCAAGTTGTCCATTTGGACATAGCTGGACATAGTTGTCCAAATGACAACTATGTTTTCCCAGACTAATGTGTAGTAACACAAGCCCACTATGATTGCCTGTTATCATTGCTATGCTAAACACAAATTCATCAGATGATGACAAAGATGAACAGCAGAGAGTGAGGGTAGCGTGATGCAAAGTAATGCATGTGCAGCTAGGCAGTGGCACCTTTCATAGAGTGGAAAGTTTGTGTGTGTGTGTCTGTGTGTGTGTGTGTGTGTGTGTGTGTGTGTGTGTGTGTGTTCGTGTGCATGTCAGCGAGGTATTAGAAATATACTGTGAGGGCAATTAGCATGGAGTGAGACAGAATGTATATTCAGAGAGAGGAGAGAGGAGGTGAGCGAAAGAAAGAGAGAAAGAGAGAGGGAGAGAGGAGAGGAAACAGTGGGACTAAAAAGAGGGAGAAAGAGAGGGAAAGAGAGAAAGAAAGTGGAGGCAAGTGAGAATGAGGTGAGAGAAGGAGAGGGAGGAAGAAAAACGATGGGAGTAAAAGAGAGGAGGTGTGTGTGTGTCACAAAGAGAGAGAGAGAGAGAGAGAGAAAGAGAGAGGGGGGGGGGGTGAGAGATGAGAAACAGAGAGAAGGCATGATTTAGATTTAAAAAAAAAGCGTGAGAGATGTATCACTGCCCTTCAGAGGACCTCTTTAAAAATCAGGAAAGCACATCCTAAAAGCACTGAGGGTAAGGTGTGCTGGGTAAGGGCTGGAGTACCAGCACCAGTGTAACAGAAATATCCGCAGCAATTTAGGGCCAAGGGGAGAGGGTGGGGGTGTGAGGACCAAGGTTGGGGAAGGGTGGAGAGGAATTAGACCAGGCATAGCACACAGGGGGGCGCTAACCAGTCCCTTTTGATCCACTTAGCCCTTCCTCCCCAGCACTTCTGCCAAATCGGGCGATGGAAATCGCTAAATGATCAGAACATCGTATCAGCTCATGCTCCTCCGCGGGCTCATTCCTCCACACCCCCAACACCACCCACTATTCACATACACACACACAAAGACACAAAGACACACATATACACACACACACACACACACACACACTGCACCACCCATCACTCACACACAAAGCTCAAATCACCCCTGACTCACACACCCACAGACACGAGCGCAAACACACACACACACACACACACACACACACACACACACACACACACACAGACACACACAGACACACACACACACACTGAGCGACGTCCACAAGCATTTCTGCCTGAGCCCCCTTGCACAGCTGCCTGCTTGCACGGTCACGTCCTCTTCAGCGCGACTCTCCTTTCGTCTCGTCTCGTCTCGTCTCAGCGTCGCTCGCGGCGAGATTATGCAAGGCGCCATGGCAGCATGGGCACAATTAGCAGACAGGTGCAGGAAATTGCACTCGGCGCAAGCGGTGTCATTCTGCACGCCTACCTGACAGCAAGGCTCAGGCTCATGCCAAACGCACCCCTCTGACTGCCACTCATCCCTTCACCAGCTTCAGACACACACACACACTTACAAAAAACAGAATAGAAGAAAGAAGGAAGAACAGGTGAAATAAAATGGTGTGGGTCCATGAAATTGCTCATAGACTTTTGGGCAAAACCTTAAGAAGGGGATTTCATTCTCTAGGCATCCTGAAATGGTCTCTGGGGCCAGACTCCAGAAAGTTAAAGTCAGGTGGTAGGCCTCACTGTTAAATAAATGATTAAAAAAAAGAAAACCTGTGTCTGTGCTGTCTGTCTTTGGCCCATTCGCTTACTGAGTGCAAGTGATTTATCACATATGTGCCATTAATGGGTGAGAAAGAAAATGTGCCGTGAATCACACAGCGATTGTCAGTTCAACAGGAACTTGGTGAACGACTCTAACCTCGTAATCACACTCTGGATTAGGATGTATTCTTGGACCGAAAAAAAAAATGCTAAATAAATAATTAAGGGTGAGCAGCTTTAATTTTCACTGTGAATGTCACTCTCCTTTTCCATTCGGATAATTTCCCTAAGGATATCTACAATGACAGAGGTTGATGAGCAATTGTCGATAGCCAATTAAAAAATTACTGCACATAATTGAGGCCTCCATCGCCTCTGTGATCCTTTCTGATTAAATTATTTCATTTTTATTCTCAACATCTTAATAATCTGTGATATAGTCATCATTATGTGTTTACAATTGAACTCTACGTACCCTCTCATGTTGGGGCAGTTATGTGGAATTAAACAACCACTCCCTCTCTCCTTATGTGTTTACATGAAAATTAATTACGCTTTTCACTTGACTCCACCTTCATGGCAGGCTTTGCAAGGAGAGGTCACCCAACAGAGGAGGAAAGTGCAGAAAATAAAGACAATAGATAATTTTGCTGCATGCAGATCAAGAGACGAATATGGTTGGGTAACAATAGCGCTTTCATTGAGGTGACTGAATGGATTGTAATTACAGTTTTTTTTCAGATAACCAAAGCATTGTTGCAGGAATTTCGTTTACTGTGCTCTTAATTACAGAGGTCACAGAGGTCAAAATAAAAACTCAGTGTCTGCAACTCCTTGAAATCCAAAGGCAGGCAGTGCAGCATTGCCCTCTGTTGGTCGCGGTCGTGATGGGCATCCGGTACACAATTTTTGTGTATGTGTGGATGCTGGCTCCTTAAGCCTCTGAGCTCAGATAGAGAGAAAGGCTACATAAAAGAGTAAGTTTTCTGTTGTGTATCGGATTTGTTTTTTAAAAAAAAAAAAAAAAAATAAACTTAAAAGGGGTTAGTTTGAGCCATAAGTAAAGCAAGGTCATGTAAACAACATCCATTTCGGCGAACGAAATCAAGCCATTTCGACAATGATTTCAGATAGAATCCAGTCAAGGTCATATTACTTCAGCGACCACTTGGCATCTTCGCGAATGATGAACAAAACCGTGTATATCAAACTGCAACACATTTGAAGAACAGAAGCCCGGCGATAATGGCATTACATGAAATTAACAACATACTGCGCCTTCCTAACTTCCACGTGTTGGCACCCTCAAGCGGTACGTTAGTGGCATCTGGTGGCATTAGCTCATACTACTAGCAATTCCGCATCCTATGGTCGATTTCTTATCTCAGCCTCTGAGCACTCCATTGTTCTCCATGCCATGGGTCATTAAATCCAATCAAGATCATCACGACATTTATGGATAATTCCGATTCTTCTTTGTTTAAGCTGCCGACAGGTGCCCCCTGCCTGATTGCGTTAGGCTATTGTTTGTTTACAGGTTACTTCTGATTATTATGCACCGTTGGCAAGATGGCACTCATCGAGCTGTCTGCTGTCTCTGCCCGCATGCCCAAGGTCACGGAGACTGCCAGAAACATCCCGCCGGCCATATGTCGCAGAGGCCCTTATCTATTTCGGAACACACTCTTCTACATTGCAACATTATCAGCTGTAACATCGTTTTACTGTAGGCTATTATAAAATGCCATCACATCACGATCCCATAACGTTGACAACCTCTGCGTATTAGGCCTCGTCTTTTGTATTTACCTACAGGGTGTCCGCATATTTGTTTATTTTGATATTTTTCGACTGACTTTATGCTTCGTTTTACGCACACAAATTTGCTTTGAAATATGCACACAAGACATTATCTAGTATTGAATGTGCTGCTTGTATGTAGCCTGATTGTTGACATGCGTTGATCTGTTAATAACCGCTTGTTGTATATTTGGTGGTAATGTCTGCCAGACGCAGTAAAGTTAATTGCAGGGCTATTCCAAAGAGCAAATTGTTAGAGTAGCTGGCTAATAGTTGATCAATTACTCTTGCAGATAACGTAGATTTAATGAACCCTTATTCCGACAAGAATATTACTTCCCCAGTCAAAACTAATGAGGCTACTAATTTTCTTCATTTGCAGCTGTGGAAACCCCATATTAAACTTACAGTCACAGCCTCTGCGCCCCGGTGCCATCTCCGTAGCTTCGGGTGAATTTGAATAATTACATGCACTATCCGTCGACATCAAGGGATGTTTCCCTCTAGTCGGCCGTGTTCTCTGTTTCTCTGACACTATCTATTGTGTGAAAAGTGGAAGCATTCGATCTTTTCGGGTCTTTAATTAAACCGCGCAAGGAAAACACACACGCTCCCGTGGTTAGAGAGGGGATCATTTAGCGTTGCTTCACTGGTCTCGGATGAAAGGACCTATCGTCCCTGTGCTCCACCATCATATTAGCCAGAGGTTGATGGAGCACTCGCGCCTGGCTGAGCCGGCGGATACCTCATGCATCTTTTTCAGGAGAATTGCCGGAAATACAGATAGCCTTTTGCCATTACGTTTTTGCTGTGGTATGCTTAATTATAAGAGTTTCTTGGGTGTTTGCCAAGGCCGCATTGGCGGTGTGTTCACACATCGACCCAAGTCGTCTTTTAATGGATTAAATGGCCTTTTTATTTGAGCGAGAGAGGGTGTCCTCCTGGGGGACTGATGTGTTTTTTTGTTTGTGTGTGTTCTTCCAAGGGGGCCTCTTTTGGATGACCTTTGATACTCCTCACACCTTCCGACGCCCCCCTCACTACCCCTCACTCTCACCCCACAGCAGATGGGAAGTGTGCCTTGGTATCCTCATTCCATATTCGGCAGGGCTACAGGCTGTTGCGTCGGTGGTGGGGTTGAGAAAATTAAATATTCATGTAGAAAAATGAATGGGCACCCCTGGTTGAAGAGCGTGCCCATTTATTCAAGTCGAGCAAGGCTCATTAACCCGCTGACGGGATAGCAGGTCACGCTGATTTCCTTACCAACATTTAACATCTACCGCCTGTCTCTCTCTTTGTCCAATCCTCTCCTTTTCTCAGCAGGACCCCCCTCTTCACACACGTGCGCACACATACAGACACTCACACTTCAACATATTTAGAGATAACACCCTAAATACCATTCAGTCATTTGTTTGTTGAAACAAACTTTTGCTATTTCTGCTATTTCTCCCCTAAACGCCTCAAATACGCTTCAGCGATGGGCTACATTATGCACAAGTGCACGGCGTTAATTAATGTACATGAGCTGTTTCAGTGAGTGATTAACTCTTCGTCACATGTCAAAACAGAGAAAAAGTGTGAAAGTTAAACCATCCGACGGTGCAGCATATGGGAGACGTGAGAGTCTGCGCCTTACTGTGCGGCGGGTGCCAAGGGACACCAGCTGACAGAGCTGAAGTTTGCCTCTCATTCATCGCATTGCTCACCCGCAGTTGACTTCAGAAGTTTTAGTATTCAGTTGACATGATCAAATGGGTCAATGAGGACGACAGTTTTTCTAAATTTATTTATTTATTTAAAGAAAATAATGCACTAGTACAGCTATTGCTCTAGACCACATCTAATGCATAATACCTTGCTTTATAGTCAAGGATCCCCAAAGTTTATTTTTTCCCCTAACTCTAGGCCTGTATGTTTTACCTGTAATGCTAACATGATATGAATGATTCATAGCAATGTCCGACGTCAAAATATTTGTCATCCGGGCTCTCCCCGGCGACAGGTGTGTCTCACCACTTGCTTTCCACCTGTTCTTTTTATTACCCAACAACGTCTTTGAGATTATCTATTTTTACAGTTTATTTGAGAACGCACTTATAAATGTATTGAATTGCTGATTACAACCTCCAGTACAATTATGCCCCTAATGGTGTTTGTTACAAATTACGCGTTTTCAGTTATTGGTGAAGTCAGTTTAACTTTACTTGTCAAGCATTTACAAAGATACCACAGCAAATAATTAAATAAACTTTTTACCGCCTGTAAAGGATACCTTAATAAGTGACTTTTAAGTAATAATTTGTAGGCCTTTAACATTTACGCACTTTTCTTTCAAATCAAGCACAATTTCATTATTATAATTCAAAAATTATTTATTTACTTTTCTTTTTAATTGTTTTTTCTTTCCCCCATTACTTTAAATGGTCCTTACGCAAAAAAGTCAAAATATGCACCAATCCCTGCCGTGTGCAATTCATTACAGATCTACAGTATGTGCAGTCATTAAATGAAAAAAATCCCGGACAGTGTGGTATTAGTAAAAGAGTTATAAAAGTCAACTTCCTTTTCCCTAGGGAGTCTGTCATTTGCTATTGGCAGAAAGGATGTCTTTAGGCGGAGGAGGGGGGAGGCAGCGGTACTAAAAGGCAAGGAACTCCTGAGGTGGGGAGGCAACACAACTTCACTCAGGACTGGGGACAGACTTTATAAGTGTGATCATAGCCTGTAAGTGTTGCGATAAAATTAAACATTTCATTGGGGGATTTTCTTAGATAAGGATTTTTGGGGTGGCTTGTAATAAGCCATTACTGCCTTCATCCTTACAGGTAACCTAATTTTTTTTGCCCTTTCTGCACCGGCAATGTCCTCCAAGGCTAAACATCTTAATTGGTCGGAGGGGAGCATTCGGGGTCGACTGGCTGAAGAACTTTCTGATCAACCCAGACTTGGACGCAGCGACTCTAGAAACTGGTCTCCATCCACTCCTCTGCACACCTACACATCCATTGCGGGAGTTGGTTTAGGTCAGTATGGACACACAATTCTGGATGTTTCTCTAGAAAATTCGACATCTGGAAATAAAATGAGAGATAATTCTATTGGCATCGCTACCGACCTATCTGGAGCCCAGAGGGGCACCACCAAACAGCTCAGTGGGCCACAGAGGCACCGGCGCGTCGCGGCCAACGCCAGGGAGCGCCGGAGAATGCACGGATTGAATCGTGCTTTTGACAAACTTAGGAGTGTCATACCGTCTCTGGAGAACGAGAAAAAACTATCCAAATACGACACACTCCAAATGGCGCAGATTTACATCACTGAACTGTCCGACTTATTAGAAGGAGTTGTGCAGTCAGAGTGTCGAGGACCGAGAGCGACCTGCATGCCTCAAGACAGCCTGAGACGAGAGAACTCCATTCAGACATTCTCTCATGACAGCCTGGTGCGAACTGGCCTCGTTTACGCAATGGACCAATCCCAGCCTCCAATACACCTGATGGATGACGCCCGTGACGCCGAAGACTCCGTAGACACCGTCGGGCATTTGCTCATATTGTCAACGTCCAAAGCAGATTATTCGAAGGACAAGAGCGAGTGTGAAGGGTCCAACGGCAGCGATGGTGAATCATCGCACTTAAGTGATGCCGAGGACGGTCATGGCCGGATTCACTAACAGAAACGCCATTTTCAGTGACTCTTTAAGTGCACTAAAATAGAAAGGAACGTGTCTGTGTTTTAGTAGACAAAATAAACCAAATAGATACTGTAGAGATCTGTAAGGTTAGTTAACATTATCACACACATCCACTGTCAATTAATTAAAATGCTGTGCAGAACTCCAAATGCTCTGGACTATCTGCCAGTCCTGATTTAGTATATCCGTCATGATAAACCTGGCCCTTTAGTTGCACTTTAATGCCTCACTTTAGTCCACACCTAATTATAGCCTTTTCCTTTGAAAGTTTTGTCTGTTATGGACCTTTTCAGAATGAGCTATTTATGTATTTTATTCAGTTGAGTGTTTTTATGTTCAATCAATGACTTGTTAAATAAAATTAAATCTCATTTTGTATTTATGTCTTTCTTATTAAAATTTGCTTTAAGCCTAGATGTGTTAAAAAGCCTACAAATACGAGGGTCAGGACTGTCCTCACCATACTAACATTTTCAATTTCTTATATGTCCATCATTATTCACAGCATAGATACAAAATACAAAATTGTAATTTGCATTTCAATGATATGAAGTCACTCTGGCCTTAGTTCTACATCATCTCCTCCATTCACATGTCCAAGTTTTTTGGATAAATTGTGGCATCTGAGTCCATGCTATCTGTGGGGAAAGTGGGCTGGACCTGAAGCTTGGCTAGGTCTTTGAACAGGATGTTTGCCAGTGTTTGTTTGAAGTTGACAGGGATCTCGGAGGCAGTGGTGACGACGTGAGAGCCTCCTTCCTTTGCCTCCCTTATCACTCCCTCTTCGCCTTGCGCCTCTTCCTCCTCTTCCTCCACCTTTGCCTCTTGCGTTTTAACCATAATTCTTCTCACTGTAGGAGGAGGAGGAGGAAGGTCCATCACAGTACTGTAGACCGTATCAGGCTCCCTGCCATTAGACGCCTCCTCTAAACTTTCCCCGACATTGCTCAGCTTAGAGTAAAGCATGGAGTCCTCGTCAGGGCATTGACAAAATTCATACCTCTCCTCATCCTCTTCATCCTTGCTGCCGATGGAGGACAGGTCTTGGGCCTTGGCCTTGTGCAGCATCATCGGTGGCTTCGGTTGGGCCCTTGGCCCCGGCTTCATCTCGATGACAGAGTAAGGGTCTCTCTGGGGGCCAGGCAGTTGAGGCTTCATGGGGGGGTTTGGCAATGATATGTTCCAGCGCGGCAGCGTCGGGGGTGTATTCAAGCTCCTGGGCTTGTCGAATGAAGGGGGTCTGGGGATAGGTAGCGGAGTCACAGGCTCTGGATGTGGGGCTGACCTGCAGTCCAGCTGACGTTGTCCAGTTTGCTGGACAATGGCCTCCTCAATATGTCGATAAATCTCCATCCCTTGCTTGGATAAGAACGTGAAGTGGCCCTCCCCAGATTCACAGCGTCTGCCAGCCTCAATTGTAACGCCTCCCTCCTATAAGAGAGACACCACAGGGGCCAAGCAATCTTTTTAACTGCTTGCTGAAACTCCACAATCAGAGTTCAAATAGGATACTCCTCAAATCATCCAAACGCAACTGCCAAATTAAGTGCTTCTCATCTAAAGGACAACAAGCTACTCAAAATCAGAGAGGAGAGCCCTGATTAAATATTCAACCTTTTCTAGTGCAAACAGAAAACGTTTCAACATGGTTGTGTAATCTTCAAATACATAGACAAAAGGCACACAATACATGTGATTTTGATGCACACAATTTATGTGAATCACAAGCCTGGTCAGAATATACAGTGGGTCTTTTATCTGTGATCATATTGACACTAACAAGAACGCACGCTGTGTATTCTCTTTTAATGCTTAGGGTTACAATTGTGTTTCTGTATTCTTTTCATTCTTTACGTAAACAGTCCTACCTTTACAGTGCCAAATCTGCGCAGTAATCGATAAGGCCAGCAGTAGATGATCTCTGATGTCTCAAGGTCCAACAAAGACAGGGAATCTGTGCTGGGACAGAGAGCATAGCTGCCTGCTAAACGACACCGTGTGGCAGCCTCAGTGTGTTGAACTTTGACCTGATACTGACCTGAGGAAGAAGACCAGATATGATATCAGATGTCCAGATATGATGACGTTTTGCAAAAATACAGTACAAAAACAGTCTATGACTTGTGACTCATGAACAGATTGTACAGAAACACAGACATCTCAGAGAAGGCCAAAATGGATGTACCTATTCTACACTGACATAAAAAAATGATTTCCTGATCAACGTCAAGGTCAGAAGCATTTTGAATGAACAAACTGCAGGTGCAACTATCTTGGTGCTGTGTGCTTCACCACTCTGTTACTGTTTACTCTGCATGTTAAATGAAACCAATGCCACTGATGTGGGCATATCAAAAACACACCCCAAGAGCTAAAACTGCAGACTAAACCCTCTAGCCAACTCTTGCACAGTAGATCATGGTCATTTGAGTGGGCAAGAGTCTAAATAACTATAAATACAATGGCTAATGCAACCACAGTCACCTCCCCATGATGCCAGATAGTGATTAGAATTGTGGTTCCTCAATTCTAAAAGTCCTCAGTTCTGCAAGTCATGCCCGTCATTGTTGCCGTTTCCTTTGCGTTTGGAGCAACAGTGTCTTGACATCAAGCTCAAAGCAAGTTTAGTCAGTGAAGAGGAGTAAATATTGATGCTGTAGCTTGTGGCTTTTCTGTCAATCCCAGGTTGTTTTTCTTTTGGTCATAGAATTAAAAGCGTTTCAATTAAAAAATAATTTGAAGTAAACATATTTTAATATTATTTAACCCAGGAACTAACCCCAACCCAAGAACCATAAATAATACTACTTCCCTAATTCCTGCAACTCCATGAATTGTCTTTTAATAAATTAAACTGATTTTAAATAGAATGTTGACATCAAAGGAGTTTTTACCACTCATGGTTTCCAATGTAGACTGTAGAAATATCCTGTTACATAAGACAGAGAACTGCCAAATTACAAAATGATTATTATCACGTCAGCTGGACTCATTTCATTTAAAAATCTCACTTTTTTTTTTTTACCTGACTTCCAACTTGAATAGAGTTCATTTTCTGCCATTGATGTGTCTTCTTCTCTGGGAGTTTTCCATGCATCTGAAGTCCCTTCATTTTTCTGTGAATGCATGGAGTCAATAACTAACAGTTCACCAAGATAAGCTGAAGCACATCCTCTTTCCCCTGCTTTACCCTATCAGTATGTGATGAAGAACAGCCAAGCAGGCCATTACTCAAGACAAGCGACAGATGAGGAAGTAACGTGTGGTTATCTCAACTTCCCTATTTGAATTAGATGCCTATACCGCCTTCTGTTCTGAAACAGAACTCTTCCAAATCTGATCTATTCCCACGAACACCTGTCTTAAATTGGCAAAGGTTGATGACAATGATAGACAGTGACCACCATCCTTTAGGTTAACTCACATATATAAAGCATCAGACAAGTAGGCCAAGTTTCCTTACTGAGAATGCCAAGTCACAAAGAGTGTGTAGCCAGTCTTCGTTGGCCGGCGTGGCGATGGTGTAGGTGCGTTGCGTGGTGTTCAGGTCAAAGGCCCTGAAGTCGGCTGGGCAGCTCTCCTCTGGAGCGGGGGAGATGCTGAGACAGTCGGACAAACGAACGACTCGTTTCTCCATCCTCTTCAAGCCTGGAGGCCTGTTGGTACCCACCAGTCCATCCTTAACCTCATAAAGCTCTATCCGGCCTATGCCGGACGAACTGGGCTGGAAAAGTATCATCCAAGTCTTCTTCCAGGACTTCTGCAAAATGAGTATGCCCACACACACCCACCCACACCCACCACACACACACACACACACACACACACACACACACAAGCAGGCAGGCAGATTAAAGTCAGAGCGAGCGAAAGGAACTAACAAGGTAGTGAGAAATTTTGTTTGCCGCGGCACAAAGTGGTCCCTCCAAAGGGACCTGTGAAGCCAGATGAGTCGGGCGCAACCAGCCAGCCAAAGGGAAAGGGGAGTTGGGGGGGGGGACCCTTTTGGTCTCTGAAGACATGCATGATTCATGCTCATTAAATGCAGGCAATCCAAATCCAATCACAGAAGGGGTTTTAATGTCTGCTTTCCTCCTCTTGCATTATTAATCGTGTAGCAATAACACACCAGAGCCTTGAGACATTAGTCTCCAAGTAAAATGGCATTAATTAATCCTCAGTTATTATTTTGCCCCCACAAAGCACCAAAGTTGGCACAGTTCTATGCAGCCTACTTTACTTAGTACGTGAATTAATGTAGTCCATAAAAGAAGCAAGTCACTGATGCAGGGCAAGTTTTTTTCTCACTAAAGCCAGTATCCATATTGAAGTCAACGTGATTACATGTAAGAGTTAAGTATGTACGCACCTTTCCAAATTTCGCTCCTTGAATCATCACCAATCCTTCCTTTTGTTTAACATCCATCAGTTGCCTGCTTTCAAGCGCTTCAAACAGAACAAGAAGAGCAGAGAGAATAACAAGATGGGCAGCCTTGCGGAGTCTTCTGAGCCCAAGGCTGAAGTCACAGCATGGTTGTCTGTGCTTGCTTGAGGTCTCTCACACACACGCACACACACAAAACAGCCTTTTTTTAGTGAGCACCTCAGAAACTTTCCGTCAAGTCTAGTTGTGTAGGTCATGCTGACAGTGAAACAGATCTTATCAGTCTGCTCCTAACACCACTGTAAAAAAAAAAAAAAAAAAAAAAAAAAAAAAAAAGGACTGGAACTTATCAACAGAAGAGGCACCACACCCTGCTCGATTTACAAACTTTATTTACAACTTATTAAGCCAGCTTTTCATAAAGCCATAAGTGAGGTCAAAAATACCACATGGAGATTAAAAGAGATACATTTTTTTTTTTTTTACAAAGCTACTATCTGTGACGACTTAAATGGACAAGGTCTGTTGCCTTGCAGAGCACTTCACATCACATCACACAGTGAGAATGTGTGAGAAGATCAGAATTACAAAACCATGCCTTGCCTTAAAAAGTTACTGAAGTAACAAAATCTGTTTGAACAAAGACACTGCACACTACACTGTAATTTGGTCACCAAACACCAGAAATGCTTTCTTGCTTTTGTCCTTTTGAAGTATTTCACGCTGCTGTTGAAAGAGCACGCTCAGAAGTCCATAGAGCTGTGCGCCAGGTAGTCTTTGCGTCCAATGTTGGTGACCTGTTTGGTCTGCACAGCCTCCAGTTTGGGACAGTCTGTGATACGATGCCCAAGACCACCGCAGAATGTACAGCCTCTTTCTCCTATGTGAACAACAGCAGCAACAACAAAAGAAACTCTAGTTATTCACTCACTCTGAATAAATAAATAAACAAACAAACAAACCCAAAAAAGATGATAACTGTACACAAATATGTACTACATCCTGTCCATCATGGCATAAAGGAAAGGAGAGATATTCTCTAAGTTACTCACTCATAAACAAACAAATGAAAATACATTATATTTATATCAGTGCAATTTCCCCATCAGAACTTAGTCTTACCTCCAATGTCCAGCATGGTTTCGTCCCCCGTCTGTAGAATCTGAAGAACTGGAGGGACTTTCTGCTTGGCTTCTATTAACAAGGCCTTTAGGTCCATGAGGACAGACTCATCTGTGTGAAAACAGAATTTGAAGTTTCACTCAATAAAACTGTAGGGCCACCTGTGGTGGCAAACCAAATTTAGTTCATGTACATTTCTGTCGCTATTCGTGCATGTTTTTGGTGTACAGCACATGCTATTTGGGGTGGTCGTTGCACCGCAACACAACATGCGTCACGACACTATACTTGAGAGGGGTCTTACCGCAACCCTTGTTGATAAAAGTTGTTGCAATTCCAGTCTTCCCCGAACGTCCTGTTCTTCCTATTCTGTGCACTACGATGCAGATGGACATATTGATCACATTTCAAATGTCATGTCTTTTATGTACAGTATATTGAAATGTAATTGTTTATTTGTATATTTATGTGCTGTTGTATATATGGGTGTGATGTAATATTCAAATTGGTCTAATTGTACATAATTAATGTGATTGGTAACCTAATTGCAATCATGTTAGATTTGAACTTTTTTTGAAGTCTGAGGAGGAGCTGCAAGGGCTCAAAACATCACTCTTTAATAAAAATTATTCTGAGATGGGAGCTTACTGGTGTGCAGACCAATATTTTGGACAGACAGTCCCCATCATAACAGATCATCTGAATGTTAACGACATTAGGACTTACCATAGTTCTCGATCTCTTCTGGCATGTCATAGTTGATTACATGCTGTATAGCTGGGAAGTCCAGACCTTTGGAGGCCACGTCAGTGGCCACCAACACATCCTTCTTCCCCTCTTTGAATGCCTCAATGGCCTTGGTTCGCTCCTCTTGATCTGGAAGACAAGGGAATGGCACAATACAATTAGATCAAGACACTGCAATAGTAGGGTATATTGTAATATTCTATGACATTCCCCATCATCCACTGAAAATGACAACTGGTTGCATTTCCATTACCCAAGCCAATGCTATCTGGTTTGTTTTTATAAATAAATAATGTTATTGACTGCATTGTGCATTTTTGGCACAGTTTTACTCCTCACCTTTCCCTCCGTGGATTGCGACGGCCTCCACACCCTTTAGCAGAAGGTACTCATGAATGGCATCTACGTCGGCCTTCTTCTCAGCAAATATCAACACCTGAGGGAGGGAGAATGTTAATGAGATGTGGACTGAACAGCTATGCTCAAGGAATGTTTATTTGGAAGGATAGTCTTACCGGCGGTGCTGTTTTCTGCAAACACTCAAGAAGATAGACCATTTTCGCCTCTTCTTTCACATACTCCACTTCCTGTGAAACAGAAATGAAGAAAGAGGTGTTTTTTTTCCATCCTGAAAATATGACCACAATGTCTGAAGTGTGTACTCAGTATCAGTACAGAAATCAGTATCATTTAAAAAGCACTGAATTCTTTCTTTAACATACTGAAAAGGGTAAGTTAAAGAGTAATGTTAAAGCCTCCCAATGCAGGATTGACAGGATTAAATTCTGAAAGTTAAGAAGTGTCTAAAGACAACAAGTGCTGTTCACACCATAATGGTTTTTAACTTCCCCAGCATCTAGAGTTATATAATTCATCAGTCCACATTTTCTCAAGAGCAAGGCACAGATTACCAGTAGGTAACACAATTTTATGTGCTCACTTGAACCCCACACGACCTTGAGGTTACCAGAGATTTACGCTTCCAGTCGGGTAGACATACAGGTGTAATGTTCTTCCTTTGAATTTCTCACCTGGATGACATCCAAGCTAGCAGCACCTGCTCTCCCCACATTGATGGTGATGGGTTTGACCAGGGCACTCTTGGCAAAGTTCTGAATTTTCTTGGGCATGGTAGCACTGAATAGCAAGGTTTGTCTTTGACCCTGGAAGTGAACACAATATAAAAAATATATTGCGAATTTATTTTTAATGACATATTTTAATGGTAAACTGAAAAAGTAAGAGTAAAAGTTCTGTCTGCCAATTTTAATGTGTCTTGTTACAGGTACTCAACGCCCACCTTGAAGTAGGAGAAAATCGTTCGGATGTCCTCTTCGAAACCCATGTCGATCATTCTGTCGGCCTCGTCCAGGGCAAGATATCGGCAGATGTCCAAGCTGACCATCTTCTTCTGGAGTAAGTCCATGAGTCTGCCTGGGGTGGCCACCATCATATGTACACCACTGTAATGGACAGAAGTGTGAGTAGTTTAACACCTATGCCTATGCTGTTGCAACTTACATTTGTTTTTCTGGTCACAGCATTAACATGAAGCATCTTGTGCTACCTGCATTTACAATGGACAACCAGAGCCACCGCAGCCAATCAGAAATACAATAAAGATAATTAATACAAATGCATCTTTTTTTTGTTGTCTTTATCGTTAAAATAATTTGTGATGTGTTCGAGGCAGAATGTTTGTGTTTTTGGAAATCTCTGGTACATGTCACTCAATAACACACAAGAGGAACTTGAGGAAGCTGTAAAGAATTTGTAGCTCTCATGTACACTTCTGATTTTAACGGTTAGTTGCATGGTTTGGGGTGGTTGCAAGTAAATGGGCCCGATGAACCTTGGACAGAATTGTCTTGTTTTATCCATAGCAACTTAAGTCCAAGTCCAGTCTCCAGTCTGAGAGAAATTCAGGGTTAAATGCTTAGCTCAGGGGCATTACATAGCTACAACAAGGGGTATCTTGCATGCCAGCCTGGCTCCTGGACCACTATGTTACCACAACTTGTCTAGTTAATTGGAAGATGGAAGACTTACTGCTTGACCACCTCCATCTGCTCTTTAACAGACATGCCTCCAATGCACAGGGCACTGCGCATCTGGGGTGCTCCCTCCTCCTCCAGGAGCTTGCAGTAGTACTCAATGATGCTGTGGGTCTGTCTGGCCAACTCTCTCTGCAAAGAGACACACATTAACATTACACTGCACTTTCATCTCAAAATACTGCACTTTCATCTCTTTTAATTGTGCTGTAGCTTAAATGTTTTCCTTTTTTTTGTAAGTTGCTTTGGATAAAAGCATCTGCTAAATTCATAAATGTAAATGTTAACAGTCACCTGTATGATTAAGTTTGGCTGTGTAAATCTAGCTCTAGAACTGCTAACATGCCATCAACTCAATCATGTGAAGGCAGACAGACAAGACAAGACACGTCACACACAAAAGAGGGAGTTGAATTCTAGACTCATTGTGGAGGACACTTACGGATGGGCATATGATGAGACCATAAGGCCCCTCACGCTTGTAGAAGGGTAACCTTTTCTCCTGCTCCAGGCAGAACATTATGATGGGGAGAGTGAAGACCAGCGTTTTCCCTGAGCCGGTGAACGCAATGCCAATCATGTCTCGGCCAGAGAGACTACCAGTTAAGCACAAGAGGATCCGTCAGACTTTAGATCAGTTCAAACCACTTGTCTGAGAAGCCGATTTAATATTGAAATATAAGGTTTCATTTATTACAGGAAGCGTGAGAGCATGATTATACTTACATGGTCGGAATTCCTGGATTTGAATAGGTGTTGGGTGAACAATGCCTTTCTTTTTCAGGCCCTTCAAAATAGCTGGAAGTTAAAGACCACACATAAATCACAGATTAATTTTTCCATTCAGATAGGGTCTGACAAAACTCCATATTTAAAAGGGATTATCCGGAGTGAATCAACCCGTTGCCCTGTCGTTTCACGTTGCCAAGTGCTGTCAGTAGGTATGAGAATGACTTGAATGAATTTGGTCCTACGTAAACCAAATAGCAAAATGGCAGCCAACGCTAACTGATGAGGGCAAGGAAGTGTTGTTTTCATATGCATCTGTTAGCGTTAGCTGCCAGTTTGCAACTTCGGTCTACGATGTACCAAATGCTGTTGTTTCAACAGCACTCTCGAGCCTTAAAGAACAGGGCTGACTTACTCTGGATAATTCCTTTAAAACAGTGTAGTGTTAAACACAAACGTGAACTATAAAGGTCAGTGCCATGTCGTCCACAAGATCTCACCCTGTGGGAATTTCATCTCTCTGAAGCTCTTGATTGGTGGAGGGACCGCCTCCCCCTCAACAAGAATGTGATATTTCTTCCTCACCCTATCGTGTCTTGCTGGGGGCATACCCAAGATGTACCGAGGGGCCTTCCAACTATAAAGATTTTGAAATGTAGATAAGATATTACACTTTTTTTTTTTATTACACACGTGTTTTAGGTTCTTCAAAGCTTACATACAAGCATCAAACTGAAAAAATTTACTTCACCTTGTTTTGATTGGGTCCTCATATGTGATGCCTTTAGCCATTTCCTTGACAGACATCAAAGCTGCAAGTACAGTACATATGACTCAGACATGGAAACACAGACTTAAGAAAAGTCACACAGGATGTTTCTGTAAAATATGATATGAAATATGATAAAGGTCCCACACAGGTCTCACTTACCCCTCCCTTCTGCCACACTCTCTAGAATCTTCTCTTCTTCCTTCAGCTGCTTCTCTTTGGCAGATTCCTTGCGAGCTGAAAAAATGAAAATATACAACAATTTTATAATCAATACTAACAACTTCTTAACACAATCTTGACACCTACTCATGAGCTGCATGAAAAAACAACAAACAAATAATCTCATAAAAATCATAAAGGTCTCACTACACTCAATAATGGGTGGGGGTAGGTAGGTTAATTTCGGCACCTTCTGCCTTCTCCTTAAGATGCTGATGCTGGTCCAGCAGACTGATGTTGGAGCGGGGGCCGAGCCCCTCATCCTCATCCCTCTGTTCCCCACCACTCTCCTTGTTCTCCTCCTCCAGCAAGCCTTTCCCTCGCAGGCGCTGGATCTTCTCCAGCTGTTAACACACACACCCACACCAAATCAGAATAAGAGGATCCGTCATATGAGGTGATGAGGTAATGAAAAAGATGGGAAAGAATACACCTCTTTTTTAAGTTACTCGAATGGGGAAAAGCTGGAATTTGTAGCGATTTCTCAGAGAATCTGTTCAACAGAGAGCAGTGAAAACCATCTGGGGCTTATACTTCTTACCATCAACTTTTTCCTCTCCTTGACGGGAATATATGGTACGTAGTCGTCATCGTCCGAGTTTTCAGAGGCAGCCTTCTCTTCCTCTCCATAACTCCGCTAGAGAGAAAGGCATGATTGACATGTAATTATGATGGCATTGCCGTGCCTAGAGCATGCGAGCTTTAGAAGACGTTTGTGCAAAACTCAAGAAATTCAAAAGACTACCGATAGCCTTTTGTCTTAATTCCGTAGATGTTAACAGTATCGTTACTGGCCAAAAACAGTAGTTAGACACAAAGAAACTTTAACGTTATGCTAACATTTATTGTTAACGTTAGCTTTGGAACTTATCAACTTGTGTAACGACACCTGCCTGCGAACAAGTAAAGAAAACAACCCTGAGGCCTATTTTAGCACAACAATAACGTTAAAATAGTAAAGTAAATTTAGCTCATCCATTATATTAGGTTTCCTAAATTGCACAGGCATGTTATTGGTTAGCTTGAAGTTAAGTTAAGCCTGCTGTGTTTTAGATGGCGAGACCTTTAATATCAGGATTACATCTACAGAGAATTATACAAATTTGAACTTTGATATGACGGGTAATACGATTCGATCGATTAGAACATAAATAAATAAGCATCAGAATTGCAATTATGTTAGCTACCATTAGCAAAATAGCTTTATCGCAGTAGCTAGCTAGATAGCCCTAAAGTTACAGTCTCATACCTTTTTAGGTCTGTGTTCAACCTCCATTTGCGTTTGTAATTTCCAGTTTATGAATTAAACTTATGGTTAATTCATATAGATGATTTAAGCTTTCAAGGGTATTCTGAAAATTAAAAAAGAGGATAGCGTAATCTGATGTGTAGCAACGTAGCTTTCACGTTGTCGCCTGTTTGTTTCGGTGATTCTACGGAAACCCATAAGGTCAATGAAAAACGCATTTCTGAAGTTAGTTGTACCAGGTTGAGCCTTGAGATTATAGAGGCAGTGTATAGAGCTAAACATGTAAAATAGTTAGTGTTATAATCCTTTAGCTTCATTAAATAACACAAATTTTATTTTATATCATATATAATACAGCCAAAGAATAATGTTCTTGGGAGCGCCTTGTTAATGTGTGGGAGTAAGCCATATTGCTCTTGCCCTTTCTCTCTCACACACACACACACACACACACACACACACACACACACACACCCAGTCCCTCCCCTACTGCACTTTGGTCACTGTCGCCCCAAGACCAATAACCAGACTAGCGTCACCTAGTGCTTCCAATCACACTTCGCAACAGTAGTCTGCTAATCAGGTACTTATTCAAAGGCTTAACAAGCTTTTTGTTCCTTGAAATAATGTTTCCAAAATCATTTTGATGGTGCATGAATTCTGAACATGACGAAAGGGACTCGTAGCACCTAGGACACCTCCGAGCAATTTTGCTTGCTGGGATAGGAAATTTGTCGTTCATCAAATAACTTGCGCAGGCGCCCATGGGAGCGTTCTTATTAGCACTTAAATGAAACTGCTTGTATTTGCAAACAATGACAACCAAAACCACACGAATGTGTACCAACATGTACCCTAACAATGTATTTATGACATTGGTAACGGACAATTACGCTTTCATTCTGTGGGGGGACTCCGAAAGCAAAACTCATTAAAAGCAAAAGTTCATTGGTCTTGCTTTAAATTTCTTCAGCCAAAAAAATTGTAGGGCCCATCAGCGAACAGAGGCTGAGAGCGCCATGTCCTCGTTAGAGGGGCTGAAATCAATGTCACGACGTAGGCTATGCCTACTGAGAGGTGCTAGATTCTTTGCACAAGTGAAACGACGTGAAAGACTGGTTCACGAGGCCATAAGACAGCCAAAACTTGTATGAATCAGCTTCATGATTGGCTGATTTATGCCTGTTAAGTCTTTGAGAGTTCTGCAATTCGGGTTGTAGTGTGTACACACCGGGCCAACGGTAAGACGTCTGTCAATGAGCGTCTGTGGCCCAAGTATGAGCTGTACACGCACCACGGACAACATTGGCTGGCTTCTATCAGCTTCTTTGTGGACAATGTTGAATTGGCAATAAAGCCATCAGCAGTGGCATTTGTCAGTCAACATCATGACCAGTTCCTGACCCTGAAGTGTGCCCCTGTGTGCGCTCACTAGATTTGTGGTCCACAAGTGTCCAACAAAGGAAATTTTGGAAGCTGGCTAGACCTTGGCCCTAACATTTTCATTTCTGAGATGACCTGCACGTTCAGTGTTCAGGAAGATAGTTCAAGACAGAGCTCCAGAACAGCTGTGCACACTAATAATGTGCCCTATTAAGGCTGCCTTTGGTGGGAAAGTCCTGTATTGACTACAGTGCCTCTCACTGGCCCCTTACAGCGCACACCTCTCAACAAAACTAACTGTTTTTGGCATGATCTGGCAATGCTAAATGTGATTTTGAATGTTAACAGTTTTGGGAAGCAGAATGTGTTTCATGAATAGATAACAGAACTATGCATACTCCATGGCTGGAGGAAGTTAGGACATGTCTCAATGCCTGCTAAAGAGATTCATCACAGCTAATGTTCAGAAACCAAAAGCTCTCATTCTGAGGGTCAACTACTCCTCCTACTGGTTAGTACCTGTCTGGGAACCCCGTGCAAAACACACCTACATACCATGATGAAAAAAAGAAAATGATGTATTTTTTTGTTACATTTGGTAAATGTAAGGAATTTGGGTTTGGGGACATATGATAATTTTTAAAAAATCACCAACCTCAGTGAATGTGGGCCTAATGAATAAATGCAGAAGTCGCTCACAATTCCCTGTATGTCTTCTGTCTCAATCACATGAAATGCTTCAGAGAAATTAAATGAAATTCTACATTCTTCCTGTTTAGGCTTAGAAGACTTAGAAGTATACTGTATAACTGAGAGAGAGAGGGAGAGGGAATGCCTCCTTTCAAAGTGCATTTCTGTCAGCTTCAAGCCATAAATTTGCAGTGTTCTGCTCAGCAGAAGCTGACAGGTGCAGGTGAAGAGATTGATGGCCTCGGCTGTTAACCGTGCATTAGCTGAAAATAGATGGGCAAAACATCTCCCTCTCTTAACACCACACACATTCACAGATATTGATGAGTTGATACATAGACCCTTTCAGATTGTGGGACTGGACCTTGACAAAGACTTGGGCTTGAGCCAAGGTAGCATGGAAGAGACAGCCTGAGCACACACACACACACACACACACACACACACACACACACACACAGAGAGAGTGTCTGTATGTGCCAGGGAGACTGCTGAGGTGTGTGTGTGATGCATTATGCAGTTTTACACCCCTTTAGATTCAAAAGCAAAGTGTGACAGACTGTATGCCTTTACTGCATAGAGGCACTGGGCAGCCACTGACAAGAGCAGAAAAAACATACTAGGCCTACTATTTCACAAAGTACTTACATCTGCACCCATGCCGGCAAAAGTATAAGGGATTTTGCCATGTGCACACTGGTAATATCACTTAACATGGCAATACAGCGCTTGGCATGATGTCTCCGCTTGATGTCAAGTGCTACACAAGTGGTGCCATTTCGTCCTCCCAGCAATTACAAATGTGACCATCTACACCTACACATCTATACAGACACACCAACAGTTCTTCATTTTCTCATTGTACAGAGGCACAGGCATAAAGCATAAAGCTATGCTGTGTGTATTTGTCTATAGGGAGGTTTGTGCTCCTACCTTCTGGCAAGAGATACAAAATTCCCAGCCATTAGACTAAGAAATAAAAACTTTGTATATACAGCTATTAATATGCTGAATGTACATAGATAGTGTCACTTTTGCACTGTCTTTACTGAAGCTGTACTGCTGTAATATGTATCAGTCATCGACTACCTGTTGGTATCTGACATCAATGTGAATTTATGTTAACTCGTTGTGTTTTTTAATGCCTGGCTACAACTTTATTTCCCCTGTGGCATAAGAAAATTTGACTTGAGCATTGTGATTGTTGCGATAGGTAGCTGGCTGAGACAGAGGCAGTGTTTGTGCTGCTACCAGTTCAGAGACTGACAAAGCTTTAAAGACCCATGGACAAACCCAAGGTTAGACGGAAAAGAGAACTGTTCAGGTAAGAAAGCACACGGCACACTTTTTGTCATTTTTTTTTCAAAAACTGTAATGTTTTAATCTTTCTGCACGAAAGATTTTTCACAGTATCAAAAAGTGAATAATAATAATAATAATAATATTAATAAAAAAAAGACAGCCAACATACACTTGGCTGTTAAATGGTATAGTATAAATCTACATTCCAGACGCTTAAGATGTCTTCTAGTCTAATATAACCTTGATAGCATCGGAGATGTTGAGAAATATGAAGAGCTCAAACGTGTTCAACTCAAACCTTCAAGCAAATGGAGTTGTCAAATGAATTCCCTCAAATCCTCTGTCAGATTTACGCTGTCAGTTCTTTTTCCTTTCAGAGGGAAGGTACAGCCTTCCTACTTTGACAGGAGCTTGTAAGTGCAGTGACTTGAACCCAAAATCAAGCAAGCAAACGAAAACAAAATAAACGGGGTCTCAATCACAAGTGCTGTACCTACAGTATGTAGCCGGATTCTTACCACAATCATAACAACATTGAGTAGATAAAAAGTATTTGTGAGATATGGAGAGTGAGAAGAAAGAGGTCAGCAAGAGAGGGAGATCACACGACTGAGGAGTACTGAAACATATGCTTGGATGGCATCTACAGATAGTAGGGTGAACTGTTGAGGTGATTGAAGTGTGATACTGCAACTGCTCAAGACTAGAGTAGCATAGGGGACCAGATCCAACATAGAAACATGGAGCATTCATAACCTGTGCGGATAAGAAAAAATACAGGACTTCATTTCAATAAAATTAGCTTTGGATGTGACAAGATCAGACGGTAAATTGCACTTGACACTTTGAAACAAACAAACAAACAAAACAAAAAAAACACTAAAATAAACGGCTTTGTTTTTGTTTTGTTTTTTTTCTCCACCTCTGAAATATACTTATCTGTATGCGTCATGCAAGGAAATCACCCCTGTAACATCCATGTATAAGTGTTAGAACACAGCCATATATATATATGTGCATATATATATCATTTTTTAATCAAAGTTTATATTAGTGTTGAATTTTTTGCAAACGTTCATGTTTAAAAAACAAAACAGAAACCATTTCATGTCACAATTTTAAACAGCATGGTACAGTACAAGGTCACTAATCTCCGAGAGTCAACTGCCATCATTGACTCCCATATATATCCGAAGCATAATTTGACAGAGTGGGCAAAAGAAATCTAAAAATGTCTCCATGCCTTTCCATGTTTAAAAACTGCAACCCCTCTGCAATGACCAGCATTCAGTCCTACGGAAGAGATCGTAAAATGTCAAGCTATGGCACAGTCAAAGACAGCTGACTTCTGTATTTGTGATCACGGTGCTGTGTGACCGCACAAGAGAGTAATTTCATCAGTGGTAGTTTGGTCAAATGCATTAAAAAAGTTCTTCAAAATGAGATGTTTCCCTCTCGATCTAGACTATGGATTCTAAGTGACTGGGTACGGTAAGGCTCGCCATGGATGGATTCTTTTCCTGCAACAGGTAGTAGTACCTTTCAGAGCACACAAGTTCACTGTTATACATCCAAATGGGAGAAAAAAAATGGTTAAGATGTGCCACATTTTCTGTGATAAAGAAAAGACAAAATGGTTTTATTTTAAATGATAAAAAAGTAAGAATAACTTTTTAACACACATTGTATGAACCAGACACATGTATGAAGCAATGACCAGAAACCCAAGACAGTTCTGTATGTTTTTTTTCTTTTTTCCTTGCAGTTGTTGTTGACCAGGACAGAGACTCCTGCAACATCAACCACTAGCAGGTTGTTGAGAGCAAAGTGAAATGACATAATGAAGTATGACAGCCCGTGTGAACCCCATGTGTGTGTGTGTGTGTGTGTGTGTGTGTGTGTGTGTGTGTGTGTGTGTATAATGGACCTCAGTCTGGTCTGATAAGGTGTGTTGTATTGTGTTGAATACAGTCACGCTGAAAGGTCAAGGAATAGGGACTCGTTTCTCGGTTCAGGTGAGAGATCGTCCATTACTGTGCTGCGTTGGAGGGCATCTTTTTGAGGCTAAAGTTTGACCAGTTAACCGCCACCTTCTGTCGTGTCTGTTTGGCCGAGTCAAGGCAGAACCTGGGGGTAGGAGTCAAGGGGAGGTTGGAGAAAAATAGTTTGATGAGATTTGAAGAAGGCAAGGAAGATTCGCTGAGAGAGAAAACACTGCACATTGAATTAATACACACAATTAAAGCAACTTCCATCACATTTCTTTGTAAGGGGAGTGGTTTGTAAATATAATTTTAACTTTGCAATGGCTTTCTGTTATTGGTTATGGTTAGTGTCCCATCTCTTTTCTCATGAGCTGTATACTGTAGTTTGTGGTTTGTACGATCATTGTTAACTGTAAGTGTAAAATGAAATGTTTTCTAATAGAAATATTTAAAAAAACAAACAACAACAAAAAAAAACCCAACTCTAATCACAATCTCAAACAATCATCGAAAACCTAGCAATTCCTTAGACATATGCACACTTATTTCATGCATATATGCTTTTATACTTTTAAAAAGGAACATGATTGCAAAATGTTACAGAACAGGAATTTAAGCACTTATGTAATGTAGATTGCGATGTCTTTCATTCAGGCACCTCCATGACCCTACCCAAACTGCATGAAATATGCCAACAAATCTGATCATTTTGTCAGGGCTGAGCAAATCAGGGCTACAATGAATCTATAATCATGCAGTGTCTGTCCAGTGTAACTTACACATGCCCCACTAGCCAACATTAACAGGATGAATAATGTACGTTGCATAATTTTAGCTGCACTTTATTTTTAATTTTACTACTGCCACAAATAATAAATTCCCTGTCAATGGAAAAAAGTATACTCTTTTTGTTTAGAAATGCCATAATGCATCATGGGAAATCTGAAGCGTTTGATTGCTGTGGTTTTTGTCCTCACAGTTAAAAGCTTTTAGACTACATTATGACAGTAAATGTGTAAATATGTCTGCCCCACACAACAAACTACATCAAAAGACATATGGCTGACAAGCTTCAAATAAACCCAAAAGTTCCACACAGAAAGCAGCAAGTTTGGTGTAGACTGCATTTAAAACACATGCCGTCTCTCCAGACAGCTACACATGTTAAGGTAAAGTCCGACTAAATAATAAAACCCAGGTAAACTTGGCCTTTAAGAGTTTGTGGAATGCATCAATCAAGTAAAAAATTGTCCTCACCTCTTGAAGTATTCAACTTCACGATCAATCTCATCCATTTCTGTTGGATCAAGATCTTTGGGGAGAAACACGTCATCTGTTGGATTGACACAAAATTAAACAATTAATGGCGATCATGTCAATCCCACGAACAGATAAACACATTGAGATGTCTTTGTCTTTAATGTTGCAATTTACACACATGTACAGTGTATCCATAAAGTCTTCACACTCCTTTCAATGTTTCCCTCTATATTACATCGCAGCCATCTCCTAGAGACATTTAAGCTTATTTGGTTTTCTCCCTAATCTACAATCAGTACCCCAGACTGTCACCAAAATACAGAATTGTCGTAGTTTTTGTTTATTAATATAAAAAATATAAATCTGAACCCTATATTATAACCCCCAGGAAATAAATTCTGGTGCCCTCCACTTCTCCAAAAGCATCTTTGAGATAAGTCTACAGCTGTCCAGCTGTGTTTAAATCAATTGTTTGGACATGACTTGGAAAGCAACGCATCTTTCTGTGTTGGACCCTACAGTTCAAAGAGCATGGGACAACCAGGAGGACTCCTAGAAGTTCCACAGGGGCAACCATCACTTCAGCCCTTCACAATTTACCAATATGGAAGAGTGGCTAAAGTGATGGTTGTCTCCCAAAAACCTTATCCCATAAGTATAGCTATAAGGTTATTATCCCATAACTTTATTTATAAGGTACAACATTCTTCTATCTGCGTTGTAAGCAACCCTAAAACCCTCAGCAGCGCTTAAAAAAAACTATGAAACCAAAGCTAGCTTACGCTGACATGACTACACCCTCTCAACTAAAGCATTTTTAAATGGTATAAGGTATGAATTTCTACACAGTTCATTCATAATGTGAAAGTGTAGGCATTGTTAATACTGTCAAACTATGCTGAAATAGGAAAGGCAACCATTTTAGTGCACACATTTTATATCTCAAAATAGCTCAGAGCGGCTCGCGGTGACAAGCGACTGCTTTTGCCAAGGAGAGTCACAATTTGCAAAAACTTCCACAATTCTGTATTTTACTGTCATTATAGGGTACTGATTGTAGATTCAGGACAACCAATGAACTTAAACGACTCTGGGAGATGGCTGCAGTGTAACAAAGGGTGAAACATTGAAAGGTGTGCGAAAACTTTCTGGATACACTGTGCTTTAAAGGTGACACAGAATGGCTGAATGGGGTATTTTACCATGGTCTCTGATCTTAAAGTAGGAGATATTCAACTATGATTTGTCAAAAATAAGCTCAGGTGATATTTTACAAGGCCAATGACAACCCTTGTCGGAAATGGTCTGTTATGACAAAATGGCATCATCCTTGGCAACTACAGGCGAACTGCAGTTGATTGGCCTAACTGTTGCATCACAGTCAATCTAGTGGCAATTGGAAGTTCAAGATCTGCATATGAAGGAGGACACAACTGTGTTTTACATTCATGACAGCTCTGTGGCCATGCACAACCTTTTCTTAGTTAAACTTAGCCAAGGTAAAAATGGTTTTCCATTCTACATCACCTTTAGTCTTGTATCTAATCAATGTATCTAAGTTAATCACTGTTTTGTTTTTTCGTTGTACTTCATTTTGCTGTTCCAGTTCCATGACCTTTTGCTTGTCATAAAACTGTATAGTACAAGTGATAATCACATCTGCCTTACAATGAAAGAGGAAGCAAGAGGGGGAGGGATCGGAGGGGATCGGAAGAGATCTATGCCCATACCAATTGCACTGTTGGATTTGTCTGGCTTGTTCTTGTTCTTCTTATTCTTCCCCTTGGGCTGCTGCTGCGAGTGTGCTGGAGTGCTGGAGTTGGCTTTGCCATCGGGGTCTTGATCCAACCTGCTCCCCCGTCGCTCTTCCCCGTCACTCTTTCCTCTCAGCGCGTTGGAGCCAGAGCTGGGAACACCACTCGCAGAACCGTTCTGCTGCTGCTGCTGCTGGTGCTTGGGTACCTTGGCATCCTCTGTCTTCTTGTGCCCGTTCCTCTGGTTCTCGGCTGTGGCCTGGCCTTGCGAGGCCTGCTTGGAACCACCTTTGAAGGGCTTCTCGGCGTCAGCTGCCATCCCTGGCCGGCTGTCAGGCCCTTTGTGCGACTCTTGCCCGACCCTGGCGGCTTTGGCCGAGTTGTGCTCCTGCTGCTGCTTTTTACCCTTCTTCGTTTTGGCTCCAGCTCCAGTAGCGTTCTTGGCATCGTGGGTCTCGTCCTTGGGTTTGGCTGGTGGGGCCGGCCCGGGCTGGGTGGTGGCTTCGGAGCCTGCTGCAGGGCTCCTTTCGGGGGATCGGATGCGAATGAGCTTGGACAGGCTCGGGGTGGAGTTGAGTCGCTGGATGTCCTTTGCGGCCGTGGCGTCATGGATGGTGGTGTCGACGGATGTGTTTGTGACGGTGGTTGTCGTCGTAGCAGCGGCAGCAGCAGCGGCAGCAGCAGCTGCAGCGTCCTCCCAGCCGTTGACCAGCTCCAGGTCCCTCTTGAGGTCGCGCAGCGTAAGAGGCGCCATGTCCAGGTCGATGGGCTGCAGGTCAGACGAGCCGTTAAGGTGCGACAGCAGGTGGTTGCCCTCCAGTGTGGCCGCCTTCTTGGGGAAGTCGTTGACGTCCAGGTTGAGGTCGTACATGCTGAACGACGCCCGGATGGAGTCTTTGATGGTGTTCTTGATCTCTTCCAGGCGGCTGGTCAGGAAGCTGTTCACACGTTCCAACTCCAGCTGTGGCCATTCCAGCAGCCGGCTTGCCTCGCCATCCGGGGCCAAGTCGTCCGCACCGGGCTCCGTTGGGGAGGGGTGCTGGCTGTCAGACATGGCCTCCACATTAGCCTGTTGAGCCCTCTCCTTCTCCTGAAAGTACAGTACAGAGCAGCACATGCATAGTTAGCATTAGAGCTGTGAGTCTGTGAATGGCTCTGGTTAACAGGCACTGAGGTATACTGACTTTTTCACTAGAGCAGTCAGTGATTTCTTTGTTAGCACATGTGGTTTTGATCACGGATCAAATGCCCCCACCCCCCACCTCCATACGCACACACAATTCGCAAACAAAACCTCAGCTGTCAAAATACAAGGGGGCTCATTTCATGCCAAATGCAACATGAATCAAATCATGACATGAACATGACTGACTTGAATTTGACAAAGTGCAGATTCTTCAGAAACACAAAAGCAAATGCATCCAGAAGCGGAAAAAAATGAACGTCTAAATTGCAATACTTTTTTCTTCTGTTTGTGCCTGGCTCGCTTGGCTGCCTTGGCGCTGTTGACTGGTTTGGGCTCGGTGCTGTTGATGAAGTCTAGCAGCTCGTCCACGTCTCGGTGGTCGATGGCGCTTGGCACGGCCGGGTCCGAGTCCTGCCGTTGCGGCAGCTCCTCTTTGCGCCGTGTCAACCGCGAACGCAGCTTCTCTCGGATTTCCGCGTAGTTCCGACTGGTCGGCGCCGCAGGAGGCTAAAGAGGAGGATGAGGAGGAAACAAGAGCAGGAGAGAGAGAAGAAGTGAGAGATGGACAGATAGGCAGAGACTATCAGAGACTGATACAGAGACTATCAAACTAAAGCATTAACTGTCTGAAAGAAAAAATTAACTGTTAATCTGCTTCTGGTAGACTGAGCAAGGCTCCCTCTGGACCAGAATTATTATCTTCATGGGTTTCTTCATGCGTTCCCCCTTCCCTAAAATCACACACCAACAGCAGTCTACGTACCGCGTTGTGGCCGAAGAACTCGCAGTAGCAGCAGTCACAGTATTTTCCGTCCTTTTGATTGGTGGAGGAGGAGGCACAGGAACTCCTCTCAGAGCTGCTGTCTTCATCCTCGCCCTCCTCCAGCTCACACGGGGGATGGCACAGCGTCCCATTCGCCAATTTGTGCCCTTTACACGCCTGGTCCCTGAGCACACGAAACAGACAGAAACGTAAGGGAAATGTATTCTTAAAACTTGGGGATTTTAAAGAGATTTTAAAGCTTCAATTAAAAAATGAAAGTTGACAACTGTCAACTGAAACTTTTGTCAACTGTCAACTTGGCATACATACTTCCTAAATATCTTCAATACAGTGTTTTTAGACAGAAAAAAAAAAAACAAAGCCCGACTAAACTCTGAATCCATAACATCTACAAATTCAACACTATTTTTAGAAAAGAGAAACCTCCTCCCCCACAGTGCTTTTTGTTTTTAGATCAGAGACAAAGGAAAAGAAGATGGAGAAGAAGGTATAAAGTATAAAAGCATTGCTTTGCCACAGTACCATACAAAACAGGAAGGGAACAAAGCCTGCTACTAACACAATTCCTACATACATACAAAATGTTGTACTGTGTAAAACACACTATGCAATACATGTTACCTACTTGCACGCCCCTGCCGTCACATGACCTGTGTTACCCGTGGTCACGCTTCCGTTGTGGCCATTGCATGGATGGTTGCAAGTCATGATGGGAGCAACCAGCCTGCCGTGCTGATTGAGATGCTGCGCGTTAACTGAGGGAATGTGGGAATTCTTGCAGGTGCCGGCCTTGTGCAGGGGGTTGGGGCCCTCCGACCCGGCTGGGGGGTGTTTGGATGGTGGGGTGTGCAGGCTTCCGGGGGTCAGCGGGGAGAAGGGGGCGTGCGAGGGTGCCAGACCCGAGCTGGTGGAGCCTGCGTGAACGTGCTGGCCGCCAGTGCTACTGCCGCCGCCAGGCGTCTGCTTGGGAGGCAGCAGCGAGGAATGCTGGGAGGAGAGGCCGGTGGGGCTGTTGGGCGGCACTGATAGGTCCGATTGTTGGTGGTGGTCTGCTGGGTGGAACGCTTCACCTTAGGAACACACAGAACAGAGGAACATATCAGTCAAGTTCTAACAACCGGCAAGATAACTACTTTTTTGTTTTGTGTGTGTGTGTGTGTGGGGGTGGGAGGGCTCTCAAGCACTGGAACTTGGTTTCCAGGGTCCTTCAAGTGAGAAGTGTTAGGAGTAGAAATACGTATCTACAGAATGGGACACCACCTCACGCAAATTAGCGTAGCCAACATGTTTCACCAGGGCAACAAATTAGCGTAGCCAACATGTTTCACCAGGGCAACAAAGTGGGCAACCGATAGTTTTCAGTCCATTTTACTTTGTTCAAAAATGCCAGCCCATGTCTACAGGTTTAAAATTCAGACTTCTCCATGTTCATATAAACACTGTATCCCAAAAAAGTAGGAATAAGCCTCCACTGGAATCCTTTTTGTTAATGTGAACGCAGTCAGTCATTGCCAGAAAAAAAATGTAATAACATAACCAGCCTATTCATTTGGTGGCATGAGGTTCCACTTGTACAACAGAGTTATTATAATGACTATTTTCACCTGAATCATAAAATGACACATTGTATGTAATATATAGACTCTTCTGATCCCATGAGGGAAACTTGGTCTCTGCACTTATCCCAATCTTGAATTATAAACAGTGGATGCACGGTGAGGTGAAGTACACACTCCGAGCAGTGGCGTGTAGGAAGGGCATGAGGTAGTGCTGCTAAGGCACTTCAGGTGTGGATGTCATGACGATTGAACCGGGAACCCTTCGGCTTCAAGCCCATAGAATACTTCCATAAAAGACCCACCTGGTGGGGTTGGTCGTCTACACATTGTTTTGAAGTGTTTTGGGGTGGTCTTGTGAAGGTCTGCGGAGGTAGACAGTGGCGACCCAGGAGACGTTCCACTGGAATTCTGCGATGCTGGATGACTGTAGGGACAGACCTTGGGCCCTGTCACCTTTGGGGCTTTCCCAGGGGCATCATGACATGATCTTTTCTCATGACAACTTGGTCCTACTGTTCCACCTGCCAAGGCAAATCCAAACACAACATTAACACTAACAAAATAACTTCAACAATAACAAAACATTAACAATGAACATTAACTGAGCTTGAAACATTTCTTCACCTTGACAACCATTATCTTGGTCAAAGAAATGTTCTAAAGAAACTTTAATAACTTACTTTACAAATTCATGAATGTACTGTATAAAATGTACACAGTTATACGATTCATGAAAAGATGAATTTCAAATCATTTTAGCTACATAGCCACAGATTGTTTCAAAGAAACTTAATGTTACTGCATCTGAAAGAATTTCTTGACAATGGCAATCTATGGCTCAACAGCTGACCTTGTTGCGAGTGCGAGGCAGCACTGTGGGTGCAGTGCTGTGACGCTGTGCCACCGTTGCTGTGGGCGGAGCTCCACAGACCCGAGAGCTTGTGCGCCGACAGGAAGGAGCTAGGGTCCCAGTCTACCGAACTCTGCTCGGGGAAACCGTTCCCACAGGTCTGCGACTTACAGGAGGAGTGCGACAGGGGCGCCTTTAAATAAAAAAAAACACACACACATGCACATCAGGTGGGGGGGGGGGGAATATCAGTTGCCCAACTGGAAAGCTTATAGATTAAGTGAAATGATCAGTGCCCTAAAGGCCTTAAGATCAGTGGCCTAAAGGCAAACTACAACCCAGTTTAAAAAAAAAAAAAAATTGCTCATGCATTCAATAAAATGATATTAAATGAACAGAACTGTAATTTAATGACAATACAACAAAAAAACAAACACTCCAAAACTGAAATCCTACAGCTTGTTGGAAACTTTAATGGTGTCACATCATTCTACAATCGCACACAGAAAAAAACTTGAAAGACTAATATTTGTAACTTGCCTTAAAACTAATGACACTGAATTCCCACAGAAATACAACTTTGACCTTGCAGTTGCAAGAACACAGCTGTCTTGTCAACATGCTTAAACCCAGGACTAGATATAATCCAACTGCTGAAAATGGACTCCATGATATCCTTTTACAGTGCTTGTATAAACAAGAGCCTAGTATCTATACAGTAAATGGATGCAATAAGTGCTCGCTTCTGAGCATTCAACAGCAGGAATTTACATTTTCAACACATCTTTGATCTGACTGTGCAGGCAAGAATTGAAGTCTGTCAAAATGTACTAATGACATTTACACTAACTGCACCCAATGATTTAAGCTATTAATAACTGCAAGGTATGTTTGTGTGGCATGAATCTGCCAAGAAAACATCAGTGCAAAGAAATTAGTTGTCAGCAACACACTAGAGACTGTGCTGTGATATACTGTGCTTAGATTAACACCCAGGAAACCTCACTGAATTTAATAACGCCACAAAAGCCCAAAAGACACAGACACCACAAGCACCACTCATGGTCCTGCTCACACCCACCGGAGTAACCTGCTCCTGCACTGCCCTCCTCTCGTCCTCCTCCACGCTCTTTTTGCAGCTCTGGCAGATCCACAGTGGCACTTCGCCTAGCAGAGAAGGCACCGAGTCCGCTTGTTTACGGCCTGGGACCTCCCGGAGGAGAGCCTGAGGCAGCGCAGGCACTGCGTCCGCCAGCTTGGGAGCGGGGAGCCCGTTCACAGAACCTGCGCCCCAATCCTTGAACTCTCGATGGCACAGCAAGCAGCAAGTATGCATAGACTATTAAAAAAAGAAGAAAAACACTCTTCAACATGAGTAAACAAGTGCGTATATATACCTAACTTCTTGTACAAGGAGACAAGGCACATATTATGACGATACACACCTCAGCTTTCTCACAGGTTTCAATGTGTCAAATATTTCAACTGGCTTGTCATCATACACAAGTTACCGACAGCAGCCACTTGGGCTAACCTTAAACGTCTGCCTTAACGTTAACTGACGTGCGTTGTACACATTGTAACGCAAGGTATACTCAACCTTGACATTGAGGACAAGACGATCAAAAATGTTTGCAAACGCAAGATAAGTATATTTAACACAAATATAGAAATTAAAAGAAATTAACGAAGGGATTTAAACCGCTGCGTCAAGACAGACTTAAATGTTTTAGTTTCTGACATTAAATACCCATTGGTATTTGGATCAACATGCAGTGAAGCGTAGAGGGAACTATCACATTGCCACGATTATGTCACCTTTAGATAAACTTCACAACATTTACTCGTGTGCAAAACTTCGGGTGAACAGGCGAGACATTTGCTCGTAAAGTTCCAGCTACTTCTGAACAAGGTTTACCAAGACGTGTCGCGGTTAGCTGTGGGACTGGAGAACAAGCATGAACAGATAGCTAGCTAACTTACCTACCTATCTGGCGGATGTTAGCTTGTTAGCTAGCTAGCCATCACCGTCACTACAGTCTGGATGCGCAAGACTGCTAGCTAGCACCTTCGATTCAAGTGAGAAAATCTATCCAACCCGTCGCCCTGGCGGTACGATCTTGTACGATGTAGTGCGAGCAGGGCTGCTATATGGCATTTATTTATTTATTTAACGTTATTGGAGCTAACAAGGTATTGCTCCGCCCGATCGAAGTAGCTACAAACAGATCACATTAAGAACAAACTGTGTTATATCTACGTCCCGAACAAATCTCGATCCTAGCCCGAACTCTGCTAATTGCGACAACTTGTATGGATGCACTGTGAAATAGTAATTAGATTGAGTGTTTGAAATGCCAGTTGGCGAATTACTTTAGCTAGCTGGTTAGCTACCCTACCTGATTCGCCCTGGCCAATCTATCCACTCCTGCATCTCCACCGCCACCAGCGCCAGCTGCATCGCCGGGAGAGACAGGGCTCTTCGATAAGGTCTGCTGCTGTCCGGACAATGCATCCTTCTGACCGACTCCCTGCTGTTTGCTTTTCTTCCTTGCCATCCTGAAAGTCTCCTTAGTACCCTTTGGCCCAGTTTGCACCAGTTTACAGGCTTAATAAGACACACTTTCGATTCTTCTAGCACCACAAATGTTCCCTATCTTCTCTAGGCAAGACAACAGTCAATATGGCGGAGGACTGGCACACTGGTGAGTTCAGAGGTCAGGTATAGTACTGGCAATATGGCTACCATTGAAAAAGATCCTGTGAGGTTTTCAGGCGCCATATTGACTGAGGGCAATACTTTACAGGTAAATATCAGGGTAGGTCCCTAATTGTTACACTAATTTTGCTGAACCCATGCAGTCTGTGTGCTGAATGCACAACTGTATCACCATATATATTACTCTCAGTATTTATTGTTGCAACAGGAGCCAAACAGCATGTTACTGTCTGTACAAATAGATGTAACAATACATTTGCAATACATTTATCTTGCATTTTGTATCTCAGATTAATTCTGTCCCTTACAGTTAATATGCTTTTGTGTTTTGTGTTTTTGTTTTGATAACAGATTCATTGTGTTTTAAACTGTTCGTTCTAATGTACCACAACATATTTATGTAGACACACGTTGTAGAGGTGCAGTTGACACCAGAAGTTCTACAGCTGGATGAGCCAGTTCAATCAGACAAGCACTTAGCCTACTCTATAAGTACTACGCTTTGTGAGTATAGCAGATACAATTCAACAAAGCTTTGTCTTATGACATTAGAAAAGCAAAAGTAAACATGTATTTGAATGCATGTTGTGTATGTAAAAACATATGACTTAATCATATAAGTAAATGGTATTTTGTACAGATTAGAGGTAACCTATTGTAGACAATTTAATTAGGTTTATCTATTTATCTATCTATTTATTTACTGACTTAAATAATGTGTCGATAACCTACTCCTTCCAAGGTCCAGGAGGGCCCCTGCAACTGTTTACTGGTAGTGCTGGCCTGTGTGTCCTGGTTGTAATGTAATGTGTGCCATTAATTCATAATGGCTGACATAGGCAACTGTGTGTATAGTTGACAGATCTCATTAGGGATCAGTAGTATGGTTGCTAAGTTTTAGGTTATCAAGGTATTATGAGGTATTATGAGTGCATGGCATGGACATGTGTGTAGGCCATTTTTATGTAGACTCTTTGGTGTAGGCCTACCAGTGAGTGTTTCAAAGTGTTTAGTGAAAAACCCTCATAGGTACCTGCCGTGTTTGAAATTTATGGAAGAAGTTCAGGGTTTAAGGGTCAAGTTCAGGGTTTTCTTCGCAGACTGAAGTCTGAGCGGCTTAATTACCTGCAATTACCTTAATTTCCAAGTGGTGGCAGCATCTCTGCATTTAGTGAAATTGAAGCTGCTAATTTCTAGAAATAGTTTTTTTTGCTTTTATCAAGGGAAATTCATTTATAACTGCGGATAGCTACCTTAAATATTTAGACTTCTCCACAAGTTACGAATCACAATCTTGGCATTCGGCTTCACAATATTGAGAAATATATGGGCTTAAAACGTTTATCAGTAAGAAAAATTTCTACGGAAAAGATTCATTTAATTTAATGAGTCAGTTTTTCTTAATCTCGAGATGGTCCAAACCACAAAACCCGCTTAGCCTGCTGAACTTTCCCAGCTCTTTTCCCAACTTGTCCTCATTCTCAGCGCTCCGGTCCTATTGCGCGCTCCTGCGGCGGCGGTGTGAAGATGGCGGATGTAGTGGGAGCTGGACTGTCAGATGAGAAAGAAGCAGAAAACGACAAGAGAGGGGACAAATACGTGTGGGATAGAGGTGCCAGAATGGGTGAAATAAGCACTAAGGATATGGCTGAGACGCTGGGTTTTTACGAGAGACACGCTGATAGAAATGAGCAACATGACACCCCAGGTGAGTTTGTGGTTCGAGCTGCAAAACCATCATCTTCTGACAACCGACCTTCCAACGTGGCTTAACATTACAGTTTGAGTTTAAGAGCATATTTTGAACTGTCAGTATATCATACTTAAAATGTCTTAATTACGCGATTCTCACAAATCTTCCTTATGATTTTTAGCTGTTTCCCCTCTGAGGTGCATACAAGATTGGTTAAACCATTCAGCCGAGGATTGCGTGTTGTTATTGAGAGTTCGACGTAGCGTCGCAGCTAGCATAGTTGAGATAGCAAGCTAACGAGCTAACATGAACTGTGTTGTCCTTGATATTACCTTAAATGCTCCTGTTTGAGCAAACGATTAGTTGCTTTTTGTACTTAACGTCTGGATATAAGCTAATGGCTGGACCTGTTAAGTTAGTTGCCATAATTTCAAACAATGCAATGACGAGACTGACTTCTAATTACTAGAGGGGGATTGACTAATAATTTCAGTAAACAGCCATTTATCGATTCGTTCGGTTGATTCGGCGACATGCAAAATTCGAGTCGAAATTGAATCTGAATTTCCGACGTTGTGCAACCAGGTCAAAGTTAGAAATGAGTCATGGACAAGCTAGTCATGTCGGTTTCTCTTTATGCAAATCCAACCATTGTTTTTCGACATAATTCCTTGTGACAGATTTGTTGGAAGCAAACGCCTTTAACAGACGTTACAGATTGTCTGTTTGTGTTTTCAAAGAGGTCCTCAGTGTGCCAGACGAACTAGAAATAATCTTTGCGCAAGGGGTCAAATAGGGTAACAGCCAGCGGGTGTAAGTGAGCACCCTGCGCCTCTCCCCACATTTAGTCAAGTCTTAAACGATTCACAACGTTTTTATGATGTATCCCATCACTGAAGCACGAACTTTTGCTTTCATCAAAATTCAGTGTACCCCAATAACAGCAACTTTTTGTAATGGCGTTGCATTTAAACTGCCTGTTGAAGTATTTATATAGTCAAATTGCAAACAGCGAGTGCCATCTTATCAACAAACACAGCTTATGTAGGGATCTTACGGGGCTCAGGCACACTGTCCTGTTAAAATCAAGTCTTCAGGACAGTGCAAATTGACTTTTCAGCATATTGACTTTTACCATATTGCTTGCTGCAGTTGTTGTTATTTGTTGATTACTGATGTAACACAGCCTAGTTTTGTCTCTTTTTGTAGTCACAGACCCATCTCTGCTGCGGTTCATGTGTGCGGAACTAACCAGGGGCTACTTCCTGGAGCACAACGAAGCCAAGTACACAGAGCGGCGTGAGAGAGTGTACACTTGCATGAGAATCCCTGGAGAGCTGGAAAGGGTAAGCCACACACACACACTTACAGTCACAGATACAAGAGATGTACAAAAAAAAATTACAACTCAGAAATGCACATGCATGCAAGAAACATGAATGACAATGCAATGTCTGTCGTGAGAACCCAGGTGCAAAAGCATACACTTGTTTTATTGTAAGTACTAACTCTTAGTCTTCACTGCTAGTGGGAAAGTGAGACTGGGTGTCTTTCCAGTTAGTTTGGTAGGTGGTGCCAATACAGTACTGATCAGTTCTGTTGCTGCAAGTTCCTTGATCCCATGAGAAATTGTCCCTTCATACACACGTATGGAGGTCATTCACCACACAAACAAGTTCACACATATGTACTGAGCATGCCGGAGGCCACGTGTACCGGTATTTCAACATGTAGGCCTTAGTTCATGTGGGTCTTGATAAGATAAAGTAACTTCAGCTTTGTTAAGGCTGCTTTTTGTAAAGACTTTAGGTGTTCGGCTACTCTTCTTAACAGGGAAGTCTTTGGATGTTTTCCTGGAATATATCAATACAATTTGGATATATACAGTATATATATATATATGTATTTCCAAACAAGATTGAACAGCATCTTTTAGTAAGGGTATTTGTGACTGATTTCGGTGCACAGTTGGTCACAGCTTGAAAAATTTTCTCTGGGGAAAGGGAAAAAAAATTATCGAAAGGATTTCCTCTTATTAAAGTCATATGTTCATCCAATGACTGATGCACTGACCAGAATACAGCCATTAGATGGCGCTGTTGCTAAGCCTTGCCTCCAGTGACAAATCCATCCTAGTCCTAACTTAGCTGCAAACTTAGGTTGCAGTTGCAGGTGTGCAAATATATGGTGGTACTATTAAGAATATTGAATGTCCTTTGGATCATCATAATGCTCTCAGGCAGAATGCAACTAATGTGGTCTACTCCTGAATGCTGAATTTTATTTTAATAAGTGAATTTTATTACTGAATTCTATTTTAGAAATATCATACTTGGAAATATTTATTTAGGCAAAACCCCATCCTATTTTTTTATATTTTATCAATAACAATATGCTCTTTCAAAAAAACAAGTTTTATGTTCACGCCTAGTGTCATTCATGGGAAATATTGCTCTGAACATTTGTGTAAATTAATATCTCAGCATCCATCAGACTCTATTGTCTGATATCAAAGGATGTGAAAGACATGGTACATATCAGACCATTTACGAAGTTTGATGCTTATACATTGAAAATTGAGGTTTCTATGGACATCTGAAAACCCTTAAAGTAACAGTTTCAAAAAAAGTAGAGGGCCAGCATTCAGGTGTAAATTCAGTAACAATGCTGAGAGTTGTAATTCATGCAGTTCTGGACTAGGACTCTTCCAGAAAATTTCATGAACCTGGCACAACTAGTTCTGGAGATATTTCAGTCTGAACATGGTCACTCAGACTGTGATGCCAAAATGGGGTGAAAATTAAACTGTTTTACAAATTTTTTGTGAAAAAAGTACACACAGTAGAGATCTGAAATTTTGTATATGATCTATTGGGCATCATGTCATGGATTTTTTTCAGACAAATCTGAGGAGGTCAGGTGGGGAACTTTTCCAAAATTTGATGATTCCAGCTGGAATGACCCCTTCACAATCTGATTAGTTATCATGCATAAACTAGTTGGAATAGCCTTGAGCAGTCATCAGGTCTTCACTGTGGCAGCCTTGGGGATCACAGATTGCCTGAAAACATAGTTTTATCCACTATCACAGACACACTCAAACACATGAATACATTTGGAGCACAGGCTATTTCCTCTGACAAAGAACTTAAAAAAATGTGCGTTTCAACACATCTAAACAAATCTCTCAGATCACCGGCAGCTGTAAATAGTTGTAAATCCTTCCCGACCGCTCAAACAAAGACCCAGTTGAAAACAACCTCTCCCTCAACCCCCTCAGAGCAGTTGATGTTTCTCAGCTGCTTGCGTTCAGACACCACTAGAGGTGCACCATAGTCAGTTACATTCACTTCAGTTCAGCTGCATTCAGGTGAGGGAGCTTGCAGATTACAGGAGCTTGTCTTTAGTTATCATTTCCCAACCTCTTCTCTCAGAGCAGGAAGAGTCACTGCTGTTAGCACTATTAAAAGAGGATGGGGCAGAGGAAGAGTCCTTAATGCCCCATTGCACCCCCCCGGGGTGTGTTAATATTTTCCTGTTGAAAGGGTAGTATATTGGGTGGGTGCATCTGTTTTATTCTGCAAGTGCCAACAGTGCATGTTGCTTTTGCTTTAGCCCTTAAAAACGAGGTTAGTGTTTGTGTTGCTTCCATAATTGGCATCTCCTGACAACTCTGCTTTTCCTGTTCCATGGTGATGAAGGCTTAATTGGGTCCCCTGAGCTGTATCTCAGCAAGTGTTTGTACTCTTTAACCGAGTTTTGCAGGCTAACCGATTTGGCCACAGTTGGAAACCAACAGGTTGTAGAAGTTGATTATGACACCCTCTGGAGGGGGGTGGGTAGCTGTCTCCATGGTTAAGTGAGAAAAGGAGCTTTCTAAACAACACAGACACTCAGTTCAAATGGTGCATATTACATAGGCCTAGGCGTACATGAGATCACAATCATATTGCTTCAAATTTAATATCGTGTAATGAGAAACTGAGGGAAGATATCCCCCTTAGCACAAGTTACAGTTTTGTTTGCCAGTAACAGACACTACCAGGTGAAGTTGGGTAGAGTTTAGGCCTTCACTATTAATTCGGGCTCGTTTGTAGGACATGACAATGCACATTTGGTCTGTAAACATGCAAATGTAAGGCTAATTGTTAGTAATTGCTGGCGTTCATTGCTTTCTACCATGCCACTTAGATTTCCATGTGTGTTCAGTGATTTTCTCTTGTGCCCAACAGCTGATGACCTTTGGCTTCTTCCTGTGTCTCGATGCCTTCCTATACGTGTTCACTCTGCTGCCCCTGCGGACCTTCCTGGCCCTGCTGCGCTTTCTCACCATACCCTGCTGTGGCCTCGGGTGAGACACACACACACGCACACGCACACACACGCGCACACCCTCACACTTAAGATCACTCTCGATCTCACTCTTTGTTTCTTGCTGTCTACCAAGGGCATAGATAGAAACAAACACTCACACATCAATTTGGTTTCCCGCACATTGATTAAACTTACTTCTGAAGTGAAAGTCATAGATTTCCACACTAGTCTAGGACTACATGTACCACTAGGCTTTATCCATATCCAGGAAACCGGCTCATAATGCACATGGGTGACAGCAAAACATGATTTATTATCTGATATCTCCCTCAAACTCTCCTCTATCCTGTTGTTCTTCCCCCTGTATGTGTCTGTTGGGCCTAACGGCCTGTGGTCCTCTGGCTCTTCCTCTGCAGGGCAAATGTTTGCCCATACTGCAACAGGAGCAGGTAGGCTACAGCAGTGCCTGTGTTCCTTCTGCTGAATGCTGGCTCCATCCATCCATGCCATTTGTCAGCTGTGTGACTGGGGGGAGGGGGGTGTTAGGCTGCCTGCCGCGTGTTGGTCCAGTGTTTGGGGGTTGATCTGGACTTGGTACCATTGTTGTCAGGTGCTGAGATGACAGCACCTGACAACAGGTGTGTGTGTGTGTGTGTGTGTGTGTGTGTGTGTGTGTGTGTGGAGGAGGGATTTGTAGTTCCTTACATCCACAAACTCACTCATGTGCCCTCTGTGTGCACAGTTGTCTCCCTCCAACGTTCCACCCACACACCTCCCCAAACATCACCCCCATCTCCATAGTGCTGTTTCATACTGCTTGCCCCCAATCTATTAACTTGCTAAACTCCTACTTCAAAACAGGGAGAAATTTTGGGTTCCCTATCAAATTTTAATGCAAACCCAAGGTTTCCAGGCACATGAAGGTAATGAATGGCCTTTGCATAAATCATTCTACCTTCTAGAAGTTTTCCTCCCACTCAGCCCCATTTCCAACCCTTCAGCTCTGTTTCACTGAACTTTTCTTGCCAAATACAAAGGGCCTGTGCCTCGATCTTTGTGTTTTTGGGAGAGGGGGTCTCAAGGGAGCCCCAGCCGTTGCCTCTTTGCCTGTAGCTCCCTGTCGGCTGTGGCTGCCACAGTAGCCCCTGTGCGAAAGTTTGGAGAGAGCACACTTCTGAAAACAACACAAACGCACACAGACATAACCAACTTACACAGACCTCCCACACATTCATCTCTACAAATCTACACTTATAACCAACTCATTCAGTCCACACACACTCACACAGAGGCAGCATTGACAGATGGCTCCTGTAGCCTCTAGCGTTGCGGTATGCCCTGCTCTGTATGCGTTACAGCAGAGGAAGGCAAAAGAAGGCAAGAGCTGAGCTGCATTTCAGAACGCTCTCTCACTCGAGCACAGTTGGGTTTCCACTTCAGGTCACTTCAGTGTTATCTCTCAGTGTTACTTCTCTGTTATCTCCAATAGAGGTGTCTGAGGACCTGAGAAATGATGTGATAGCGATGCCATGTGGAATATGTGGGAATGTGCTTAACGTGATTCAACAGATACAGGCTGAATGGCTCAGTCAGGTTGCATGGATGGCACATGATGGGCAGAATCAACTTAAGCAAGCAATCCCCCATGCATCTCACGCAAACGCTGATTTTTCTGCTGGTGAATTTGGAGCAAGTTGAGAGCTTTGCATTAGCTTAAGGATTTACTCTGCATCGTTTACGTGCTTGTAATATGGAATGTCATGGAATATACTACACTGGTGACCCCCCCCCCCCACCCCCACACCCAAACACAGTCTGGTTAGGCATGATGTGGCACATTGTTCTTGGCCTGTCTTGCGTCATGTCACACACTTATCACTGCATCTGCTGTTTGTGCTGTATGAAGCTGTAAGACACTGTTTCAGTTAGTTGGAATGACGAATGACATATTCCCCTGTTTTGTTGTATGTTTTTTTTCTCCTTTTTTTGTTTGCATTTAACTCAAATATTGATCTTAGACTGATGCTGATTACTACAGAGATTTGTGTGTATTTTATTTACAAGCTCTCAGACAGAGTTTGACTGTGTGTTGCTACTTCTTCTCAAAATGTGTTTTATTTAGGCTGTCTTCAGTCTCACCCTAAACATACACATCAATATTGCTCTGTGATCTTGGGCTTTAGTGCCAGTTGGTTGGTGGGCTGGTTTCATTTTTTAATGGGCTTATGCCTGAGGAGGTTCCATCACTAGAATGGGGGATAAATTAATATAAGTATAGAGGACAGCCCAAAGGAAAGCAAGGTAAGGAAGGAAGGAAGATGGTCACTATGACCTGATACTGTAGACTCTGACCTTGCCTGGTAATAAAACCAGACCTTTGTTCTACACTTTCGTTTCATACAGAGGGTCTGGATATTCGGTAGTGAGATTTGATTGCTTGCTTGAGGTGTTTACGTTTAAATAGATTGGATCAGCGCCTGACTGATAGCATTCTATGGCAGCCAAGACCTATGGCCTACGACCTATGCACAGTTCCCCTCAATTCTAAGACCTGAGGCTTCAAAACTTAAACTGGTACGAATCAGCCAATCATGACATCACATCACACCAGTGAAAACGTTTTGATGGTTCAGAGCCAAAGACTTAGGAGGGACATTGGGATTTAGACCCCCGTTAGTGTGAGCAAGTAAATCAGTCAAATTTCAGGCTTCATTTAAAATAGTACTTTTTATTCCTCTGTGCAACCAACAACAAACACTCCAAGTTATTGGGGTATACTTTCCGTTTGACTGCAACACTGAGTGGATGAAAAATACTTCAAAGTGTGTGTGTGTGTGAGAGAGAGAGAGAGAGAGAGAGAGAGAGAGAAGCCATCTAAGAATACACACGTGTAGTCATCTCACCATGCACACACCAGCACAGGCCAAGATATCCTGCAAGCACAGCAAACAGACACACACACACACACACGTGCCTGCCCCACTAAAACTCTTGACCTGAGATTGCCAATGGTCACACACGCTATCAAGTTCAGACTGAACACCTGTGCTAGGAGGTGAAAGGGTCAGCTGCTACCCAGTCAAAGGCAGAACTCTTGTGCCAGCCTCGCAGCGGGGCTCAGTGTCCAGCTAGAATGACACACCAGGGACTCCCACGCTCCACACCGCCCCCATGTGACCATTGGTGGGTTTGCGGCTTAGCAGTAGTCGGTGCTGAGGTGACCACAAAGATTTCACACTTGAATGAATGGTGGTCAAGCTTTGCTGTGCTGGCTACTTGAATGATTGCTCTAGAAAAGTCATACATGAAATGTTTGCTTTTTTGAAACTGGACAGTGGACACAAGATGGGTGAGTTTACAGGGCTTACTTTAAAAGGGGTGTGGGCATATTTGTGATGCTCAGAGCAAAGTATGTCTAGATGTCTGCCAGGATTTACTCATTGAAATGACCTCCATCGTTTGAACAGCCATCAGTAGTGCTCTCCTGGACAGTTTGTCATTTGCTAGGTGAATCATGTCATGACCTGCGTGACATTAATGGTCACAGACAAGACAGTCGCTGTGGATGGTTCTGTCAAAATATGTAGGCCTACTGTTCGTCTGAAAGATGAGTTTTACAGGTCACTGATCTAGATACCAACTAGGAAGGTGTGTGTTGTGTGTGTGTGTGTGATTGTACTCTTCATTTTGTCTAGAAAAGAGATGCCCTTATGAAATACCTTTGATAAGGTTAGCATTGATATAAAAGATACATACTGGCCCATTCTGTTTTTAGTTGAATGTGTTGACTGGTCCCATTTTAATGCTTTAATATTGTAATAGGAGAGAGCAAAACTGTATTTTAAGGGCACCATACAATGCATTATTTAGTGTTACACAGCGAAGCTTGAAATAGTTGATGATGTACCTCCCCCACTTAAAGTTTCTCCAAAATTTAATGGAGAAGTCTTTATTTTGGCTGCCTTGCTTGCATACGCTCCCCCAAGCAAGTCGTAGGTGTGACTCCTCCTGTGTTGTTGTGAGGGAGTTATTTCAAGAATTAATGAGACGCCACAATTAGTCAACCACCACCCCCCTTCCCCTCGTCCCAAAAGTGACACACACACACACACATCTCTCTCTCTTTCACACACACATCTCTCTCTCTCACACACATACACATATCTCTCTCTCACACACACACACATCTCTCATACACATACTCAGATACACACTTGAGTGTCCGGCTTGTGTGTGTGTGTGTGTGTATGTGTGTGTGTGTGTGTGTGTGTGTGTGTGTGCGCGCACACCAAGGATATTGAATTGTGTCCTCATTCACCCTCAAAAGTATGCAGTGTTCTCTCTGCATTCTTCCCAGGGACTCAGGTGTTCAGTGTGTGTCCTTGCTTGGCATGCTGGGCTCATTGTGTCTGGAGGTGTCTGTTACCAGACAGCAGTTGTCAAGTCATTGTTCCCTTTCCATCACTGACACATTCATATGCACTCACTGTTCTGTGTTCTTGGAAAGGTGGTATTTTTCATACAAAGATTGCAACAGAATGTAATAACTTTGTTCAGATTAGTTCAGTACGCTGAGCTCTTACAGCTAAACACACCTGCCAGGAGCATGCGATTATTGTAAACAGGTGTTGTGGCATGCAACTCAGAAAGATTTAATCAGATTAGGACACTGGGGAGTATGGCCACGTCTAATCTAATGGAGAGAATAGAGTCAGCCATCCGTATGAATCACTTGCCTAACCATATGTTTCAACCCTCCCCCCTTTGTGTGTGTGTGTTTGTGTGTCTCTGTGTGTGTCTCTCTCTGTGTGTCTGTATGTCTGTGTTTGTGTGTGTGTGTGTATGTGTGTGATCGCAGTGGTGCACGTCTGCTACAGCCCGCTCAGGTGTGTGACCTGCTGAAGGGGCTGATCATGATCCTGTGCTTCTGCATGATGCACTATGTGGACTACTCCATGATGTACCACCTGATCAGGGGCCAGTCCGTCATCAAGCTGTACATCATCTACAACATGCTGGAGGTACTGAACCTTCTGGGTATCTGTCAGTACTGACCTAGGAACAGTACTTAACCACTGATGCTTTGGATTTGGGAGACATTGACTACGGTTACATGCACAGCAAATTCAGAATAAGGTCAATATTCTGGTTGGGGCAAGGTCCTGAATAATCCGTTTCCATGTGTGAAAGAATAGTGTGCTACATGAATATTCTCATTTGCATATCAGTCGCTATAGTCTGGTTAGGTCACCGACATAGCCTACAATGTTGTCTTATTGGCTGCGTCATGCCAATTGAACATGTGCACATGCGGAAAAAATGCCCCGGTATGGGATATACCTGACCCTGAATTGCATTTAATTCAGGCATAAACCAGAGGTTTTATTTGGATTTTTAGAAACCGGAATACAGCCAAATTCGGAAGATAACAATCGGAACAAAGAGTTGACATGACTCGTGCACAAACGTTTAAAGCCAGACTGTTCTCTGCATGTAACTTTAGTTGTGTAGTCGGGGTGCTTAGTGATCTGTTCCAACCTGGTATATGATCTTGTTTGACAATTTAATCAACCATTCAGTATCAAAGACAACATATTTTAAAACAGGATAAGTATATACAACCATGGAAATTATGGTTTTATCAAAAGATGATCATCGTCTAAACCAGGGGTTCTCAAACTTTATTGGGCCGGGTACCCCTCATGGAGGACAGATTTTTTCAAGGATCCCTGATAATCGCAAACAAAAATGTAACCATGTTATATTACATTTAATGTTATATTACATGTACATTTGTTCTTGCTATCGAACTCTTATTAGGATTTTTTTTTTGTCTCAACTCAAGGCCTACTGTGTTAAAAAAAAAAAAAAAATCCTGTTTGTTTTACATAACTAAAAATAACTAATATTCATTTTGTTAACGTTATCACCTAAGGAAAGTGTTTTGACAGATTGATGTAATGTATCATGTAGGCTAATTTGTCACTAATGTTATGCTGGTGGGAGTGATGAGCACAATGTGACTGGGCTCCATACTGATCTCTGGTATTTTAGTGAGTTTATCCTTTGTAGCAAACTTTTTCACGGACCCCTTGGCAATGTGTTACGGACCCCTGGAGGTCCCCAGACCTCAGTTTGAGAACCGATGGCCTAAAGTCATGAATTTCTTCTTTTCCCCTCTCATTTTCTTGGCTGAAATCTAACATGTCTTCTGTCTTTTCTGGTTCGTCAGGTGGCAGATCGCCTCTTCTCGTCTTTCGGGCAGGACATCCTGGACGCGCTCTACTGGACAGCCACAGAGCCAAAGTCCAGGAAGAGGGCCCACATTGGAGTCATCCCTCATTTTTTCATGGCAGTCCTCTATGTCTGTATCCTTCCACCGTGTGTTTACCCTGGGCTCTAATTAACCATTGATGTACCATTAATTGTAATCATGCACATGCTGTCTGTATTTGCATGCATGGATATATTAAATCATATGCACTGTTAAATCTATTTACATATATATATATATATATATATACCACACTGTTTTAATACCTCTTATTTCTTACCTGTACTTGGAGCTTTTGCTTGAGTTGTGCTCAAGGCCTTTCCCTTGGTTAACCTTGTATCAGTGCAACCCTGTTTGAGCTGAAGTTCATGCTCTCTTAAGACCCTTTTTTCCTGAACAAGCCCCCTGTCTCAGTCCTCCACGCCATCCTCATTATGGTACAGGCCTCCACTCTCAACGTGGCTTTCAACTCTCACAACAAATCACTGCTCACCATCATGATGTCCAACAACGTAAGTCTCGCCTCTAATTTCTGACAGGGAGAGCAGTTCAGTACTGCTGATAATTTAGTAAAGTTTTTTTCTTTTTTAACTAATTTAGGTTAGCTATAGAGTTGGCCTATAACTTACATATGTTTTCATATTTATTGACATTAATTGGTGTGTTTGTGAGAGAAAGAGGTAGGTGTGTGTGTGTGTGTGTTAGCTTTAGTAAGGAAGTGAAACTGGTTTGTAAGGAGTCCACTGAAGTATGGTGTGAATCTAATGGATGCTGTGTGAGATGGCACTGCAGATTTATCCATATGTGATCATGGCGAGTGTGCTCAGCATGAGTCATACTGAACTGCATGCCAGGTAGCATCTACAAGCAGGGTTTTTGCCGTATCTTAAAAAGTCTTAATGTTTAAAAGTCTTGTGAATGTAATGAAATATTGTTCAGTTAGTCCAAAATACATTTCGTTTAGGTCTTAAATTGGTCTGAGTGAATGATTACTGCAGATGCACCAGTGCGGTTTATTTCATGTAGACTTTTTCCGTGTGAAGTTGGTAGTTGTAGTTGAAGGCGTGATTAAAAAGTTTATCGTATGGACGTGGAATCCATAAATTTCACTTCAAACCTGTGCATTTTTTTTTGCCAGAAAGGGCATCGCATTTGTCTGAAATTTCAGTCATAATGGTCATAAAAAGGTCTTAAAAAGTCTTGAAAAAAAATTTGTTGAAACCTGTAGAAACCCTGACAAGTGTATGATCTGATCCCTCCCTCCCTCCCTCCCTCCCTCCCTCCCTCCTCTCTCTCTCTCTCTCTCTCTCTCTCTCTCTCTCTCTCTCTCTCTCTCTCTCTCTCTCTCTCTCTCTCTCTCTCTCTTCTCTCTCTTGTCTTGCTCTCTGTCTTGTCTTTTCTTTCTGTGTGTGTGTGTGTGTGTGTATCCCGCAGTTTGTGGAGATCAAAGGAAGCGTCTTCAAAAAGTTTGAGAAAAACAATCTATTCCAGATGTCCAACAGTGGTAGGTTCAGGCAGCAGCCTCATTTACAACACGTAACCCTTCAAGTGATGCCTGAAAGTCACAGTCATGCATACTTCCACACGTACATATAAAAGCCATTCCTGCAGCTTTCTGATAACAGCAAAGTCGCGAAGGAAGCAATTGGACAGATATTAATATCTCCTTTATAGCTCCCTTTGATATGCTAATCATTTATGCCTTGAGTAGGCTGCTTCTGTAGGATCCTACACAGACAGTATAGGGATGGATGGATGTATATCCTCCATCGGCGGCGTGCTTATCTCATCCGCCTGCTAACTGGAGACACAAATAAGGCTCAAACTTAATTCCCCCCTGGTAAGTCACCCCGTCTCGCCTGGGTCCGCTGGCTGGCTTAATTGAGCAGTTAAGGTGTCTTATTAGCTCAGCCTCGGGTGGATCCTCTGTGGCCTGAATAAAATGCTGCTACATCAAGAGACTCTTCATCCTAATGATGGCAGTGGATAGTGGCAGTAAATGGTGGTTGTAGATCTCACTGAATAACTGCATGTGTTGACACTTAGATTGCTTAGATTGGCTGGTGATTATTCATATGTGTGTGTGTGGTTTGTTTGTTTGTTTACAGACATAAAAGAAAGGTTTACCAACTATGTCCTTCTGTTGATTGTTTGTCTTCGCAACATGGAGCAGTTCTCTTGGAACTCAGGTGACTGTCATCAGTCGTCTTACATCATCGTAATCAAATCCGATCCACAACCTCAACAATAAATCATCGATTGGAAATTGTCAAAAGGAACTTTGTTTAATCTGAATGTGTGTGTATAGGATGTGTAGTCTGTAGGGAGTCATAGGTGCGACTAAGAACACTGCATACCAATCAATCTGACTCCATGACACCACTATCAGATAAAAGAAAAAAAATCTCTTTTACTATTACAATGACATTGTAAGTGCTTGTAATTGTTTTCAAGTCATGAATATTTAGTTTTACCAAAAAAAGGGAAAGGCTTTTCTCAGCTGTAACCCAGAAATGACATGTCAGCGGGTTTGGCATTACAATAGCCCCACTCCTCTCTACGTGCCTGTCATATTTAAAGTAGAAATGTCGCCGTCTCTAACATAATCTTCTACTGCCAGAATTAAGTCAGCTCTTAACTGTGTGTATTACTGGGATTAAAGTTCTGAGCACATTCCAGAAACAACAGTCTCAAATCTAGTTTGTTTACAAAGCTTTTAAAACACAGAAGAGTTTACAACACTATTTTCGCCATCAGGCTAATTTGTGCAATAAGCTTTGCTGTGAGTATATTTGTTACTCTTGTGTTATTGCCTCGTACTCCTAGTAGTTTATTTGTCTGCTAGGTTTCTGTTTAAGTGTGATTGTAATACAGATTGTCCTGTATGCTTGTGTGCATTATGTAATAATGTAGTAAATTATAGTATTATGTGACAAAGTAGTAAAACTGGACTTGGATAATCCACTCACAGAGCCTTTGCATATGATTTATTAAAATCCACCTAAAAGGAATAAAGATTTAGTAAAGACTTAGTAACAGAGTATCAGATGAGTTCTGTCAGGCATTTGTAAATGATGTAAAAGCATTCATCCAAGTAAAACATGACCCTTCATGGTAGAACTTGATGTTAAACCTTTGTCCCTTGATGTTGATGGTAGTATGACTCTGATAGTGTGACGGTCAACTATTAGGAGATCTTGGTATACAGGAGATACTTGATGGCTGTTTTTGTCTTTTGTGATTGCAGATCACCTCTGGGTCCTCTTCCCAGATGTAATCATGGTCATTTTGTCTGAGATAGCCGTGGATGTGGTCAAGCATGCTTTCATCACCAAGTTCAACGACATCACTGCAGATGTAAGAAACAGGCTGCGCATTTAGATAACGCTTTGGCTACAAACGCACACGCACATGCGCACACACACACACACACCGCATTGCCAGGAGCCAGAGGCACTAATTTGAGCAAACATGGGTTTATTTTAAGTGTTTTCTCCAGGCATGGAATTTGAAAATTTCCACTTTGTAAACTCTGCTTGCTACTCCAATAGAGCTGCAAAACATGCTTGCCAGTGTCGCCAATGCTCGCTTCTGTCAGAGTTGATAAAAGTAGGCATCGCAGTCACATTCGGTGTGTTTCTAAGATTTCAAATGATCCGTTTCAGTCTTGTGCAATAGGCACTTTGTTTAAGTAGACACTATGCTGTTTATTAAGTGCCTCTGTGCCTCCGTCACAATTGTAATGTTTGCTTGAGGCTATAAAAGTTATTTCTTTGTAAATTGTGAATACTCTGCCACACCAGTGAAATGGATCGGAAATAAAGACATTAACTGTTAAGTGCTGCAATTTGTGCTGAAAGTCTGATTTTTGATTCTCTCTCTCTCTGCAGGTCTACAGTGAATACAAAGCCAGTCTGGCCTTCGAGCTGATCAGCAGTCGACAGCAAAACGTACGTAGCTCACGTTGGCTATACATATATATCGTTAGGTTTGTGTGCACGTGCAATCTGTCTGTTTGTGTGCACGTGTCTGTCTGTGTGTTTGTTGCACATTTGTGTGTCCTTGTACGTGTGTGTGTGTGCCGTGTGCATGGCGTGTGTGTGTGTCTTTGTCCGTATGCACAGACATCTGTTGTTTGTGTGTGTTCCCAGGCCTACACAGACTACAGCGACTCAGTGGCCAGGAGAATGGGCTTCATCCCTCTGCCTCTCGCTGTGCTGGTGAGTGCCATCAACTCTGTAGCCCGTCTTAAAGCTCACTTATGCCCAGTGGGAAATCCAGATAGGCATACAGACTCCAAGTTCACTGGCCTTATTCTGCATGGTGCTCAGTCCATCAGGGGCACTTTTTCTGCAAGCTTATGTAAGGACACAACACTACAGCACTTGGAAGTAAACACGGCCTTTGTCATAGACAAATGGAACATAAGCCATGCTTTAGACGGGGAGTTAGATGCTTGATTCTGGGGGTGTAGATTATTGTTTTGTTTAAATGTGTGTTCTCTTTGCTTTCAATAGCTGATACGTGTGGTGATGAGCTGTGTCAAGATCCAGGGGGCTTTGTCGACTGTGTGCTTAGTGCTCTTCTACTTGGGGTGAGACATGCATGTTGAAACACACACACACACATTGAAATAAACATGCTCCATGCATCATCAGTCTTGGTATCTGTGTCCTTTCAGACATTTTAAAAGCCGTGTGTGTATGTGTGTGTGTGTGTCTTTCGATCTGTCTGTCTGTGTATGTGCATGTCTAGACTAATAACCTTGAAAGTTCTGAACAACATCGTGCTCCTGGGGAAGTCCTGTAAGTACGTGCGGCAGGCCAAGATGGAGCAGAAGCTTTATGAGAAGAAGCCGCCCGCTGCCACGCCAGCCAAGAGCGCCAGCAGGCCCAGCCGACCCAAGCCCAGCAGCAGCGCCCCAGGTGGGTGAGACAAACCCCTCTCTGAGCAACTCAGTGGGGGCCATAGGATCAGACAGCCCAGTAGATACACTGACTGCAAACACAGGACATTCAGAGCGTTACAGTAGGGTGGTGTGGTGTTCTTACTCATCCTGTGTGTTTTAAAAGATTTTCTTAACAACACTGTGCAAGCAGAACAAAGCCAGCAATATGTTTGGTGTAAACATTATAAGTATGCAAAAGGAAATCATGTGATTGAATTCATTTGTTATTCCAATGATCCATCCATTTGAAAATATTTTTAATATTTTATTGTTTTGATGTCCATAAAAATCATCCTAGATAGATTCCTATTCATGACAACAGTCAAAACATGACATGAATTATAAATAGAAGACCATTGGTCTGAATAGTAACGAAGATCATCATGGTCTCCAATAAAGTAAAAAGTTATCCTAGCAGCATGCTGATCCCTTTGCCTTTCCCGATAGACAGTCGAAATCCTTTATTTAGTGCAATACTGCTACTGGTTTTACCCAAAGGTTTTGCTCTGTTCTCCTCTTCCTTGTGTAATGAGGTCCTCATCTATATTTGATATGTTTATGAAACCTGAGCAGAAAGTCTCAGTAGCAGTGAGATCCACAGCACTGTTGTGCTTTGCCTAGACATGACTGCTCAAAACTTTTGAGTTCGACTCAGGAATCTGCTAAGTCATCCAGTCACTCTGGGTGCCACAGCTCTTGCTAACCCAAATGAATCCTTTCAGAAGGGGTCACACCCACATTGGGTGTAGCTAAAGAGGCTGGAACAGCAGTGTAGTAGTAATAGCAGAGAGGGTAAAAGTGGAGCGAGAGGCGCAAACATTTGTTTAGTTCCATGTTCTATTTTCGTATAGGGGAGGGGGGTTAATCCCCCTTTATGCAGCCCTCATACGCTCATACAGAAGATCATTGAAAAGTTTATATTGTGACGTTATGTGACACTCCCACTTATGCAGACCAGAACTATTCACCTTTGCTCCCATTGTAATGTATTATGTTGCTCTATCTTGGTTAGGATTTAATGATCTTTGGTAATACTGTCTCTTTACAGCTTGAAAAGATACCCAGTGAACACAGGGGACCTTAATTCATTATATTTGTCATTTGAAAGCTCTGTAATGTAGGCTGTGGAGAGACTGATGGTGTTGATCTGATCGCTGTATCTGAGACTGATCAGTGATATGGCATGCTGGACCCCCGTCTTCCCTATCTGTCCATATATGTATAGGCTACAAAGGTGATGCCTCCATGACAGAGACTTGATAAAGTGGAAAATATATTCAGGCAAAGGCTGTGAGACGAAGAAATGTATAGACATGTGATTGGCATCTCCAGACAGGCTGCCTCACACATGGCTGGAGCATGTCAGCGGATCATGTACGACTGATGTCCCATAATGCATTGCAGCTTTGAAGCCTGGGGGCTTGATACTCTCTGCAGCTCCCACTGGGTGTGTCGTCTTCTCTCCTCAACCCTGACATCTCCTTTTCCACTCTTTCTCTCTTTTTTCCAAGCCTTTCCCCCTTTCACTTTTCCCCTCTCCCTCCTCCTCTCTTTGGCTTTCTTTCTCTTCTCCTCCATCTCTTCTCTGCACTCTCGTAGACTCTCAACAGCCTCTCTTTCCCCTCTCCCTCTCTCTCTCTCTCTCCCCCTCTCTTTCTCCCCCCCTCTCTCCCTCTCTCCCCCCCCACCCCCTCTCACTCTCTCTCCCTCTCTCTCCCTCTCCCCCTCTCTATCTCTCTATCTCCTGTCCTCTATTCTCATCTCATTTCCCAATGTTCTCCCTCTTTCCTCACACTCTTTCCTCTTTTCCTCTCCTCTTATCCTCTTCCCCCCTCCTTTGCTCTCCACTCCCAGCTGAGTTCTAGTACTAGGCTTCTGCTCTCCAGCAGAGGGGGGCCCAAGGGGAGATGCCACTGCCATCCTCCTCCGCTGCCACCTCCCACCATGCTCTGCCTCCCTCCCCCTCTGCTGCCACCGTGGAGTTGGGAGTGCTGGAGAGCAGAGGGCACAGATCTGTCAGTGCCTCTCAAGTCAGAGATCAGTGGCATCACTGCAGGCCTCTCGCTGCCAAAGCTCTCCTTAAGAATGCTACTGTATGTCAGGATTTAAGGGAGAAGGCCCTGCTGGGAAACGCATGCGCACACACACACACACACACACACACACACACACACACACACAGCATAGTCCAGTAAACATCCCTCTCTTCTGGCTGAATAAATGGTAAAAGACTCTTTTATCGGGCAGGGGCCCTGCAGACTAGGGAAGTGAAATGTTTTCTTTCCCCTATATATTCTCTTTCTCTATCCTTTTTGCACTCCTCCATCATGGTCTTTCTCTCTCTTTCTTTTGCCATGTATTGTATGTAGAACAATGAGCTTTGAGCTTCACTTAGTTGAGTTTTGTCATGAGTTTTGTAGTTGGTGGTTAAATGTCTATACACTGATCCAGGATCAGGTGCTGACTTTATGTCCTTTTGGAGTTTCTCCTTTTTTTCCACCCTTTAGTTTTTGTTGTATCCACTAACTGCTCCCTTCTTGTGTCTTTGTGTTTCTTGTCCTCCAGTCACGCCCAAAGCTGAGCGCCCTGTTATCTCCATCACCAAGCAGCCGACACCTCGTGCTGAGATCATCACCCCTGCGCCGTCGCCCATCGTCAAGGACGCTGAGCCCATTACGACGCCTCCGGCGTCCCCGCCCCCCAAAGTGGAGGACGCCATCGCCACCACCCCTCCGGACTCCCCGGAGCTGAAGCACCGCTCGCCCAAGAAGGATCTGCTGGAGATCGACCGCTTCACTATATGCGGGAACCGCATAGGCTGAGCTTGGCGATGCACATTCAGCCATGCACACAGAGCCAAAGACTTTTATAGAGGGAGAGAAGGCTAGGGGCCACAGGGCCGAGAGGATTCTTAGTAAGTCCTCCTCCAGCTAAGTCATTAGTTTTTGCCATTTTTAGCCTCTGCTCATCCGTCTCCTGAGATTGCATTGCCTCGGAGAGCATCGCAAAGAGCACACGGAGACCGCTAATGAGCATTCCAATGGAGACGGCGGGATTTTGTGTCCATGGAAACGCTGAGTGTACACAGAATATCTGCCTCTGGTTGATGGACTACTAGAGACGAGGGCTCCTTGAGGTAGCTCTCTGGTGTGCTTCCAACACTAGACTGATGAACACCAGAAGACGCACACACACAAGACTGGGCAAGGAGCAAAGAGGCCTGAACTTTCTTTTTTTTTTGGAAATATCTTATTTTATGCCGTGAGCGAAAGAAATGTATGAATATGTTAATGTAATATATTCAAGGTTTAATATTCACCGAAATATTTTATATGGGGAAGTGAAGGATAACATATTTTCTGTGCCATTTTTGCTCTAGTTCCGTAGTGGGCAACATGTAGGCACTGCATACTGTGACGCTTGCTCTTTTTCATGGGCCCTGAGGAATTGTCTGCCATTAACGTTTTAGTACTGACCATAGATGTTTTAGAAGCAACTGAAACACTTTTAATAGTAAATGCTGCCAAATCAATGCTTTCATTGCCAGGACGCTCAAGACTTCAGGACAGACGTCGTAATTGCTGCAAGAAGTGTTCCTAAAACCTTCAATTTTAATCTAGAAAATGCTGGGTATTTCACACGCAGTGCAGTGTGATGAAACTAATAGGTTTAGATGCTTTTCAATAACAACATTGTGTAGAATTATGGGAGTTATTGTCAGGAATAAGTGGCGAGAAATTTGCACTTTTTTACCAAGTTGTCTTAATCTTGACTTGCAAGTGTTCATCACCATTGGTTTTCCAGATTTAGTGTCTTGTTAATTTTTGGTTTACATCTGTTGAGACAATGAATGAAACTCTTAATTTGTAGTAATTCGTAATCCAGGGTGGTTTTTGTTATGGTGTTGGTGTGTCAGACTTAATTGCTCCACAGATTTTGTTTTATGATTATTGCTTTTTTGGATTATTGGTTGTTTACATTGTGTTTCCACCAAGTAATCTGGAGGTTGTATGTAGCCAAAATGTTTCTTTTTGTATGATTACCACTTTTATAGACTAATTATTCCAACTGAAAGTGTTATTTTGGACAATATTCTTTCTGTACCATCACATGCTGTAGCTGTGGTGACTACTGTGTGCTTGTTGGTGCAGATGCAATCACTGTTTGAAACGGTAGCCATGGTTAGGTCATGACCAGATCCAGGTCCTCAGAATCGACAAGAAATGTGGTGGTGTTGACTTGATAAGGTGTGTAATTTGTTTTTGTTGAATGTTATTTGAACAGTAGGACTGTGTATTTGTACTGGCAACAGCCACATTTTGTTGTCTAATTTATTTTCTGCCATTGTAGTAATTAAAAAATAATAATAATAATGGTTCTATTTTTTAATGATGCCGGTTATACAGGATGGTACTTTGTGTATGGGAGTTAACACTGAACTCTGAAGTATTTTTGTAACTCTTCAAATGTGACAGATACTGAAAATATGTCAATAATTTCATGTGTTCAGGTTTAACAGGTTTTAAAGACTGATGTTTTTGTGGATGACAAATAAACATTGTTTTGTAAACCATGTGCATTTATTTACCCCTATCCTCTACCTCTCCCACTTAACGTTACGACACTGAAACCCCCATCTAAAACCTATGATGTTAGACAACAAAGTGTTTAGACTAGGTCGGCCATATGTACAGTCCTGTTTGTCACTGGTGGCTGATTCCTTGCAGCGTGCTTTATAAAACAAATATTATGGATATGTGCCAGCATCTAATTAAGTAGATGCTGTATAAATATATATTTGAAAGACATTTATAAATTTCTATTTAGATGTGTGGTCTGCTATTCCAGTCCATCTGTCCCGTCTGTGGTAGTACGTGGTCCTAGCGTAGTAAGTCAATGTGGCTTGGACTGAGCCATACAATATACTAAAGCAGCATATATGCTTTAGCCACACTGAAGGAGGGGGGTAAAGTTTGATAGACTGCTAAGATCAAATATTAATAACCAGACTTTCACCAGACTGTTATGTGAAACCAAAGATTACCACTGATCAGCTCTCTCAGGTGAAACTACACTCTGGCTTTTCCAGTCCATCTCAGTGTTGCACAGGAGAGAGGGTGAATGTCAGCTTTTGTATCATTGACACCCATTGACCTAATCCCCTCAAGTCATTATCCCAGATCAGCACCTGCACGACCTGAGAGACCTGACCCTAACCCTGCCTCAGCCTCACTTTTACACATGGCACCGCCGTAACACACAGGCAGCACCTGAAGCTCAGCTCACTAACCCCACCATTGCCTTGCCCTGAGTCAACCACCTAAGAACTGTGATAACCTTACAGCCCACGTCAGAAACCATTGTGACTCATAGACAAGGTAAATCCCTCCACGCTGCCAAAGCCCCCCGGCACTCCATATCCACCCACACCTACGCACACCTCCAGTTCTATCAGGTGGCTAATCGCTAAGCTCCTTAGCCCTCCTTGGCCTGCGTCCTCCAGCTCTTTCTGATGGTTCAGCTTCCAGGCAGTCGTCTCAGTCTGGCGGGAAACTCCCAGTGACTTGTTCACTCATTGTCTTTTGTCAAAGGGTGAATATACACCTGTCTGTGTGTCTCACAATTATCCATTATCCACCTCCTCTCCTGTCTCCCTTAAAGGAGAAATATGGTATGAATCAATCCATAGCCCTCAAGGTCACCAGGTGCAGTTGGTAGGAGAAAGAATGAGAAAATTTGATGCAACAGAATCCGATTCTGAACTTTTCTTATTCTTTTTCTCACAGACAGCACTAGGGAACTTCAAACAACAGGGCTATGGATTGAATCACACCAGATCACTCCTTTAAAATCTTCTCATCTGCCTCCACTGTGCCCCTCAGCCACTCAAATTTCACAGCTCTGCTCCTGTATTAGGTTAGACAGAGGAAGATGGTTCCCCACTCTGGGTTGGGTTGCACTCTGCATTTTGTTTTCAGCCTTCATGCAATCATGTGGTTGCTTTTGACTTGATCGCCCATTTCTCTTCCCCGTTCTGTGTAAAATTACTCAATGTTCCTACTCCTACAGACTTAGTTCTTTCTGTGGAAAAGATCAGCTTGTGTCGCTGTGCAGCGTGAGAGCAGTCTTGTCCAAACACTGTCTCTCTGATGTGGGACTGTGAGTTTAGGTTTCAATCTCATTGACCCCTGCTCACAAAACATTCTGCCACACTGGCAGTCTTGGCCACATAGTTGAATCTAGGACAGACAGGAAAGAATGAGGATGATGCCCTTTTGTGGAGCAGGAATTGAAACAGGAATTGAAACTGAAATCAGTGTACGGAAGTCACCACATTTGACTCAGTGATCTATTTTCACAACATAGAGTTTGGTTAAACAGTTTCCCCACAAACTACATATTAATCATGCTTTTGACACCTCACTACATCATCAACCAGGGATGACAGAAATGACTCAGGATCCTTCCTGGCTGACAGATTCCATATAGCCTGTCAGAAGACATCAGAATCACCAATGTCCAGTTGTTTTATCAACTTTTTTGACAACTGCTGGGACAAATCTTTGGTGCTATGACAGCTTAATAACACCTCTGCTGTTTTGACACATCGTTGTTTTGAGAACTCTCATGACAAACAGAAATAATGGGTATTGACATCAAACAATAATTTGACTGTAAATGTCTAATAACTGATGGCAGGCTATAACAGGCTACTGGAGATAATACGATTGTATGCTTAAGACGAAATGGAGTTCATCAGGACATTCGGTTACTTGGGCAGCTGAACTGTGAAGTGTTGCAGCTTCTTCCAGTGTGACCTGTAGCACTTAAGTAGTGTTTGGGCTGGCCTGAGGCTTTGAAGCTAAACCCAAACAAACAGAAGCCCCTTCCCTTCACTGAGTTTTCAGTACTGCGAGCATCTACACAGTACTGTCAAATCAGATTTTTCCAGCACCGTAATCAGTGTATGTGTGTGTGTATGTGTGAGGTTGGGCTTTAGTGTTGTAATTACACATGTAGACGACAAACCTTTTAACCCCCTACTGTGAACTCTGGTCTCGTCATCAGTCTGAGAGCCTTTTAGCCATCCGTCTGTTCCAGAAGGATTCAACATCACTGCTGGCTGCTCATTCTCTGCCAAGCACTTCGGATAATTCAGAATTTATCGTTCTTTTTTTAATTTCAAGAGAACATAAAACATACTCATAATTTTACTTTGAAGAAGGTTATATAGGTTCATAAAAAGTCTTACTAAAAGTTTGAAATATAAATAGTCAATATGTAATCACCTTAAAATCTATTTACATTTTTTACATGCAAATCTTTATTGTTGCGCATAGTTTCCACATTCATCCTTTATTTTAGATTACGTTATTTGAAAATGAAAAGGTGAACTCAGCTCTGAACCACAGGCCTACTACTTTAACAAGCTTGAATAATAACCACAGTGTGGTAAACTGACCATTAAAATGATGGTAGACGACAGCAGCTTCCCTTTCCTACCATCAGGGAGCGCGCTTCCCACGTGATCGTTCGCTGCTGTTATGCCCGCAATGAAATCCAAACCCGACGAGAGAGAGAAGGTGGTGGATACGCGCAGCGCGCTCACGTAGCCTGCGAGACGCGCCTCCAGCATAGACGCTTGCTCGCCGTTGACTTGGTGCGGTGCGGAGACTCGAAGGGAGAAACGAGGAGCAGCACACTGAGCGTATTGCCTATGCCGCTGAGGAGCTGGCGACTACGGGAGCGATGAGAATCATGGTTCCTTCGCCGGACAGCAGGACGTGAAACCTGCAGTCCACCACATTCTGCCCCGTGTGCTTTGACCGGTCTTTAGTCCCAGCTGCCTTACAGAATAATTTGCGCACTAACTAGACGTAGACAGGTTGGAGGTGTTTGTAGCATACCTACTCCACCTGGGATTTTGATTTCCTTTTCTGCTAATATCTGCCCGGCAAGAATGATGGCTTGGAAAACAGGACTGCTGCTCTTATGCTGGGGCTTGACGTCGGGTGAAGTTGACGTCCAAGCAACGGAACCAGAGACCCCATCGTCTCCATCAAGAACTTTGGATTTCGGCTACGTTCCAGCCGGAGTTTACGAAACCGTGGCTCACTATGAGCCCGGGCCGATAGGGATTCTATTTCACATGGTCCACGCTTTCCTCTACATGGTTCAGCCCAATGCATTCCCTGAAGGTAAGCCTTCTGTGTTTTAATGTGATACCGGCGTGATGAGCTCCATGCGCTCACACTGACCGCTTGTTCCAACGAGACACTAATACCGACTCTGAGCGGTGCTGGACTGGATGGTCTCCGTGCGCATCGCCGGCAGCAGCAGTAGTAGCACACAAACAAGTGTAGGCTAATGTCGTTTAATCCGTTTCACTTCGCACGAACAGCACGAATGTGGCACGTTCTTTCTAAATACTGACGGGCTGACTGCAGTCTCCAACACCGTAGGTGATGGAAATGTGCGGACGTGCTCTTTTCTAATACAACTAACAGCTCAGGAGTAAGTTAAAGTGTCTATTGAGTTCTGGAAATCTTCGATGGCATTCATCTGTGTCACTTAAAATATGAAGGGAAATTGCTCCATCATACACTGTTTCTCAAAAGCGTTAACCATTCCGAATACATTTCAACGTTTCATAAGGTATTTTATTTTAATATCCACCAAATGGTTTGCACAGTTATGGCATGACCACTCCCCACACCCAAATGAAGCACAGCAAGCACAGGTAAGCTATTTGAATTACACACGGGTGAGAAGATGACATTGGAGCGAGTACCCGTCGTCCCTCAGGGCTGTCTCCTCATCAATAGACAAATCTGGAGATTAGGCCAGTAGCCCTCTGACTCACCTTCTTAATGAAGTAATCCTATAATCTGCAATGCCATATGTTGCTGCGCTTTTATTTTCTCATGTGCTCCAGCGTGAAGCGTCTTCCACTTGGCAAGAAAAGCACAACCTGGTAGTAGTTAGTTGCAAATTAATTAGATTAGGGGGATTGTTATGAAATTAATCCCTTTGTCATGCAGGTAGAATAGAAGACTGATTGAACTAGATGCTTATGCATGCAAGTGATCATGCATGATTATGTCATAGTTTTGAGCCTTTTAGAGTTGATTGATTTTATATATTAGTATGGGAGATCCGGGTCTGTCCTCTGTCCACAACATTAACTTGTTTGTTTTAGCCTATAGTTTATTCATTTGCTCGATTGTTGACTTCCAAACCCCATTAACCAGTTGAAGCCCACTGTCATATTTAAGTAGGGCAGGGATAATCCATCTCTGCCTATGGGTCACATGGCAATCGAGATGGAGTAGACCCTCTGAGTATGGAGAGCCGAGCAGTGGGAATATTGCACATGTCCAATGGCCGCCAGTGAATCATCTCCCTGTGTGCAGAACGCATTTCACCGTCCACTGAATATGACATCATATCAGATGCACATGGCTCACCATCGCCGAGGCGAAGATGTGTTGGGGAGGGATGGAGAGGTTCAGGCCTAACATACTGAAATCTTTTGCTAATGGATCTCCAAGATAAATCCATCAGCCCTCGAGAACAATAATATACAGATTTTTTGGAGAGTCCTCTGTCTAATTCCTCCAATTCCTCAGTCTGCTATGCTCTGGAATAGTGTTCCCCAAAAGTCTTCCTACCCTCCCCCCAAAATCTTGGTCTAAACCTGTTCTAAGCACAGGTTGCCAGTGTCTGTCTGGGAACTAAATGAGGGGGAAAGCCTGTTACATAAAAGAAACTTCTTATTATTATGAGGGCAGTGTGTGTTCCTTTGTTCTTGTTAATTCATGGTTGGTTCTCAACAGGTACTCTGTTATTTTCTTCAAAAAGAGCTCACCTTCCTTTGAGATGGAAGTAGAGAGAGAGAGAAACAGAGAGAGAGAGAGAGAGAGAGAGAGAGAGAGAGAGAGAGAGAGAGAGAGAGAGAGAAAGAGAAGCATTAGCATCGCCCTCCTCACACTCCCCTGTGTTGCCTCACAAACCTCACCTCACGACAGGTGTTGGGCTGCTAGAAGGAACCTGCACATTGCCCTAGGACTTAAAAGAGAAAAGACAAGAAAAGAGCCTGCATTTATGGTGGGTTAGAAGCAGTTTCCAGGGAAACAGAGTGCTGCAGGCGTCAAGGCCAGAGTGTACAGTGTGTGTTTTTCCCCCTTTTCTTTGCCCTACATATGTCATAAAGTGGCAGTGTGCCATGGTGTGTAGGTGTGTGTGTGTGTAGGTGTGTGTGTGTGTGTGTGTGTGTGTGTGTGTGTGTGTGTGTGACCCATGACGCCCACCCCTGGCAATTGTGCAATGTGCAAGCGTTATGCTTCAGCACAGTGCCCTGAGTGTGCACAGCCACTTAGTCTAAAGGGTGGCATTAGTGGTCTTAGGCTAAAGGGTGACCTCCGCTTACAATAAAGGGTGGCATCCTCTGGTGATGACGGCTGTACTTTGAGTGGACGTTTGTCCATCACAGAGAGGGAGCGAGAGAGAGTGCGCTAGCCTCCAGCCCAAGACTCTGATGCATCACAGTGTGTTGCCTGCCTGTTTTCCCCTTGGTGTTTCCTGGGTGAAACTGGGCTCTGTGTCATCATCGGCGTTGTACGCTGTCGTCTCCGGACCCGTGTGTGACCCTGGCATCATTACTGTTTCCGTGCCCCTGGTGCTAGCTCTGGCGTGCCAGTGGTCTGAAAGCATCAAATGAGACGTTATGCAAATAGCATGGCGTCCACTCAACCACCCATACACTGCCCTTAGCATTACCTTTTGAACACTGTAGAGATGGCCTCGAGGTGAGCTGAGGAGGAAGCTGCTTCCGGAAGCTGTCATTCATTAGGATACATTATTTTAATAAGTGACTTTAATCTTGTATTTGGCTGAGTTCACAGCACTGGTTGCATGATTATAGTGAGGATTTGCTGAGCCCCAGAGAACTATCATACACAGCTCATACACAGCACAGTTTGTGCCTTCATTGCACTAGTTTGCTCTTCGTCCTAAAGCCCCTTAAAGTCTGTGGAGGGTCAAGCGTCTCTCAGGGTAGCGCTGGGGCTGTGGTCCCCTGTAGGGCACAGGGACAGCTGGGTTTGATGGGTCCTAGAGGAGGCAGTGGGGGGGGGATCCACAGATGGCATCTCGCCTGGCAGAGCCCTGACCTCTTATCCAGCAACCCTCCCCACTCACCCACTCACCCACTAGTGTCCTCTGGGAACCCAGGCCTTCAGTCAGCTCAGCGTGCCAGTAGGGGCCCATACACACGGATGGAGATACACACACGCACACACACACACACACACTCACACACACACATGGATGGAGATACACACACACACACACACACACATGCACACACACACACATGGATAGAGATACACACACGCACACACACACATGCACACACACACACACACACACTCACACACACACATGGATGGAGATACACACACACGCACACACACACACACACACTCACACACACACATGGATGGAGATACACACACACACACACACACATGCACACACACACACACACTCACACACACACGGATGGAGATACACACTCGCGCACACACACATGGATGGACATACACTGACATTGACACAAACATACACCGAAATATACACACATGGATTGACACACACACACACACACACAAACATATCTAAACATACACACAGGCAAACACTGGAAATATATGCCTGTACAGTCCATTCATGCTCATATGTATTCTACATTGTAAACACACTCAAGCGCACATACACATCCAAACACAGATGTGCAGATGCAAGTGCACACATAAATACACATATGGCAATTACACATATTAACCCAGAAACTCCATTTTTAAACAGGCTGATAACGCTGGAGGAGGAGGCTCCTCAATTTGCCTAAATTCACACACACGCACACACACACACATACACAGACACAGACACAAAAACACACTCTCATTCCACTGGCCTTTTCTCCAAGCTGACCTGTGTCCTTGCTAAGTAAGGTTTCTGATGAATATGCATGCATTCAGACTTCATGATTCTCTCGATTCAGCACTTCTCTTATCTTTGACCTGTGGTAGTTCACCTTCTAAACACAAAAAATGTCACAAACCACCCCCCCACCCCCCAAAACACACACACGCGCACACACACACATACACACACATATAGACATACACACACACCTCGGGAGCATAAACCCTGTCGGAGAGGGAGAGAGGGGCACCATCAGCCGTGTGTGTGTATCCTTGTACCGTCTTCTCTTTCCTTGTACTTAGATTCGTCCTTGCCATTGTCAGCTCTCCCTGCCTGAGGCAGTCATTGCAGAATGCAGATGCAAAGAGAGTGAAGCAGAAAGAAATAGCGAGAGAGAGAGAGAGAGAGGGGGAAGAGTGAAAGAGAGAGAGATGGAGAGACTGAGGAACAGAGATAGAGACAGGGAGAAAAAAAAAGGGAGATGTTTTTAGCACTAACAAACTGTGACAGAATAAGAAACCCTCTTGATTACGTTTGAAAATGTAGTCAGCAGCACAGTGTTATTACAGCAGCTCTCTACGTGCAGGCTATGTCAGAGGAGTTGGGGGTGGCTGTTTTGACAATGAGGGGAGAGTGAGGCTTGTTTCTGGGTATCTCTGCTGTCACTCAAGCTCTTGTCAGTGACCACGTCTTCAGTGCTTGTAGCAGCGACACATCTGGCCTGGGGACTTCCTCTGAGCGTCAGGCTTACTCGATACGATTCCAACCCCAGGGCTCATGGGAGGCCGCGTGCTGGCGCACCGTCAGCTATCTAAACATAGGAAAAAATAAATGAATCACTCATTTCCAGGGAGGCGCTCGTGAAAACCTGCCTCAGTGTGTTTGTTTTACATCCTCTCAGTTTTTTTTTTTTCTCTTTTTTACAGGCTGAGGTTTTGCTGTTTTCATAGACAACAGATTTAAATAAGGGAACAGATAGACAAATTGCTTAGTTAGTGTGAGCAAATCTAGACACATCCCAAAGGCAGTGTTCAGCAAGTAAGAGGAGAAGAAGATGAAGAAGAAGAAGTAGAATGTTTCTCGCGATGTTTGGTCAATCCTAATTGCCATTTTGCAGCCATCAGTACCTGTGGTCAGGACTAGGACCAGGTCATTCAGCCATGGGCATCGACAAACCCATTAAGAACAATCATCTCAGCTGATCGAGGGTCAGCCATAATCGGAGCAGACATCTTACTTGACTGAGGCGCCTATGGCAGACACTAATTGGTGTGTGCGTGTGTGTGTGTGTGTGTGTGTGTGTGTGTGTGTGTTGTTTTGCTGTTGAAGTGGTCAGTGTGGTTTTGTTATCGCTGCCTCAAGTTGTCGCACAGATTTTCAACTGCAATTATTTGTCTTCTTTAGCCCTTAATTCCATTCCTCCTTGATACACTTAACATCTATTTGTGGTTGTAGGCCAGCACAGTATTTGTACTGATGTGGGAAACACAAGATGCTCTTTGTAAATATTTGGGTGCTGTGTTGCTTTTTAGTTAATATTAGTTCTCCCAAATAAAGTAATCAAATGTGTTGTTTTGCTGTTGAAGCGGTCAGTGTCGCTGCCTCAACTTGTCGCACAGATTGTCTCTTTTAATCACTATTTGTCTCTTTCAGTCACCCTTAATTCTGTCCATCCTTGCCTCTTCAAGCATATCTGGGATATGAAATATAAGACATGACTACAGTGAAACATATAAACCAAGACCTGTCCATATCTCTCTCTCTCTCTCTCTCTCTCTCTCTCTCTCTCTCCTTCTCTCTCTCTCTCTCTTTCTTTCTCTCTCTCTCACACACACACACAGAGATTGACCTGAGTTATCTGTAGACTTGGTTGACTGCCAACTGTGGGACCACTTTAAGGAGATTAGATTGCAGATTCGGACTGCTGTATTATCGAGCAACTGATGGTCAGGTGAATGAAGAGGGCAGTGGTCACTCAGGGCAACCCAAGCCCATTTAGTCTTCAGTTCCAAACATCTGTACTGGGCTCCCAGACCAATATAACCACCATCCTTCAATTTGCGCCTGCATGTGTCAGAGTGATTAATGTCTTTGTGAGAGACTGAAAGCAAGCTTGTGGGTAAAGGAAAGTTCACTAGGACCCTCCACAGGCACAGTGGCTCAAACGAAAGTGATATACTCAACCTGCAGACCGTTAAACGGTAAAAACAAAAAACAATGCCTGGACGTTTTATTCCGTTTCCAAACTACTTCTGCTAATTTTCTGTCACTTCGAACAGCCGTATGGAGTGATAAAAAGGAAACCCGGTGGGAACAGCCATGACACTAACAGTCGATCTTTCTTAAAATGGTCAGTAGGCTCTGCTATTATTAGAACACAGTCCGCTTAGAGTTAAAACCCAGTCATTTGCTGGCACTGTACTCCACATTACATTGCGCTGTAATAAAGGTTATAGCTACTAATGAGTCAAAGGCTGTTCTTCTAAAATAGTCCCCAAGTAGACCCCTGGTGTCTATTTCCACATTGTGCTGGTGAGAGTCTGGAAATAGTGTCACTGCAGGGAAGAGTAATGCCCCCTCACTTGGCTTTAAAGGTGCTATATGCAGGTATTTAGGGAAAAGGTTTTTTTTTTTTTTTTTTTTTTAAGTAAGTCATATTTTCTATGTAAAAAGCATGTGGCATAATGATGTCTAGATGGGAGTGCTTTAGAAAATATCTTTTGTGCGTTTATTTCTGCGAGTTTATTTCTAAAGTTTAAAATTCTGACTTTAATTATTATTGTTTACATGGTCCGGGATGGCCGTTAGTTCACGTAAAATGAAGTTGAAGGAAGACAGATGTTGCAAACATCACACGCAGGAATGAATGGGATGAACGCTTGTAGTCCCTTACTCCTCCCTCCTTTGTATTGAGATAACCACCCCCTCCTCCATAAGAAAGTCTACAGTCAGTTGTGGAGTAGACATCATTGAAAGACATAGGGCAGAGAGCAGCACAAGAGGTCAGTTCACTGTCACCAGTTTCAATGATAAGACAATAATTAGATTTTTCACTGCAAGCTGGTTTGAACAAGTAAGCTACAAAGTTATTGTTGAAGTTTGTAAAAGGTCCAAAAATGCCACAGATATCCTCACGCTTACATTAGGCCTGCCTCCATGTTTGGAAGTGATAGCCTACTACTACTAAGTGAATTTAGAACTCATTAAAATCTGACTATTTCCCAGCTGTTATTTACAGGGAATGGTTATGAGAATAAACACTTCAGTAGGCCTAACCAAAGTAGAACCGCTTACGCCAAATTGTACAATGCACATAGTAAGACTTGAGATCCTAGCAGCAAACAGCGAAAGAGAGAAAGGGAGAGAGAGCCCGTAGCAGCTGTACTGCAGCTCTGCTAACAGTTTTGGGCTGCAAAGTTTTCGTCTGTAATAGGTCAGTTTTGACTATGATGATACACGCACCTGTCCTGAGGAATAAGGCAGATTTGTGCATAGGCTACACCATGCCCATACCCCTCAGTAGGCTACCATAGTGTGCTATTCTTGGAAATACTTAGATTTATTATGCTAGGAGTTGCTGTCCTTAAAGAGTTACTGTACGTGTTTGTAGTGTTTAGCATGGGTAAAACTGTTTGAGTGATTTTTGTGTGACACATTGCCTTATGGCAGGAAAACTGCACTATTTTAAAAGTGTAGTATTTTTCCTAACAAAAAATATCAATATAGAAATCCTATAAGAGCCCTATAGTATGTATAGTACTTTTATAATTCCTCTATGGTGTTCGCTAGTATTGCTATCACCCCTGTACACTTCTATAATTTTTCCCCCCTACAGAGTTCCTGTTGTTCAGTCTTATAGTGCTATAGTAAAATGACTCTATAATAGGCTATCTATAGTATTCCAATAATGTTCCCCAAATATTATAAGGTTCTCTGTAGTACTTGTTCTATAAGGTTATGTATATCATCTATTATAATTTCTTTACACATGTAGCCTATATACAGTAGTCTGCAATGAGTAGCCTTATGCATTTGAGGTTGGGCATGGGAGACTATTTGTCAAGAGGGTATGGAGGGTGGAGAAAAGTGCTGGAGAGACGGACGTGTTTACACTGAGGTGTGTTTTGATGTTCTGTAGCTTTGTGTAGTGATCACCTGCGCTATCTTGCTGTGAAATCAATATCGCGCGCAGCCACTTTAAAGCCTGTTACAACTTTCTGTCTTTAGTCTAAATGATTAAGTGCCCATCACAGGGCACACTAAAGACTAGCTTGATGCTCAGTAGGTCCCTACATTCATAATCTCAACACAGTGAAGCAGCTATTAGTCATTTTCTATAGGGGCACAACAGACCCAGTGTCATGATGAGTGAATAGGAGTGGTGAGGTTTGGCAAAGGAGTTGGTGTCTACTGCTCCCATTGGCTTGGCTTTGTTTCTGAGGTTCCATTGGTGATGCACCACGGGGCACCAGAGATGGCGTACAGGCTGATCGTAGCTCCATAGGCTCCTCCTGCTGTCTTTCTGACAGTCCCATTTGCATGTAAACTGCCAGTCTTTTTTGTGCCACAGTACATGAGTGTGGTGTTATGGGATGTCTGATGGAAACCCAGCAGGTATCGTGTTGCCAGGGGAAAGGAGGTGTGGGGAGAGGGGAGAGCGGTGTTGGAGGTTTGGGAGGGATGTGGATGCAGCCAAAAACCTGCTTCTGAATGAAACAGCTGTTAGAGCGGCCTCGGTGACCTGCTGTTTTTCTCTCTCTTACTGGCTCACTCGGTCATCCCTCGCTCTCTCTCTCTCTCTCTCTCTCTCTGTCTCTCTCACACTCCCTTCCTGTCTGCCCTCTCTCTTTCTCTCTGTCTCCTCTCTCTCTTTCCCCTTACATGCTGAACTCCTACACCTTTCAATTTCTTTTCTTTTTCTCTGTTTTTCACACACGGATACACACAACACAGAAATAAAACACGTTCACACACTCGCTCAAATGCATACAGAGTCTCATTCTGTCTTTGTCCCCACCTCTCTTCTCTCTCTCTCTCTCTCTCTCCCTCTCGCTCTCTTTCTTTCTCTCTCTCTCTCTCTCTTTCTCCCTCTCTTTCTCTCTCTCTTTGCCTGGATGTGTGGGTTGAGTTTCTCCTTCAAGAGAAAAGAGACAAAAGAGCCCTTGGCTCGGTGAGTGCTGAAAGGAAGCAGCAATCCCAGAATTCCTGCCCGTTATGCAACGCATCTCATTGTGGCTGCAGCGCCCATTCAGTCCCTCAGATCCACACTCACCGGTGTGTGTGTGTGTGTGTGTGTGTGTGTGTGTGTGTGTGTGTGTGTGTGTGTGTGTGCGCGTGTGTGTGTGTGTGTGTGTATGTGTGTCTGTCAGGGCCACAGACCACCTCAGTCCCACTCAGAAACCAGAGAGAGTCTGGCCATATACAACAAGTACAACAAGAATACCTATACAACGCTAGCTTCGTCAGTCTCTCCTCCCAGGTCATAGAGTTCAACATGTTGTTGTGATGGTGCTGTAAAGTTTTTGTAAAGAACTGTGAAGTTTCTGTAAATTACGGCTGGTGAAACATTATTTTCAGTAGGGTTCCCTATAGTAAACCCTAATATATCAGGGCTAAATGTTTTGTAATGAGATTTATAAGGGTCTATCGGTGTTAACAAACTGAAGAGTGCTCTCTCCAACAGAGCACAGTGCAGAGATTTAGTGCTACAGTCATTGGTTCTCCTAATGAAGCTTATTGTCTCTCAGTAAGCAGGATGTGTGTGTGTGTGAGAGAGAGAGAGAGAGAGAGAGAGACGGCATCTTTTTGTGTGTGTTTGTATGTGTGTGTATGTGTGTGTGTGGTGGAACAGCAGTCTTAAGGGAGAGGGCACTGAGGTGGCAATTTTCTCAGGCTGGCTTCCAGGTAACCTTAGAATGGCAAGGAGAGCAGCGAGAGCTGGGACACACTGTGCCAGTGTGTTAGGAGGGCACTGCCCGCAACAATGACAATTACTAACCCATGGGGTCCTGGGTCCCTCCTGCTTCCTCCCTGACTATGTGGGTCAGAGAAGCAGGGAAATCAAGGAAAAGAGGGAAGTGAAGTGAAGACTTAGAAGAATTAGAGAGAAGGAGGAGTGAAGATGGGAAATGATTAAGAGAGACTGAGGATTTGGCTGGAAAAGAGAGGGAGGAAATGGAAAGAAAGAGAGAGAGAGAGAGAGAAAGAAAGAGAGGGAGAGGGAGGGTTATGGGTGTGGATGTGTAGAGAATATGGAGAAGACGTGGGGAAAAGAGACAATATTAGAGAAAGCTTTAGAAAGAGAAAATGTGATAGAGGGATGGAAATTAGAGGATAGAGAGAGAGAGAGAGAGAGAGCTGCATGACAAATTGAAAGGAAGCAATTTTATCAATACAGAGCAAAGGAAGTTGATGATACTCCAAGCTGACTTCCTCTGGGTTGTTTCCATGTAATCTGTGAGTATCTGGCATGAGCCATGAGGAGCTACCACTGCAGTCAGTCAACTACAGGTTGACAGTCAATGAGAGACACCGCACAGGCACAGGCACAGGCACAGGAACAGGCACATGACCTTATGACCTGTCCCTGAGTCTCGTCAGTGTCAGCCCTGTGGTGTGGCCCTATAGCAAACTATGCTATGCTGGACCACTAGCCCACTGTACACTAACCCCCCTACTGCTAGTAGCTGCTGCACCCCATGCTTCATCACTGCCTTCCTCCTCAAATCACCCTCGTTTATCCTGCTGCTGCTTCATAGGGCATCAGAGGGGGTGTTTGTGTGTGTGTGTGTGTGTGTGTGAACGTTTGGGGAAATGTGTTGGTTAGAGTGTAAATGTTTGTGTTGAGTTGTGTGTGTGTGTGTGTGTGTGTGTGTTTTGTGTGTGTTTGTGCGTCTGGGCAGCCAGGCGGCTTGTAGCTCCTGAGGATGTGTCAAACAGGCGCAGGAAGTGGAATGGCCTGTCACAGCGCCGCGTCTGAGTCCAATTTATATCCCTAGTACTGGTGCGCCACACACACATACATTTCTCACTGTCACCACTGTCAAAGCCATTACAGGCTGTTTCGTCATGCTTTTAAATGCCTAAACGCCCCCTCTAGATCCCCACACATTAAATTTAACCACAATAAATAATGTCTGTTCACATATGTATGTATACTGCGAAATTAGTTTCCGTGCTTAATATGATGTCGGGGACACGGTATGAAATTGGTTGGCTACCACTGGAGCCCTGAAATGTGGAGATCATGTGCAGAGTCTTCTTGCTGCAGGGATTGTGCAGCAGATCTGCATTCAGAGCACACACAGCCTGCCCTCTCTCTGTGTGTGTGTGTGTGTGTGTATTGTTTTCCTGGGTGAGTTGATGACACAGCTCTCTGAGTCTTACCTCCGGCGCGTGTGGGATGTGTGTGTGTGTGTGTGTGTGCGCCCCCCTCCTCTCTACCTCTGATCGATACTGATTGCCACTCTAGTATTTGTCATGATCCCTGCATCTGTCTGCCTGTCTGTCTGTCCGGTTGGCCACCATAGTCATAGCCAGGTGTAAGCTGACAGTAATCTGGGATATAGTATACCTGTGTGTGTGTGTGTGTGTGTGTGTGTGTGTGTGTGTGTGTGTGTGTGTGTGTGTGTGTGTGCGTGCATGCAATAAATACCCTGATTCCCCCTCCTGCCCCTCCTTTCTGCCCTGGTCAGCATGAAAGGGAGAATAGGCCAGCCTGATTAACACTTTCAAATCCTCTGCATTTTCTTCTGGACTGTACTGTGTGGGGGACAGTAGCTGGCTTAGCAGAGGGACCGTGTGTCTCTCTTTGACACTTTTAATGGACACTGTAAGCTCTCTGTTAATGGTTAAAACTAAAGCCTGTGTATTTAATATTCGTAATATGCGTAGAAAAAGGAAAACTTTCTGTGTATGTCTGCTGCTTTAGCCGACAGAGACACAAGACAGATGTACAGTTACAAAGAAGAATCAACAAGTTTTTTTATGATGAAATTCTAAAGATCAAATCCATGCATCATTTAAGAGCCATATTCTAAATGTTTAACAAAATTAATATTTACAGTTGCTTGCACGCTTTTTGATGGCTGCATGTCAGCAGACTCACTGCATAGGGGCTATTTATAGCCATACGACCCCTTCATATAAAACCCACTTTTCCCCACGTTGTCACATTGGTTTATTTTGACGCTCATTTCGTGGAGCCACACAAGCGTGCAGGCTGCCAGGACCGATCTCCCACCCTGGACTGACATGTTTCACACAGACCCGTTACATTCCCTAACCCTCCAAACCACCCCCCCACACAAACACACACACACACACACACACACACATACACACACACACCACACACACACTCTCTGGGCCCCTAAGGCCATGTCTCGGCACTAGTAGTGTGGGCCTGATTGAGGAGACGGCTCATTCTCTCGCCTGTTCCCCTTTGCCAGCAGTGGAGTGGTGGAGCACATAGTGATGGTCGAGATAACGGCTTCCAACTGGAGACACCAAAATGTCACCGCTAAGCCAGCAGAAAAACAATCACTGTTCATTTAACATGAAAACTATTCAAATGAATACTTTTCCAATGTGTGTGTAATCCCCCACCGGTTCTGAGTTATTTAGGCCTAGTTAGTTTGATTGTGTAAGTACATTAATTATGTAAAAGTGTACTGTATTGTAACACTAACTTGTGTTATTCCCAAGGCTTCCCAAGGAGGAGTATGTTTGGGTCTCAGTATGTGGGAACAGTGTGACTTTGGGACGAGTGGTGGAAAGGACTGAAGGGGTGGAGTGGGTGGAGTTGATCAGTTTGCAAAGTGAAAGTGGGCTGCTGCTGCAGGGAAAGCCTCCGTGTTTCTGTAATTCAGGAGACGCTGAAAAGAACCTTGCTGTTTTGTTTGTGTGTAGAGGCTTTGTGGCGAGATTTGTGGTGTTTTTTCGTGGTGTGTGTGTGTGTGTGTGTGTGTGTCCACGCACATCTGTGTGTGTGTGTGTATGTGTGCATATGTGCGCACACACATTTGTAATTGAGAGTAAGAGAGAAGCTTGTGTGGTATATGCTTGCATGTATGTGTGTGTGTGTGTGTGTGTGTTACTCTCCGCCCACCTTGGCCCCCACCTAATGATTAGCATTATTAAGGATGTAAAGCTGGAGGAGTTATGGTAATGGCATCTCTGAGGAGGCCTGTGGAGAGGAGGCCTGCTGAAAGGCAAATCAATGGAGCAAAAGGAAGAGGCTGAAAATCATCACCTTAATCACAACAACTGGGCAGGGGCTGGCTGTGGGTTTTATAATGCTGTTTCATTACCAAATAAAATGCCCCCCCGTGCAGAGGTTGATGGTTGTGTTGTGTGTTGTGTGTGTGTGTGTGTGTGTGTGCGTGTGTGTAGGGGGATTAGTCATGCTGTTCTGCTAAAGTTCTGTGAGAGTCTCTGGTCATGCCTTGCAGTTGCAGTAAAAAAGCCTTTTTGAGTCGACAGATGTAATCTTGAACATGCCTACTGGGAGTGTGGAACTGTTTCTGTTCATATGGTCCATTCACCTTTGATGGTAATGTATGGAATACATGCCTAAACTAATGCATGGCCTATGTAAAACGCAAGTCAATGTAATTATAGGTAAAACACCATATACAGAACAAAACAGTAAAGAGTTGACTTTTTGATATTATATTGTATATGTGTGTGCAAAGTGCAATTTGCACAAATATTAGAAGATTAACTGAACTGACACTGTGGTATATATGTATGTACATATACCACACCAGATTGAAAAGCATGACTTATTTAAATGACAATACATTTACATTTATGCATTTAGCAGATGCTTATATCCAAAGCGACTTACAAAAGAGGATAACATTCAAGCTACAGCACAATGAAAAACTAGTGTGTATTGCTATCATAAAATTTGCTGTATTTTAATTTGAAAGTGCAATAGTGTAATAAAAGATACAAGATAAAAGATATATAGACAGATTAAAAATAAGAGGTTAAGTGCATTCAGAAGAGGTTAAGACATAAGGTACATTGCAAATGAGTAACAATAGTTACTGTGTATCAGACTTATTCAGACATGTTCATCTTGCATTCAATGCTGTTTTCACAATTTGTATACTGTTGTTCTTCTACCAGCCAGTATAAGACTCTAGTGAACAACAGTAAGCCAGACTCAAGTGTTAGACAGTAATGCCACATCTTGAGGGAGTTGATGATGTAGTTTGGATTAGCTGTTAAATAACTTTTTTAGTATAAAAAGCTGGCTGTGTGAATGTTATTTGGAGAGCTGAAGGGCACTGTGTGTGTTCTCACTCCATCTCTGAAAAGAGATAGAGAGAGAGGGGGAAGGAGGGAGAGAAAAAGAGTAGGAGAGAAGTGGATATCTCTGAACGATGCCAAAGTCTTCACAACCTGATGCTATTTTCCACACTGACACTTTTCTCCCCACACTCAGTGCTGAGAGCCAAAGATGTTGACACACGTGGGGTTTGTGTGTGTGTATGTGTGTGTGTGTGTGTATGTGTATTTGTTCATGAGTGATTTTGGTGTGTGTGTGTGTGTGTGTGTGTGTGTGTGTGTGTGTGTGTGTGTGATTCTTGGAAAACTGTTGTCACAGTCTTGGTTGTTTCCACATCTCCTAGGCTCTTGCTGTATGTGCATCTCACCTAACAGCAAATGCTACAAGACTATTTAGTGCCATTCACATTGTACAGGCTTGCACACACACACACACACACACACAGACACACACAGATGCAAGTGGTCTCAGCCATATACACATCATGTACACATGTTGGCAGTATTTTTAGCTTTCCTTCTTAGTGAAAGGTTTTATTTTGGAATGGTGCCGTGTCATCGTACAAATACTTGGTAATATTTTTGTCCCACATAACACTTGCAAGAACATTTTGAAGTGTCTTGGTTGTGCAAAGTGCATACACACTCACACACAGACAGAGAGACACAAGCTCACACACGTACACACAGACATACACATGTTATGTAAGTGGCCACGACAAACAGTTCTTCGGGGCTAACGTGACGTGCAATTTCCGTTTCCTCTACACTGCACACATATCGCATGCATATCGGCAGTGGGCCAAGGGCTGCAGCATGGCCTTATTCATTCAGATTCAGCTTCTCCCCGCTGCACAAAGAGAGCCTACAGACAATTTTACACACCGAAAGTGCAACCTGTTGCTGTGCATGTCTCATGCTTTGACATTCTCTTTCTGAACACACACATACCACCCTCCACTCCCATTCAAACATGAAGAGAGAGAGAGAGAGAGAGTGTAGGCCTATGGGTCAAATGTTTTCAGAATGTAAACAAATACACATACAGAGAGTAAGAAAGTGACACATTATTGCATGGTGACCAAAGAGAAACCAAAATGCTCAATCTAATCTTATTCTTGTGGCTCCACTGCTTTCGTTCAGTGAAAAGACTGGGTGAGGACTCCAGCTGTGGGTTAAGTCCACTCAAGTACTTAATGCCTTTTTTATTCGAGCAGCCTTGCAGATATACATGAGAGGGAAGATTGCTCGCTTGCTTTCTCTCTCTCTCTCTCTTTCTTTCTCTCTGCCCTTCTCTCTCTGTGTTTGTCTTCAGGGATTCTCTTCTTCAGTGCTGTGGGCTCCATGGTAACCTGGTGTGTTTATCTAGCCTCAGAGCAGGTTGATAATGTCCACACAGTAGGCCTACTATTGTGTCTGTCCATCAAGAGAGACAAAAAAAATGCATTAGCTGTGAGACATGTCCAGCTGTAACTATTAAAGTTCCTGTGGACGGCCCACCAACAAGAAGCACATACAGGGAATTGATTTGAAGACACGTTAGCCGTGTTAGCCAAACGGACTTCCAGATACTACAGTTTCAATCCATCTTAATGCAATGTGTGATGGTCAGAAGGTGTGCAGTGAGTTTGTTACCAGCACCTGTCAGCTTATACGTTGACGTACAGCAGTGCTTGAGTAAGCCAGCTATGGCTGATACTAAGAGCTATTTAAGTTCTTTTAATCACCAAGTTCGCAAAGGTTTCGACAAGCTGTCCTCATAAAGATGCTGTAACGTCAGCACCAGCAGCTCAGAAAGAATCTAGCATGCATTTGCCAACTTGAATACGTTCAGTAAAGCCAGCTACAGCTAACACAGAGAAGCCTTTACCCTTTTGCCCAGACAGTCTTACTTCTGCAAATAGGCAAAAAAAAAAAAAGAAAAAAGAAAGAGCGAGCTGTGATCCTGTCGTCTATCCCCTCGATGAAAAGCCATTTGTTGTCAGGCTGCTGCCGAGTCCGCCTGAAACGAGACCAAAGCTAAACTGGAGCGCTTCCCCATCCATTGTCTGATCCTCCCCTTCAGCGTCTGCTCTGCTGAAAGGGACACCAGGTTGGCTTTGTCTGATAGCTCTTGGCCAGCGCTTGTCTTACCCAGATAGCTTTGTTGGGAGGGTGGCGGGGGGCAGACTATAAACTATCAGATATGCCCTATCCATGTTTACCCCAAATATACAACACCTCTATCCTGGGGAAAAGGGTGGAAGGCTCAGCAGAGGACTACGGAAAAAAAGACACCATTTTTGAGTCGTAATCCTGTCCGTCATGCATGTCCCTCTCAACCGCTGACAGATAAGTTCAGTAAAATGCTCCAATTTTTAGTGGTGGTCAGAGCTACATTTTAGACACTTGATTAACCGTCACCACCGACCCCCCCCCCCCCCTCCTCAAAAGCCAGTATTTACCCCCCACCCCCACACCCCCCTCCCCTGTCTGACTCTCTCTCTCTCTTTCTGAGTTAGACTGCTGTGAGGGAGAAAAAGAATGCAGGGCAAATAGCCAAGAGATGACTGCAGTATATAACCTTTTCATAGACCTCTAAACCAAATGTCATGTCCATTTTGTTTAAAGGCCTTTGCAGAGAGTAAATACTGTCAATGCTACAGTCATTCTTGGCTGTGGTTTGTAGCCTACTGGAGTGTGTGTGTGTGTGTGTGTGTGTGTGTGTGTGTGTGGTGTGTGTGTGTGTGTGTGTGTGTGTGTTCCTATGTGTGTTTTTGCGTCTCATCACACAAAGCCCACAGATGTCTCATGACTGAAATCATTGGCTAAAGCCCGCTAAAGCATGGACATCTATTTGAATCAATTAAACAGCCACTAATCACTCTGTTTTACATACACAGCCAGAGGACAGATTACAGCCGTGGCCACTGTGAGATTAGCTATCATTATGTAGCATTGTGTTATCTCCCATCACTGTCAGGCTGCCTTTGACATAAGGCACGCTAACCAACGCTAGCCCAGAACTGACGCTAGCATGTAGGCAAACTCAGACTCTTGTCAGGGTGCTTGGCTTTGCATGTGGTGTCAATCACAGTATTTTATTCCTCTTTATCAGGCAGCCAAATCCTTGCATCACACACAAACGTGTTAACGCACAGACACACACATACACACACACACACACACACACACACACAAGGACACAAAAACAGACAAATATACGCACACATGCATGCACATCGCACACATGCATGCACAGGCACTGATACATGCATTGTTACTGAATTACTGAGTGATTGGCAGGAGAGATTATTATTTCAAAGCATGTTTGATGTCAACAGAGAGTGGCATGTGATTGAAAGACATAACTATTATCACATAGGCTAAACTTCAGTAAATAAGCATGTTTAGGTTGTAATGGGAGTGAATGGTCTACAGTCTCGTAAGCTGTGCAGTACACAGAGCTGAGATTCCGAGATTTCGAGATCCGGACAGCAGGACATCCAGAGATTCAGAGATTCTCTTCTCTTGTCCCGGAGTGTGTTTATGCGGCTCTGACACAGCGCACCTCAGCGGGGGAAATTATTCTCGCCTCGATCCAGCGCTCGCCGTGGGAAATCTTCCCATGAAATATTTATAAAGGCAATCTCTCCCTCTCACTGATTCTCATTGCTCACTTTGGCATGCACCCTTTCCCTAGCTGTGTAACTCTTCCTTTTATTTCTCCTCTCTAGCTCTCTTTATCTCCCTTCTTCCATGCTCTTGATCTGTCCATCCCTCTCATTTTCTCCTCTTTCTCCATATCTGTGTCCATACCGCTGTCTTTCCATGTCTCTCTCTTTCAAACTCTCTCTTTCTTTCTCTCTCTCTCCATGGATTTGTGCTGAGGGAAATGTGTCGGTGCAGCAGAAATCTTCCTGCCCATTTTTTTTTTGAGCCGTGTGTATGTGTGTTTGTATAGGGAGGAGGAAAGGTAAGGTGGGGTTTCTTCTCTCTCCCACGCAGAGAGAGGCACGACTATTTCTCCCCAGAGTGACACCTCGCAGGCGGAGGAGAACGAGTGCGGGGGTGGGATGGGGGGTGAAGGGATGGAGGGATGCTTGAAGGATGAGTGCGTCTCCATTGATGGACAGGTGGATTAGCCTCCTTGTGGAAGCCCATGTTTGGTGGGATGCCCCGCCCCTGCCCCCCTGCTGTGAGAAGCCAATCAGAACTGTTCCCCTTCTCCCCCTATCCGAGCATGAGCTGGCACTGATCCCTGGCACTGCAGTCCCACAATCCTTTGCTGCATAAGACCCTCAAAGACGTGTCTCAGACACCACGCTGTGTGCTGAGGAGACACACATCATGAGCTGAACACACACACTCACACACACACACACACACACACACTGTCACATTTGCACTATGTCACAGTTGCATGCAGCACAGTCTCACAGTTGCACTGAACACCTAATGAAAAGCTTCTAAATTTCTCTCCCATACATGCAAGCAGACAGCACACACACACACATACACACACACACACACACACACACACAAACATGTACACACACACACACATGCATCACAGGCATCTCCTTGTCATCTCTAAAACAACCGTTCCTGCATTTTGTAACAGAAACCCCTCAGTGGTCTTAAAAGTAGAGCATGAGCTATGAAAGCTTCTCCTGGGGGACACAAAACCATTTTCCTTCAGTTACCCACCCAGGAGCTTCAGGGACTTGACAAAGAGATACGAACACGTACGCACAGTAACACGTTCCACTCCGCTGGGATTGGAACAGATGGTTTGACATGCAGAAAGAAGCGGGAGTGAGAAAAGACAGACAGTCAAATGCTATTTATGCCCCATGCCACTTTTTTCATACTTCATTACATGGCAGTTTTCATTCTGAACTTAAGATGACAGTCACGCACATCCATAAGAAAAAGAGAGAGAGACAGAGAGGAAGAGAGAAACAGACAGAGAGAGGGAGAGAGAGAGAGATAGAGTAAAAGAGACAGACAGAAAGAGAGAGAGGGATAAAGTAAAAGAGAGAAGGAGTCAGCAGAAAAGGCAGCATTTCTCTTTGTTTACCCTGCTGCCAGAGGGACTGATTATTTCCTGTAATGAAAACAAAAGAGGAAGTGCCCTACACATACACATACACACACTCAAACCAGGTCAGTGGAATACACAAACTCACTGCAACTCACAACCACTCCACACCCCTTCTCCTCGCCCAGGGGAACAGCAGAGGAGAGAGACAGAGAGCCGTGGATCAGCAGTTTGTCTTCCGCCATCACCACTGTCATGGTTCAAGCCTCTTACAGAGAGGCCGAGCTTCAGAGGCTACGTGTGCTTTATAAGGCATAGTAGCAGTCCAGTGGTGGGTTATGTGGCCAGTTTAATCACAACCAGCTGGTGCTATTAGGCATGAATGAATAGAGTCATACTGCCTTGCTGGCCCAGGTAAGGAGAAATGGTGTCCATGGGTTTTTGGCAGGAGTGGCCATGTATATTAGTTGAGACTCATTGAAGAATAAAAATAGGCTTATTTTAGGGTCGGATTTAGTTACTCAAGCATGCGTGCGTGAAGTGAGAAACGGAGAAAAATCACATATTTAGCCACGCTTGTAAATTTGTGTGTGTGTATGTGTGTATGTATTTGTGCATGTGTGTTTATGTATGTGTGTATGTATCTGTGCATGTGTGTTTGTGTGTGTGTGTGTGTGTGTGTTGTGTGTGTGTGTGGTGTGTGTGTGTGTGTGTGTGTGTGTGTGTGTGTGTGTGTGTGAGTGAGTGTGTGAGTGTGTGTGTCCAGAGGGCTCTACACTGACTCTGAGAGGCCAAGTAGAGGCCTCAGTGTGCAGTGTTGATCTGGTATCCTGTGCACTGAACCTCTCGGATGGATGACTGAAATGAAATGGCATTGTGTCTCCCTGAAGCTGCTCTCATGCTCTGGTCTGCTCTGAGACTCTTGGGTGAGGCAGGGAGGGGGTCGGGTTGGAGTGTAGGGGGGCTCATTTCAGACTGCAGAGAAAGCAGTTTTTTTTTTTTTCAGCTGACAGGCTGTAAGGATGTGTGTGTGTGTGTGTGTTCATGTCAGATGTATTATGTTGCTGCAAACAAACTCATGCATTCCCCTGTGTGCATGTGTTTCTTTGTTGTGTTTGTCCTGTTGGAATTGTGGTGAGCTTTGGGTGTTTGTATGGGTCTGGGTGTGTGTATGTATGTGTGTGTATGTGTATGCATTTGCGCTTTTACACATAGTATGCATTTGTCAGTCTGAATTAAATATTGTGTGTGTGTGTGTGTGTGTATGTGCATTCGTGCATGTGAGTGTGCACATGCTGGCGTGCATGTGTTGAAATGAAATGCAAGTATGTGTGTGTGTTTGCATGTGCGTGTGTGTGTGTGCATGTGCATCATAAGATCTTGTTGCTCGGTGCTGTCCGCTCCTTGATTCTGAGATGACTTAATATGAATTGAGTTTTCGAGTGACTGAGCTAGAGAGAGAGAGCGAGAGAGAGAGAGAGGGAAAGAGACAGAAAGAGAAGCATCTGGTGCGCTGTCATGCTGGTGAGCGGTGCTGTGTGTCAGACTGGAACAGCCGGCTGTGCAAGGCCTCATCAGAGCCACACACACACGCACACGCACACACACACACCCCCACACACACACCGCAGGTAGGACACTTACACAAGCACATCCACTGAGGGATGGACTCACCATTTAAGGACCTATGAGGATGTGATCTGAGAGATGGATAGATGCTCTATCACTCGTTCATCACAGCAATAACCTTTTCATTCACACTATCACTTCCTATTTGTCATGCTGCTGTGAACAATCTATCTCTCCTCTACTCTCCTCCATTCCTCTCTTTTCCTGTCATCCTCTCTTCCTCCCCTGGCCTCGTCTGCCTGTTAACCCCATGTTGATTTCCTGTCCAATTTTATCTTCTTTTCATTTCCTGTCTTTGTGGTCTGCCTCTTCTATTTCCTCTTCTTCTCAGGCTAGTCTTCTCTGTGGGACCCCAGCTTGTGCCCTTCTTTTCTTATCTCAACTGCCTGTCTGCTCTCCCATCAAATCATCTCTTCATCTCTCTTCTCTTCTGGTATCTTCTCTTCATTTCTCTTTTTATCTTCTCATCTCATCATTCCTTTCTCTTATCTTTCCCATTTTATTTGTTCTTCTGCTCCTCCTCTGTCTTTTCTTCTTTTTCTATTCTCAACTGTCCTTCACTCTTCCCCTCTCTTCTCTTCTCTTCCCTTCTTGTCTATCAGGGTTTTCTTCTTTCATTTTCAGTATGTGACTAGGCTCCTAGGAGGCGACAGATGTGGGAATTCACTTCACTGCCTCCTCAAGCACTATCCAATCTGTTCCCCAATAGCTGTTAGCACACACACAGACACACACACACACACACACACACCACAGTCTCATTTGTGTCCTCTCCTTCGATTTTGTCTCCCTCAAGCATTTAGCAGTCTCAAAATGACACACACACACACACACACACAGTCAAATGCAGTATATCATTGGTCACACTGAGAAATGGAAAAGATCTTCCAACATTTCCTGAATATGACTTTCCCTCTTTTTCACTGTAATTACTTTGAAACTAATTCTGCCTCCCTTTTTTCTGTTTTTTAACCACCATAACCCAGAACATTAAAATCTCATTATTCCTGATTATATTTAGAGAGTAGTCATTTTTGGGATATTTGATTAGAAATGCTATTCCATTTCTGAATATTAATGCTGGTAGCCATTTAAATAGCACACGCTCAAGTGTGTTTTTCTCATTTTTACATCTCAAACACCGCACAGCAATGTCACAATTTTTCCACAATCCTTCACTGATTCAGCACTTACTATGTGTCCCAATAGACATCTGCATGAATACGGTAATTTAGCACATGCTAAGTTTAGTCTCTCTATGTTTAGACTGAATGGGTTTAAACTGCTGTTTCTGAGTGGCTGTGTGTCTTTTCTGCTCTCCATAGTAATTTAAACCGGGTTGTTGGAGTCAGTCTAGAAAATTCCGTAAAATCACTGCCATCTATTTTCCCCTCACTCAGTCAGGTGCTGAAAGAGAAACAGGAAGCAACAGCCAATGTGTCTCAGGACTGGACAGGGCTGGACCAGGCGTCCTTAGGCCTTATAAGCAGATGCTAATCTTATCATCATGTCTGTCTCCTTGTTTGGCTTTTGGGAATTGTGTGACGCAATCAGTTGCAATGTGAGGAAACATGGAGAGAGAGGACAGTACACAGTTCACACCTTGCACCAGTGTGTGTGCATGTAGGTTTTCGCTGTCTCACCTTTATCGTGCAGGTGGAGTGCCCAATTATGACAGCAATTATGCATGACTCAGCCGTAGTGCCGTGAGCCATGGCTCAGAAATGTGTCAGACTACAGTGAAGCACAGCCCCACTTACTGTGGATCTCACACCGTCCTGCACCCCCCAATCTCCCCAGAGGGCTCTGACTGTGAGGAGGTGTTATTCCTTCCTGAAACCTGTGCCGCCACACATGATTAATCAGCCCTCTAATTGGCCCAGAAAAAAGGCACATGATTAATCAGAGCTCTAATTGGTTGAGGGGTGAAACGAAAAGCCTGTACCTGTAGGCAACCTGTTCATCAGCGCAGCACAGGTGTTGAAAAATAGAGGAGGAAGTTAGTGGGAGGAAGAGTAGGAGAGAGGGAGTGAGCAGAAGGAAAGCGGAAGGAGGGAGGGAGAGAGATGGGTGGAAAAGAAGGTGAGAGCAGAGAGAGAGAGGAGTGAGTGGCTGTCAGAAAAATCACTTGTTACAGCACCGACCTGTTTCAGCAGTCCTCTGCTTACTTATTCCTCCTGTTGGTTTGAAACCTCTGCATTGCACCAAAGAAGGAGAAGAAGAAGAAGAAGAAGAAGAAGAAGAAGAAAAAGAAATCCCTCTGCCAGCCTCTAGTCTGTCTGGTTCTCTTTCTTTAGTCCTCGTTGTTTCTCTGCTCCTGTAACTTCTGATCTCTTCTTCTCGCTGCTCTCTCACTACACTGAGTATGTGTCTGTCTGTCTGTCTGTCTGTCTGTTTCTAGTCTCAGGCTGTCTAGTGTCTGTCTGTTTCTAGTAACATCTCATTCATTCCTGTCTGTTTCAGATTCACTGAAATTGGCCTTTTCCTCCTAGAGATGTCACCCAGTGGCAGTGATCTCTGATGATCAAACTAATACACTCTGTTCTCATTTCCATCCAAGTGTTTATGAAATAAACACAGACTGAACTGTGTGTCTCAAGGGGTTTATATTTACACCCGTTGCTCAGAGGTTGACAGTTTGAGTTTTCAAATAGAGCCGTAAGTCAAACCAAGGTCTGGGCCTGAGGCAACTTCAAATGTGTCAGTCCAAACCAGTCCAAAGGAGATATTTCTGTTCTTCAGAAGTGGTGGATTTACTACTTTTTCAAGATTTAAAAAAGTGCCCTTCTAATCTAGGGTGGGGGCGCTGTAATGTTGGATGTTTGAATCAACACTAATGTTGTTCCACATAGAATAATTACTTAATCACTTACTTACAATAATTGCAGTTAAAGTTGGCAATGTCTGCATCCCTTTCTTTGTCTTTATTGGACCTTAAATATTCCACCCTCCACACCACAGATGTGATAAGGATTCAAAATATGTGCAACTATCTTTGGAGACATTTCCCTGAAGCAAAACGATGTATCTCACCCCCCCCCCCCCCCCCAAAAAAAAAAATCTCTTTTAAGTGATCAGTTGTGATGCAGCAACTTTGGGGCCTCAGGGAGGCAAATGTTCAGTTTGCCTGTGAAGGGGTTCATCGTGGGTATTTCTGGGTCTGTGCGTTGGCCGCGATGGAGTGTGTTGCATAAGTGCCTTTGACAACTCTGGAACCGCAAGAAGATGTCTCACACTGTGCTTGTTTTCACTCTGTCCCCACAGATCTCGTCATTAAAGTGGCCAAGGATAAATTTGGGGCAATCCAGTCGGAGTACCAGAAGGTAATCTGTATGTTTGTGTGTGTGTGTTTGTGTGAGTGTGTGTGTGTGTATTTCTACATGTTTTATGTTGGGATTTGAGAAATCTGCAATAGGGAGTGTGTGTCTGTGTGTGTGTGTGTGTGTGCATGTTTGTGTGTGTGTGTGTGTGTATTGGTGTGAGTCTGGCTAATTAAACATTTGAATGAGTTTGTATGTGTGTGTGAGTATGTTTGTGTGTATGTTTGTATATCTTTCTACACACTTATGTGTGTGTCTCACTCTGTTAACATTAACTTATGAGTGTTGCTGGTGGCTGGAAGTTAATTCACCTGTGAAGCGAGGCAGTTCACCATTCAGTTGCCTGTCACCTTTGTGGAGGTGGAGATAGGTGGGGAGGGTGCCGTCTCACTGTCTGCGTCTCTGCTGGAGTGGAGTGATGAGAGGAGAGGGTGCCTGGCCCCGCAGTGCACCCATGCCAGAGCACCACTAATTGCATTTGGCACCAAGGCCCTCGGCAAACAGGGGAAGAAGCAGTCATTTGTTGTTGTTTTTTGGGGTTTTCTTTTTGTGTGTGTGTGTGTGTGTGTGTGTGATAACCGGGTTTTAATTAAACAGCATTTTTGTGTTTTTGCTGGTGATGGTTTGAAGACTCTTGTCTCATATTTCTAGAACAAGGGGGTGGGGTGGTTGGGGAAAGCTTTGGCATTCTGGGAAAACAATCAAATAATGATAATCAGTGTCAGACTCAAGATCAAGACACCATGATGTCCTGATGACCGGAATAACATGGCACCACAGTTGTGCTTTTCATTAACATGTGCATATCCTTAATTTGGCTTCTTATAAATGAGTTGGGATTTTTTTTTTAAGTTTTTGATACACTACTGTTTAAGTATTTTTTTTATTTGCTCATTGAAGTGTCATCTTTTTCTTTTGAGACTGACCGGTTGACCATTCTCCATGCCTTTGTTTGCCTTTTTTTCTGCATGCTTCTTCTCATCTGGCCTCCACAGCCAGAGAACATTGTTCTCACTCTTCAGGTAAAGTTTGTCCCTCACCACTCCCCCTTCCTGTCCCTCCCATCCCCTCTCATCACATCAAACCCAAACGAAACCTCAGCTCAACCCCCTACTGCCCATCTGAATCCATCCCTCCCTCACTTATCGTCCCCTCCCTGGCTCACGCCCCTCCCTCCTTCTTCCTCAACAACGCCCTTACTGGAGCCCTCCTGTAGTGTAGTCATTTCATCTGCACATGTCATAATATCTGCACTATGAAATATAGAGCCGTCATTTATACATACTTGTAAACAGTTTGTGAGGACGGGGATATTCAGACTGCAGTGTATTTAGTGGACATTGAGCACATGTGAGCTTTGTGACTTCTTTGGCTGCAGGATTAGAGAAAGGGTCTCTGCTGGGTGGTTGAATTATAGGACAATAATATATAACTATTATTCACTGAACTTCAAATATAACACTACATTTTTTAGGGGTTCCAAAGTAATTTTACAGTAAAGCACAATATTTGATATTAATCATTGACAATTTAGAATCTTAAATCGTTTCCTTACTGTTACAGCATTGAAACAGTTCTGTGTTTTCCACATATTCCACTGAGGATGTCAAATCTGTCAGCTGAAAATCCTCAATATGGAGCTTTTGGTAGCAAGTCAACAGCCGTCAGCCAGTCTGTGTTGTAGCGAGTGTGGTTCCTGACTGAAGATAGTCCAAGATTACTATAGGCAGATCTTTAAGCTATGAAGGTGTTCCAGTTTAGGAGATGATGGGAGATGATGGGTTTCTGGGCCGGGTCAGCAGTGTGTAAGCTTAGCTTCTTTATCAGTTGTCACACACACACACACACACACACAAATATGCATTCAGACACTAAAAAACATGTGCACACACAGATGTGCGTACATAACATGACACCAGCACACACGCGCACACACACACACACACACACACACACACACTCGCAGTCTCACTGAAACACACACAGCAGCAGTTGCAGCTCTGAGGCTGAGACTCAGGTAGTGCTGAAAATAACTAGAGAAAATCAGTACAGATTTCCCCTTCTCCCATCAGTCACAAACAAGCCGGATCAGTTCCAACTACAAATCGACATTCCTGTGCACTCCCACATTTGATACAGATACAGATATACCATTAGAGCCGGCATTTTGTAGCTGGGATTTGGAGAAGATTTGCCAGGCTGCTAATAGGCTAAGTTGCTATAGAGAGACAGTCAGGCCTCTTGTTATGCAGCTAAAATTCATGGTATAATGAGACTCATGCAGTTCAGATTGCACTCATCTTTACTGCAATCATTATACCAGGGTAATCGAAATCACTTACTCACAACATTTGGAGAACATCACCTCCTACTACAGACAGTATTCCATATTCTGTCACTGAACTTCCACTAATAGCTTCTGGCAATGTGTGTTTTAACAGACTCTGTCCTCAGGGATGTTTGCTGCTTTTGTAAGAAGTTGTGACTATAAAACTATGTTGAGATAACTCAAGTCCAAATATAACCTTAGGTAATCAAAGAAGAGGCAAATAAAAGATCTAGAAGCAGAAAAAGCAGCAGTCAGTAACCACTGCACCACAACCACTGATGACCAACTGGAGACATGAGTCAGACTAGTGGATCCTCTCAAAGATGCACTCTGGTCTCTGTGTCAACACAACTAGCACACATACATGTGGTTTCCAAAGCAGCACCACTCCTGGGGATAGTTATGGAGGGTGAGAAACTAAATAGCTGTTTGTTTATGGAGGAGGTTATGTGACACTAGATAGCTGTTTGTCTTGCTAAAGTTGTTGCTCTAAAGGGATGGCTAACAGTACTGACAATATCAGACAGGACCCACAAATATAGGACAACACACCAATGATATACTATTACACAGTTCATTATACTATATATTATACTATTATACACACCACACTACATAGCTGAATTCATGAGGAAGAGGCCTTCCAATTCATTATTACATGATATAGTATAATTATTATAAATCAGGTCACGCAGTGTAGATTATGTGTTGGATCTTTGATCATTTTCTCCACTGTTCTGAGATAGAGTGACAAAGAAGGCGTCTGAACATAATTACGCAAAGACAATTTGGCTGTGATGAGGAGATTGTAGGGGGTACTAATAAGTTGCTATGGGGAAACAGTCAGGCCTTTTGTTATGCAGCTGATGTTCAGTATAGTGAGACTCATGCAATTCAGATTGCACTCATCCTTGCTCGAGCACTGCAATCATTATACCAGGGTAATCGAAATCATTTAATCACAACACACACGGTAAAGGCTGTGTAAAGGCATGCTTAAACAGCAATGGCTGCCTCAGGAATACATTTCCCAGTCAGGACACCTTGAGAAAATTGGATTTGGTCAAAGCCTACTCGTATACATTTTCACCCGTAGGCCAAACATAGGGATCATTTCATCTCTGGACAATTGCAGAGAAGGTATGACAAACATGAAAGCCTATCCTGTAGCCTGTCCAGTAGTACACCGTATTTGTTTTAGTGTAACAGAATGAAATGAACCAAATCATTCCTTTGTATGTCCTGATGTTGTTTTTGTCACATTGTTTTAAATCTACATGGAAGATGAGTCTTATTTTGATGCTAGCTGCTGATCTTGTTTAGCTGATCTGTTTTATTTTTTTTCTCTTCATATTGTGGATGTATGTTTGACCTTTTGACCTCATGGTACTGTGCATTATCCCTGTAGTGTTTTAATATCCCTCTAACAACTAGACATGTGTGTGTGTCTCAGCACCGGGTGAGGGGGGGTATTTGATGAGCGGGTAAGTAAAATAATAAAATATGAAAAGGGTTCTCTGAAAGAGTCCTCAAATCGGCTTGTCAATCAGTCAGTGTCTCATTAACGCTTAATACCTTTATCATCACAAAGCGGTCTTTAATTAAACATGTACTCTGTACATCTGACAGAGCATATTAATAGATATCCTGTGTATGAGGGTATTATTTCCACATCATTAGTAATTTTTCAGTGTCTTATTACATACAGATTACATTTTGAATCAGATCTCTGTCACTGAGACAGTGTTAATGCTTTGTTATTCTGTTCGCCCAAAGAACACCCAGTCTATGGGAAGAGAGATCTTACTCTAGGAATATCTGATAGTTGGCAGAATCATTTAAAAAAAATTTATGTCAGAAAATAGCCTGTTGCGTTTACTATATCAGTATCTGTGCAAGTCAAAGTGAAACGAAACAAATCCAAGAAGAATGTAGAGAGAAACCACGGAAGAGAAACAGAATTTGTGTTGGTCCATAATAAAGTTTCAGTCAGTCAAAGCTTCATCAGAGCGAAACTGTGACAGAAGAAAACTGCACACTGCAACCAGAAGGAGAACATAGCAGGAAGAAACCATTTGGGTGACTAGACAAATGGCTAATGACTGTGCGCAATCTGCTGGCCTTGGGTGAAGATCCTAACTCTCCCTCTGTTGATGTCCGTGTGTGTGCGTGTGTGTTTGTGTGTGTGTGTGTGTGTGTGTGTGCAGGTGATCTACTATGAGATGGGCTTTGTGGTGTGCGTTCTACTGGGGTGCTGTTTGTGGTGTTGATGCCGCTGGTGGGGCTGCTCTTCTGCCTGTGCCGTTGCTGTGACAACTGCGGCGGAGAGATGCACCAGCGGCAACGCAAGAATGCCGACTGCCAGAGAGGACTGCTGGCCACACTGCTCTTCTCCACCTGCATTGTCATCACGTGAGTTATGGACCAACCGCAATGTGTGACATTAGCATATGCATACACACTCTGACACACACTCACACACGTGAAGATGACTCTGCATAAGAAACAGAGCACCAAATTTCATGTTACGCATGCATCAACTGTGTTACTAGTGTCATTAGTACTGGAAAAAAAATAGCTGCCGCCATGCTAAGAAATGCCACAGACCACAGAGCTACAACACTGCTGGAAGCTATAGTGAGCACATGAAAGGCTCGTGTTGAGTCCCAAAAGAGACATCCTCAAGAGGGAATGTTTCCAAGAGAAAGAGCATCCAGTGTGTTTTTTCCCCATCTGCGTTGCCTTAGACACATCACCACAACCGTAACCTCCTGAAGCATTCTGTTAAAAAAAAAAAAAAACTCAAAGAGTAACACACAATGCCTACTGCACACTTTATTTCCATCACAAAGAGAAGTTACATGAGAGCTCTTGATCCCTCCTTTTATGTGAAGTGATCAGGGTCAAAATAAGAGCCCTGCTCCAAGTGGCACCTCCTCACCCCCTGGGCTACCAAGGAATGATAGCTTGCCAACACAAAGAACCACACAACCCATCATTCCTGAAGAATTCTGCAGTGTCCGTGTGCGTGTCTGTGTGTGTGTGTGTGTGTGTGTGTGTGTGTGTGTGTGTTAGATGTTCCGTTCTTTATGACCTCGCCGTTGGAAGGTTTATATTAGAGATTCCAGAATCGGCAGCCTAGTCATCGGGGGACTCCTGGAGACGAGTGTCTCCCCTATCTCGGCCCTTTATTAAATCTCCTAGGCCACAAAAGGCAGGACGCTGCACCAATTCTAATGAAGCAATTACAGCCCAGACAGTGAGGCTGGCTCTTGTGTGGCAATCGACTGGAGTATATCATTGAAGAAAAGAGAATGGGTTTGTGTGAGTGTAGAGAGGCTTAATATGCCGCATAAGCTGTTAGGATGAGCGTATACTGGGGTGTAGTATTCATGAAAATGCCACAGCTTACCCACATGGTGCACAGACACTGTAGAGGTCTAATATATATATATATTTGAAGAAGCACTTTAAAGAAGAGGTATTTGCCTGGTTTGTGGAAAGCAGCTTAAAATAACATTCACTGAAAGCAGAGATGGGACTCTCTTGCATGCAAGTCTGCACTGATAATGCATGGAAGACATCACCTCTGTTTCACCAGTCTTGGTTTTTAAAGCTATATTATAGGCCATTAGGTTATAAATCGGGTTGTATTATACTGTGTAGTGAGATTAGTGTGAGTTAAAGACTGTAGGGGAATGTAAGTGTCTAGCCCCGAAAGGCAGTTATACTTCTGTGTTTCATTATTACACAGGCAAAGCTGAGAAAATTATAAACGTATCCAGTACTGGGGATTCCACCATGGAATTAGTTTGCCCAGCTTCAGAGGAGTTGATGTGTGTGTTGATCGGACAAGTCAGCCTATGTGTACACACACTTGGGCTCATTAAATAAAGGATGTGAGTGAAGCTCTCTGGGCCATCACACACACAACAGGCAACCAGCACTTCAGAAATCCATCCTCTGAATCCATTGAGTCTCTTGATCAGCAATTCCTCAGTGGTCTAAAGCAACAGACATGAGCAAAGGCCAACAAGCAATCACACACAAAAAAATTGTAATAATTTAATAGTGTTAGCATGTGGCTTTATGCATGAGCAGTGTCTCATTTGAGCACTGCGGTTCATTTTTTCCAAACTCGTGCTTGTCCATTTCCTGGTGCTGTGGGTCCCATGAGATACAGCATGAACAGCCAGTGCAGACGGACAAGCTTACTGTATGTGCCAAGATAATCCTCTCATGATCCAGGAACCTAGGACCTTAAACTGTTGGCCCCTCTAGCTGAAATATTTACACATATGAGTCCTCAACAAGCGAGGAAAAATGAAGAGCTCGGGGCTCTGAAATATGGGCCAGAAAACAGATATTTTTGGAAGAGTATTTGTTTTGTGTGTGAATGCGTGAGTGTGTGACAGAGAGAAAAGAAGAGACAGAGAGAGCAAGAGAGTGAGAGAGAAAATGTATGTGTGCGTGCATGTATCTATGTGTGTGTGTATAGGTGTGTGAGGTGAGGTGATGAGTCATTGAAAGAGTCCTTGCACTGGGGGGGGGGGGGGGGGGGGGGGGGGGGGGGTGATAAAATTTGTTGGAAGCCATGAGGAAAATTCTTGTCTTTATCTTGACGAGGACAAAGTCAAATTGGAATTTTGAATTGTGGTCTTTGGTGAATTTGACCATAGATGCCTGTAACACAGCAAACACACAGATGCATTAGAAGCTGCTTGTGGTCCCTAAGCCTGGCCCTGGGTTACATTTGTGCGTTTGGAGGATCCCAACTGGCAGTATATTCACTGTTGAATTTTCGTTGGGCCCACCATTGTATCAATGTTAAATTATGCTTCCATCTTGAAAGATGAATCAACAACTCACACTGTTATTTCAACATTACTTTGTAATAATGTAGTTCAACCATATCTGAACGTTAATAAAAACTGAAGTTATAAAGGATGGTTGTGTTGATTTAATGCACAGGTCTGGGTGGAATTTCAACATTGATTTGAACGTTGAAGTGTTCTGTCGACCTTTCTTCAAGCATTGATATTAAACCGGTAAACAATATTTCAACGTAAAAGGAGAAATACAATATGAATCAATCCATGGCCCTGTTCAAAGTCACTGAGAGCTCTCTGTAGGAAGAAGAGACAGAAAATACGAAAAGGAAACTGGCAGCTAACGTTTACTGAATGTGGCATAGAAAAATGAAACTGAAGCTGAACTGAAGCCCCATTCAGTTACTGTTAGCTGGCAATTTGCTATTTTGGTCGATGTTGTACCAAATTTTCTCAGTCTTTCTTCTACCAGCAGCACTCAGTGGCCTTAAACAACAAGCCTATGGATAGATTCACATGGGATTTCTCCATTAAACAGCAACTGACATTATTTCAACCATGATTGAATGACTGAAGGTCAGTCGTGTCAGTTGGGATGGCTGCTGTCTCAGTTCATCTCAAGTGCACTCCCTGTGAGGAAGAGTTGCATTACCAGGTTACTGGTGCCCAGTACTGCTTGGTCACTGCTCTGTTATTTTAAGACTGCCTGGAGAGATCAGATGAGTGTCTTCACCTCTTTGCCAACTCTACTTTGGCTTAATTAATTTTTCCCCTTTAATAAACAACATAGTGGGCATCACTTGAGTGTGCAGCTGAATAATTAACAGAATGACCCAGTTAATGAGTGGAAAAAGAAGAGTGCGTTTCCCTCTCTCATTTTCCCCCTCATTTTTTCAATTTTTTTCCCCCTCATCTGTGGTCCCAGGGATTTGTGACATGATCGCACCAGGCTTTGGGCAAGAATGAGGCAGCCGACTGGGTTTTTTGTTTGTTTGTGTGTTTGAGTTCCATTGTGTGGCCCCAGTGGCAGGGGTGAGTGGGTGGGTGAGGTTGGCGAGAGGTTGCTGGTCTGCTTGTTTGCATGGGAGCCACTATGCCTCGACCCCCCACCCCACCCCACCCCCACCCCAAATGGCCCTTTGGCTACCTCTGCCCCGCAGTGGGATCGTTACATGCACCGCTTATACCCAAAGCAATCTGTGCACTCACATGACAGCGCACAGTAAACACACGCCCTTTGTTTGAGCTGTCATGCCAGAGATGGTTGGCATCCGCAGCATGCAGACATTCTAAGGCTCTTTTCCTCCAGGCGGGGTGGAGGTAACGCGTCTTCACTTTCTATCACCACCTGATCCATCAGCTCAAACTGCAGCCATTTTCTCAGGCTCAGGCTCAGTCATCAGTGGCCTGCCTGAGACGGATTGGCCTGGCACAGAGGGCTGGTGGTGATGGATGTGGTGTATGGGCAGTAAACTCGAGAGATACGCTGCCCTTTCACCCTCCGCAAGCCATCAAAAGGGCAAAGGGCATTGCGTTGGAGGAGAATAAACAATGCAAGGTCATCCCTTCCTTCCTGTCCAGGGGGAGCCGTGATAGCGGTCAGTTTAGATTCTGCTTCCTCTTTCACTGCTCCTGCTCTGACTCTCTCGTTGGCAGCATGAATTAACTGTCCCCTGCTGACATGCTAACACCGTAGCATCTGTTAGCAGGACATCAATCTGCCTCCCCTCAGCCAGGGCATCAGAGGTACAGGGTCAGCAGTAGCACTAGTAGTAGGCTACAGTAGTAGTGGCAACCTGCAAGGGATTAAGGGGAGCATGAATGGCGTGTTTGCTCAACGTGCTTGATCTCAGCAGATGAAAAGTGCTGTGTAGTTTAGTTTCCGTTCAGCACCTGCAAATTAGAAACAACCCTGCAGTGAAGACGCTTAGATACAGCTATGGCTTTACTCACTGCCTCCCATAAGAGTTAAAGCTGCAATCAGAGCAATTTTAGCTGCATGCTATATTTAGCTAAAAGCCCAGTATAAGGATATGATAAATCATCCAGACAGAGATTTGAGCTTAACTGTGCCAGTCAGATGCTGATTGTGTGAAACTGGAATAAGCCCAGAAATAAGTCAAAGAGTTTCTTTGAACTCTGTTGGGAGTAGCAGCCATTATCATAGTTATCATGACCTGCAATCACATAACAAGACCCTAATGGACCTTGTTACTGTTCATTCTTGTCAACAGAAAGTTTCTTGGCGGTCTTGTCATTGAACTGAGATTTTGATCTTGACGTGTTGACTGGTCTGTGAGTGATTTGATTCCATTGTTGTCCTTGTGTTGGCTAGCCTCATCATTCATTATGTGAACTTGAACTGAACTTTTCCCCGTCTGGTTGCATTACAAACCCAGCTCTTTGGCTCGGTTTTGCGCTTGCATAAAAAACATTTTTGAATTCCCAATGAATGAACCTACTCCTAACTTAGCTGTAGATTGTGGATGATGCTAATCATTATGTTGATGTTGATGAGCAGTGCTGTCACTTCAAAAGATGAGGGTTGCTTTGCCGACTGTTGGAAGAGATGAAGAGAAGCTTCGTAAGATGAATCACAACCCAATGCATGGGCATCTGCCAATAAGAAGCATTTGGCAATGCCTGTCTGTATTCTTTATGTCTGACTTACATTTGACAGATATAATCATCGGTGGGGTTGTGGATGGGTGGGGTTGTGGATGGCTTTTTCGGAGATGAATGAGGGACTCTGATCTCTTTTTGTGGTGGTGTAATGTTATGTGCAAATGTGCTTGCATGCGAAAAAACACTCTTTGGTTTACAAATGTAGGCTTGTCTGCTCGTAGTCCCTTGATTTGCTACTCACCCACACAAGTTTGTGTGAGGGAATGCACACACACACACATACACACACACACACACACACACACACACACACACACAGACACTCACATAGTTCATGCAAGGCTGCTATATTTCAAGTGACTGTTGGCCTTGTATTTTGTCGAAGCAGCTAAACTGCCCTGCTCCTCGGAGGGCTTAGCAGCCCTTTCAGACCCAGAGGTATAAGGTCAGTCTTAGGGTGTTGGGGGGGGGGGTTGTACGGTGGCCCTTACTGAACCCCGCCGCCCTCCCTCTCTAACTCCTCCACCCCTCCCCTGGCTCTAAACAGCACTGTGTGTTGAGAGGGCTGCCTGCCAGCCCAAATACTAAACACCAGTCTCCTGCGCTCAGTGCGTTAGCATACACTTTATCGGCCCATAAAAGGAACTATATGGAGATTGTTTTGCCCTTACAGTAACCGAAGCTTAAGTCTTCCACGACTCCAAATTGAATTAGTTTCCACATTACTTCAGAGGGAGGTAAATACAGTAAGTGATGGTCCTAATTGCACCTCTTTGCAGTAAAAGCATAGGAGTGCACTGGATATGCTTGGGTCTAGACGAGGCTCTGCATCATCCTCCCCTGGCCCTGACGCTCGTCGTCATGTGTGTGCTCTGGAATCCGGAGTGCCGTTATCTGTGATTGGGCTGCACTGCTTAGGTAACCTGATCCAGCCAGCATTCATTACCGTGTCACTGACCTCAGAGAGAGTTTTTTCTGTTGTTTTCAACTAGTTTGATTGTTTTGTGTGTGTGTGTGTGTGTATGTGTGAGAAAGACTGTATGTGTTTGTGTGTGTATGTATGTGTGTATGTGTGTAAGAGAAAGAGAAACAGAGGAATTGACATTGTGTGTGTGTGTGTATGTTAGCAATATGCACTCCTTGTTAGTTCATTGTGTTGTAGCTTGAATGTTATCCTCTTTTGTAAGTCGCTTTGGATAAAAGCGTCTGCTAAATGCCTAAATGTAAATGTAAATGTGTGTACATCTAGTACATGTACAGTATATATTTGTGTCCACATGAGTGTCCATGTGATACATTGAGACTATGCGCATACGGTTGCTGACTTGACTTGGAGTGGCATCAGGCTGATCTAACGAGGTTAACAGGCGTGCGTTGGCCTCCCACCTTCCGACCCTTTTCCGTGTGCATCAGTGCAGTGGCATGCCATCATGCCATCATGCGCTGGATGCAGTCAAAGCGCGAGTCGCAAACTCCTGCGCGGCCACCTGCTCCCACGGGTCAGCATCAAGAGCCGCCGCTCTTGGAGCCAGAGGATCTGCATGTGAGTGTGAGACAGGCAGACAGGACCAGGGCAGCACAGGCCGTTCTCTTCCTTGCTCTCTTCTCTGTTCCTCTGCTCTGCTATCCTCTGCTCTGCTCTGCTCTGCTCTTGGTTGCTGCTGTCCTCTCTGCGGAGAGGAAGGAGCCTTGCGCTGTTCGTGCGAAGTGTGTGTATATTAGTGTCAACAAGCTGGCAGCGCACTGTCCTCGTCTGACACTCGGGTGCCCCCCGGCCACAGTGCACTTGTGCATAAATATACACTCACTTGGGCCCGCTTTCTCTCTCTCTCTCTCTCTCTCTCTCTCTCTCTCTCTCTCTCTGTGTGTCTCTGACTGTCTGTCTGTTTCTCTCTCTCTTTTCTCTGAAATTCAAATTTCAAGTGCTTTTCTCTCTGTCCCTTACTTTTGCATGCACACAGGAAATATATTCCCATGCATACGCACACATGCGCACACACACACACACACACACACCACACACACACACACCCCACAAGGATGCATGCATATATACCAGCACAGGAGTGCTTTGTGAGGCTCATCAGCTGGAGAAAATCTCTTTCCTCTTCCCTGCTTTCCTCAGCAAAGACCACAGCCAATACAGTAATATACCTTCCTCACCCACACACACATACACACACACACACACACACACACACACACACATTCACTCTCTCTCTCACACACACACACACAGACACACATACACACACACACACACACGCACACTCACACACACACGTGCACACATGAACACACACACACACTCACGTGCAAACACACACACACATACACACACACACACATCCAACTCCAACCATAGCTCACTCAGCTAGAAACAATGGCCCATAATGAGGAGTCCACCACAATTGAATCAACATTAGAGACATAAGCTTAGAGCTCCTTACAACAACAACAACAACAACAACAATAACGTAAGAATAAACACAAGCTGGGAGTCAGAAAAAGATTTGTTGCCCAAAAACTAAAGCACACATTCCTTGCATTGTGTTGTTGCTGAGAGGGCTGTCCGTGGTTAATGATGCATTCGACTCTGCCCTGGATCTGTCCTACATGTTGTACGGATGGAAAAGAGGGAAATGATTATTGTCTTTCACTTCACTTGCGTCTCTGGCACGGCCTACTTTCAGATCGCATGCGTGGGATTTGCTCGACATCCGCACGGCGAAACGGAAACAAGGTTTTTTACATGCGTGTGCGTGTGCATATACACACACACACACACACATGCACGCACTCACACGCACTCACACAAAATACATGCACACACTGACACATACACACATGCACACACTCAAAGACACTCACACAAAATACGGTACAAACGTCAGCAGCGTTTTTCTTGGATCCCGTTTGAAATTCAACACAAAGATGCGACACAAGACACAAACAAACTAAAAGGACCTGACAAAAAACATGTTTTTTTTTTTTTCAAATACAAATAAATTGCCACAAGGCTTGTTCTGTGTACCACAGGGAGAGGGAGGCTTTTATCTGCTGGTTTGAGACCTCTGTTCATACCAGAAGGTAAAGCTGGGATACACATCAGAGAAAGTGATTCTCAGGGGGGCGTAGGGGAAGTGCAGATGCGGAGGCTGCGTACCTGCAGCAGGTGTTTTATTGAAGTGAAACCGGACAACACACTGCCCTCATGGTGGGTTGAATTGCTGTTTTGGGGGTGGGTGGATAGGGAGTGATAGGGAGTCTCAGTGAGCGGACTGCGGAGGGCACACTAGTGCTGGTTGAATGCACGCTGTTGTTTTGGCCCAATGAAGGACAGAGAGCCATCAGACCGTGTAACGTCCCCGTTCACTGGCCTCAGCCCTGGCCTTTATTCTACTGAGAGAGACAGAGAGAGCGTGTGTGTGTGTGTGTGCTGTGTGTGTGTGTGTGTGTGTGTGTGAGAGAGAGAGAGAGAGAAAGCAATCTCCCTCATCATGGTCTTTCATAGATGGTGCACTGATTGTCTGCCAACATGTTTTTTTTTGTCTTCTAAACATGCCAGCAAAAAAGAAAGACGAGTGTGTGGTGTCCCTATACATACACACAAATACACACACCACACACACACACACACACACACACACACACACACACACATTCTACTCCAAACAGAAGTCCATACATTCTTAGCCCATTGTCATGTTATAAAGTGAGCTATTCAAGTCAACATTTGTTCTAGATTCGTAAAGGTACAGTATGCTGATGCTCAACTCGACTTGATGCGTCCGGTTGCCTAATCAATCAAACATGCCTGCTCATCTTGTGTTGCACAAAGTGCTTCTTCCTCTGTGGTGAAGACCCAAGTTGTAAACAGCCCACTGCCCCACACTCAGGCTCTTTTTCTTTTTTCCTCCACGCTCTTTGCCCGTATGCTGTGCATGTGGAATGCACTCACGGCCATCTTCAAAGCCCCTTTGTTCATTAGTGGCCCGGGTTGTGCTGACCCAGCCAGGCCTCGGACAGAAAGAGAGAGAGAGAGAGAGAGAGAGAGAGAGAGAGAGAGAGAAGGGGGGTTGGGGGGAGGGTGCAGAGTGAGAGGGGAGAATGACAGAAGAACAGAGAGAGAGAAGGAAGGAGAAACATTGAGGGACACAGGCTGAGAAAACAAGAGAGTAAAAGAAAAGAGTGAGACAGACAGACAGACAGACAGACAGACAGACAGACAGAGGGAGGGAGGAGAGTACAGGGAGGAGGGGGCGCTACATGAGTGACAAAACAGAGAAGGCCTTTGTGATGGACAGGCCATTTTGTTTTCCCCTCTCTGCATTCCCAGAGAGGACATTTCAGAAGAAACACAGACATTTAAACCAAATGACCAATTTGTATTTTACACTCTGCCTCTAGGTTTCCTTCACAAACACACACGCACACAAAGACATGCATGCTCACATCTTAGTCATCACTGGTTTCCTGCACAAACACACACACACAAACACAGACACACACACACTCACATCTATGCATGCATGCATACACACATACACTCACACACACACACACACACACACCTACACTCACACACACACACAACGCTGACACACTCAGAGCGAGTCCCTGTGTGAGTTGAGCGATGGGCTGAAATCCATGTGTGGAACAGTGGGGTGGGCAGGGCAACTACCATAGCCTGGGAGAATGGAGCCCACGTCCAGCTGTGCGCCTCTGATTGAGGAGGAGAGCCAGCAGAATGTCTCATTAACATCAAACTGTGCGCTGCTCTCTCTCTTCCCTGCCTTGACACACACACACACACACACACACACACACACACACACACACAGAGAAAGAAATATACACACACACCAACAGGCACAGGGTCACAAAACCCTGAGAAATGGGAGGTCAAACTCACTGACACACACAAATACACACACACTCATGCATCTCTAAAGGCAGAAGAGTGTGTGAGACAGAGAAACAGCACTAGAGAAATGGTGATGTGTGGGTGCGTATTTGTGATAAGTGCGGAACAAAGCAGTGTGTCCAACACGTTGGAGGTGTGTAAACGGTGGCTTTTTCAGACTCAGAAATCCTGTCAAGGGCCGTCGCCAGATGAGATGAGACTGAACTCTCACTGGGAACAGCACACAAGCCTGTGTGTTGCTATCTACTGAATCTGAACGGAACAGCACTTTTTTACCGCCAAATGCCCTGCAATCAGCTTCGCATCAGTCCTTTAATATTCAGATACAGCAGCACAGAGAGAATGACTCATAAAGGAATGATTACACACACACACACACAAAATACAACCTACACATACACACACACACACACATACGCATTCACGCTCACACACATACCCTGTGCTGTTGAATCAATTAACAGCAACATAACACTTTCTGTTTGAAGTGTGCGGAGAGACCCTATGTCTCTCATTTGATTGCATTTCCAAGTTGTATAACACTGACGTATGAAAACCCTGAGCTCCACTTGCATGGTTTCCATTATAAATTACCCCCCCCCCCCCCCCGCTGAACCCCTAACTCTCACTCTAATATATTGGTGCAAATGAGTTGAAAAGCCCCACTTCATGACTTGACATTTGTCATAACTTACTTGAAATGTCAAGACCCAGGCAGTATATTGTCAGTGTATTGAGACGTGCATAAGTGAAAGTCAAGTTAGCGGTTTTACTGGGGTAGTGAGTGACATGGCTACTGGCTGTGGCAGGTGTTGTTCCACTGAGATGTCCAGATGCAGGTGACCTCTGGACATAGTGAAGTGGTTCCCCCTGCTGGTCAAAATTGTCATTACCGTGATTATACTGGCGCTGCATGAATTGCGTGGGCAGTGGACAGCTACCTGTACATAATAAGGCCCTTTGGAAATAGGATTTAGGAAAAGAGCTAACAGAAGATGGCTAAATGTTGACAGATAAGCTCTTTTATCTTCTTGAATCTGTAGATTGATTGGCAGTGTGTTAACAGTTCAAGGCTATTTATTATGAGTATGTCTATCACACGCCTCTGGTGCAGCTGCTGGTATGGCAGGATCAGGGAGGAGTGAAACAGTGCCCATACCAAGCACAAATATCTACAGGCTTTTGGGAGCACTCCAACTAAGTGTGGGTGTCTCTGCTTGAAAATAAAGATAAACATCATTATTCTTCAGAGGTGAAAATGCACACACACACACACACACACACACACACACACACACACACACACACAAAGGAATGTATTCATAGCACTTAAGGTGGGCACATTATATCGACAATCTAATGACACAGTTGTGTTACCATGACTACAGTGCTGGAATCCTGTGCTCGTACGCGGCCAATCAGCACCTGAGTTCCCAGCTGAAGCAGATGAGGCGGCTGGTCAACAGCAACCTGAGAGACCTGCACACGTTTGCCAACGAGACGCCCTCTGTAAGAAAGCATCTCCTCTGGCCACAACACAATCTCTCTGCATGCTAGAAGCATCATATTATTAGCTACCAGAGTTGTGCAAAATTCAGAATTGAATTGCAAATTTCAGTTGAAATTGAATTGAGGTAGCATACAGCATGCAGAACTGCATTTCAAATGAATTAAAGGGTGTAAAATGAAATTGAAATGAATTTGATTCCACTTGCAGTTCCTGAGTTAATGAGAGCTAATTCTAGAAATCAGAATTTTTTCGCAAGCCTGCCCGCTACTGCAGGTGTTTGTGGACATAAGTACTCTCTGGTGTAGCTCTTGCTTGATTTTGTTTTTGCACACTTCAGTTCAAATTACTGCATTCACTATGCCATGGTATAATCACCTGTATTTAATCTCAATTCCATGCCTATTTGTTATGTCACCTACTGGACTTCAACAGTCATAATTGCTCATGCATGCACAGTATGCATCCTGTATTGCAAAGGAAACATCTGTAAGGCATGGCTGTATCCAAATCTGAAGTGATTTCAAACCTGTTTGGATATGCAGTGCAGTGTGAACAGAAGTGCATGGAGATTATCACTCCACTAACAGTTCTTCTCCTCTCTCATTTTCCTCACACAGCAAATCGAGTACTTGATATCACAGTACTCCACTGCTAAGAGTCAAGTGCTCTTTGACCTGGAAAGTACGTACAACATCTTTTCCCTCTCTGATACTTTCATCAGGGCTCCATGTCTTTCCTCTCTCACCTCGCATCTCTGCATCTCTCTCTCGCTCTCTCTCTCTCCTCTCAAATTCTCTCTCTTTCTCACTCTCTTTTTTCACTCTGTATCTCTCCCTCTGTCTCTGTATGTCTCTCTCACTTACTCTCTCTCTCTCTCACTCTCTCGCTGTGTTCCTGCTCAGACATTGGGCCTCTGCTGGGAGGAAGGATCCATGAGGAGTTGGGGAAGGAGGTGCGTCCTGCTCTGGATGGAGCTCTCAACATGGCAGCAGGTACAGCACAAGTCTCCCTCTCTCTCTCCATCTTTTTCTCTGGTCTCTCTCTTGTCTTCTGCATTTATCTCTTTTGTTTCATTCTCTTCTCTGTGCTCCTCTCTTTGGTTCTTCTTTTCCCTTCATCTCTCCCCTCTTCTGCTCCCATCATCCCCTTTGCTTTCTTTCTTTACATTTTCTTTATATTCTATATATTTTCTCTCCTTTTCTTCGCTCTTCTGTTGGATTTTCCTCTTGCCCCCCTCCTCTCTTTTTCTCTCCTCATTTCTCTCCCATTTCCCTTTTATTTTTACCTTTTTTCTTTCTTTGTTTCTATTCATTTCTTTCTTTTTTTCATTCTGTCTTTCTTCCTTTCTTTTCTGTATTCCTGTTTTTTTTTGCCTTTGCTCCTGTTTTATTTTTTCTCTTCCCCTCTTCTCTTTATGTTCTCTGTCACGACTCTCTCAATTATGTATGGAAGATTCGTTTCTTTCCCTCTACAGCTTTCAGTCTTGTCTTTTGTCTTCCATATCTTCTTCTCGCTTTTTACTCTTTTACCTTATGACACTTCTCTTCATCATCTCTTGTCTCTCTCTGTCGCTTCTCTCTGCTTCTTATCATTCCGCACTTGTGAGAATCTTCCCCCTGAAAGAGTAAAGCAACGGTAAAGTCATTATCTCTGTGCGCGTGTGAAAGGTACTCTTAGGCGTTTAGCGGCACATTCTTTCAAGTGCCGTCCCAGTTTGATCATCCTCTTCACTGCCGTAATTTTGAATAGGCCTTGAGACTCGAACAAAATCTCGCGTCCTTACGCGTTTCCAAATGATGAGGTTGTCAAATCTCTCCCATTACAAAAAGGTGCAGTGCCTAGCAGAAAGCGCACGCCTACGCACAGGCTCCAACTGTGACAATGCTAAGCACCAACAGTACATCTGTGTGCCGTTCGTTCTTGAGTGGATTTGCCATGCAAGGCGTTATCTCATTCAGTAATGGCAAAGGCTGAGGATAATACCCCAGAATGCAACATTCACATTTCTATTTATTCCCATTCTGGCAGACATAAACAATGTCCCTAGTCCGACAATAGGTCGCCTATCTTAAGTGTGTTTCAGACATGGGCTAAGTGCAGTTTGAAAGGAGGTATATTTGGCAAGATTCCAACATGTTGCACACAAGTCCCTGTAGTCTACAGCCTACTCACTTTCTTCCATCTTCTCTTTGTCGCTTTTTGGCCCCAAAAGTCAAAGTGGAAAGGGCCTTCAAAGGTAAAAGGGCCTTGTGCTCTGTGATTGGATGTGACCCCCCACGTGACCCTTCCCCTGTGCTTGGACTCTATTTGTGATTGGTCCCCACATGGTTCCTCTATTTCACTCCCAATTCCTGATCCAATCAACAATCTCCTTTTGCATCCTCTACCTGGTTGTCTCGCCAATCCCTGGTGTCCATTGTTATTGTAAAGCATAAAGTTTGAAGGGTAATGGTAAAGATTTGAATGTGATTATGACACTATGAGATTTAGGCTATGACCATTAATCTACACAAATGTGTTTAACTTTGTTAACTTTGAATTAGTAGATCCTCTATGTGAGTTATGCTATGTTGCCTGAGAAATGATCTGTAGATGTTTACCCTTAGATATAAGAATGGGTTAACTGGTTGGGTATAGTTTGAGAGGTTATAAAGGTATCTGTGTCTGTGTCTGTGTCTGTATGTTTGCTACGCTATGTGTATGCTTGTGTTCCCAATAGGTGTATGCCTGTACACCTGTGTATGTTTTTTTATAAGTTTATAAGAGTAGTTGTGTATGTTTGTGTATGTATGGGTGTTTTTGTATATCAGTGTGCATGTGTGTGTATGTGTGTGTGTGTGTGTGTGTGTGTGTGTGTGTGTGTGTGTGTGTGTTTTACACACACACTTACTCCCCCCACTGTCTTCCCCATCAGCCATGCACGAGACAAAAGAGGCCCTGGAGAATGTGAGCATGACCCTGGAGGTGCTGCAGGATGGGGCAGGAAAGCTACGCTTCAGCCTGAGCCTGGTGCGCTCGGGCCTCAACAACTCACTGGATGACCCCGTGTGCACCGTGCCCGGCTCACCCGCCGCCAAGGTCTGCAGCCGAGTCCTCAGCTCCCTGAGCCAGCTGCACATCGGAGCCAACTACTCGCAAGTATGCAGACACTATAAGCAACAGTCGTTTTCAGTCTATCTGCCTGCCTCTTCTGCGGAGATGCACAGTGGCCGCCATTACGTCTTGGATATAATGTGTTTTCATAGGTCTCTGTGTGTGTCTCGGTCTTACTCTTCCACTTCTCCAGACCACAGGTCTTCATACTCTCACACTCTTTGTTTGTTCCTCTGCAGTAGGCTATGAGTGTTTACACATGTATGCATTCTCTGTGTGAAGAAGGGCTTGTGTTTTTAATGTGTCTATTTGCAGTGCTGAGTGATGCTTGTGATTTTGAATGTGTCTATCTGTGATACTGAGTGATTCTTGTGGTTTCGAATGTGTCTATCTGTGATAGACCGTGGTAGCGTAGTGGTTAAGGAACCTGGCTAGCGTGCAAGTAGCCTGAAAAAGATGTGGGTTTGAATCCCAGCTACCACCGTTGTGCCCTTGAGCAAGGCACTTAACCCTCAGTTGCTCTAGGGGAGACTGGCCCTGAACAATTGATAGTTGACAAAAGTTGTAAGTCGCTTTGGATAAAAGCATCTGCTAAATGCCTAAATGTAAATGTGATTCTTATGGTTTCGAATGTGTCTATCTGTGATACTGAGTGATTCTTGTGGTTTCGAATGTGTCTATCTGTGATACTGAGTGATTCTTGTGGTTTCGAATGTGTCGATCTGCAGTACTGAGCGACTCTTGTGTTGTTTTTTTTCTTTCTGTCCCAGTTGTCTGATGTGACTCCACAGCTGGAGAAGGTCAACGAGGCCCTGAAGACAGACCTTAGTGGCATCGTTCAGAAGGTCAGGCACTGGGCTGACCTACTACTTCCTGTTGCCTTTGGGGCACATTCAGCTCTTCAACCCATATTTACAGTAACATTCTCTTGTTTTTTTGTTTATTTTTGCATCCGCTTGGTTTCCCACAGGGCTACACATCTTTTAATGATACCCCAACCATGGTGACAGACCAGACTAGGAATGTGGTTGAAGGTGAGTGATGGCAGCTATGCCCATATGCATATTACAGGACATATAATCGTACTGTACTGAAGACTTACAGGACATATAATGGTACTGTACTGTGCACCTAAAGGACACATAATATAGATGCCATCTAATTATTGTTTGGGTTGATGATATTTTTTGGGCGCTAAAATAATTCGTTTAAAATGCCACGTCGCTTTAATTATCTTCCTCTTTCTGTATCCAATGGTCTCTCTCTCTTTCTTCCCTTCCCTTCCAATGGTCCCTCTCTCTTCTCCCTTTCTTTCTCTGTATGTCCTACACTCACATATTCCCACTCTCCGCAGGCGTGCGTGACATGCTGGATGGCATTGGCACGAACATCACTGGTTTCTCCAAGCTGTTCCCCGTGCACCACTCCCTGACCAACTTCACCATCTTCATCAGCCACAGCCACTCCAAGATTGAGGACTTGTACCCAGAAGTCGACCGCTACGACTTCTACAGGTACCTCTCCCTCCTGCTACATGTACTCACTTTCCCATTGAAGGACTTCACTTCTCTTATTCTAGCTTGGAAATCCCTAATCAAGGTGCACAACAAGTCATGTAGGTTTGCCCAAAAGTGTAGCAATTAGGTCTTGCTGCTCTGTTATCCAAAAGAGCATTACAGTAGCCAGAGTAAATTATGCCTCTGTAGTAAAAACACAGTAAATTCTGCGTCATTTACACGTCACACGAGTGCACGAGAGCACGTAAAACTTGATGACAGTAAAGGCTGGACTACTGGTGAAGGCTTCTGGCTTGTAACCAAAGGGATGTTGCTTCAATCCCCGACCAGTGGACCGTGGCTGAAGTGCCTTTAAGCAAAGCACCTAACCCCTCACTGCTCCCTTGGTGCCACTATAGTAGGCAGCCAACTGCTCCGGGTTAGTGTGTGCTTCGCTTCACGAATTCACGATTGGGTTAAATGCAGAGACCAAATTTCCCTCACAAATCAAAAGGGTATCGATTATTATTGTTATTATTGTTATTGTTATTGTTATTGTTATTATTGTTATGACTGCATGTTTGCCCAGATAAATGTGAATGAGTAGTAAGTGACTGTGAGCCCTGTGGACGAGTGGATGATCCTGAGCTGTGTTCCAGGTGGGTGGGCTGCATCACTCTGTGCTGTATGGTGGTGATGGTGCTAGCCTTCAACCTGCTGGGCATGCTCTGTGGCATCCTGGGCTTCGACCGCCACGCCACCCCCACCACCCGCGGCTGCATCTCCAACACCGGCGGCAACTTGCTCATGGCGTGAGTCAGTGTGTGTTTGTGATGTCATGGCGTGAGTCAGTGTGTGTTTGTGATGTCATGGCGTGAGTCAGTGTGTGTTTGTGATGTCACTGCACGCCAGCGCCACAGTTAAAATGAACCTGTGTGTCATCATTTTGATAATAATGCGGTACCTGTGCACATAGAGGCTTTGACCGGCGTTACTGATAGCTTTGAAGGTATGTGTGGGCCAGACATTTGTGTGTGTGTGTGTGTGTGTGTGTGTATGTGTGTGTGTCTGTTTGTGTGTGTTTGTGTCTGTCTGTGTGTGTCTATGTATGTGTATTCCATCTCTGATGTATGTGTGTGTGTGTGTGTGTGTGTGTGTGTGTGTGTGTGTGTGTGTGTGTGTTTGCTTCCTTTAGTGGCGTGGGCTTCAGCTTCATCTTCTCCTGGCTGCTAATGGCTGTGGTGGCGGTCAGCTTCCTGGTTGGTGGCAACGTAGAGAAGCTGGTGTGTGAGCCCTTCCACACCAAACAGCTGTTCAAGGTAAACACACACACTCTCAGACACACACAGACCCCTCTCACAGACCCGATTCCTGACTCTCACAGGCGAAGTGTCACATTTGGAGTCCCAATCCTCACTGTTAAGGGCATTTAAGTAATTCTACTCCACGTGTGATGCCCTGACAGTATGTCGTGCATTCTTTTGAATGGACACAAATATGTCCACTAGAATACATGAGTCTGTCTACTTGTCCGTTTCACAAATTCACAATGTTTATTCATCTCTCCCTCCATTCGATTTTAGTGTTTGTAGACTGATGTATTTGTGTTTTTGCTTGTAGTCCATTGTAATCCATGAGGGGCCTTGTGCTTCACAGGTGTTGGACACCCCCCATCTCATCATGCCTGCCTGGAAGAACTTCATCCCTGGCTACCTGTACAACGACCCAGAGATGGACCTGACCGTGGAGAGCTTCTACAGGTGAACACATACAGTACTTCATGGTGCCTAAGATGCTAGAAGTGATGCGAGATGAACCAGAATGACATAATGGCACTGGAAACCAGGAGCATGATATTTGGCTTACACACTCACACACATAGATGAAGCTTTGATGGATTAGACATCTTGTGTTGAAGGGCAGTGGCAGTGGTAGCTATCGCGAGC
>PYXC01000048.1:302500-380000 GCA_015244755.2 Tenualosa ilisha | reverse complement strand
TCATCATTGCCAAAACATGATGAGCAATCATTTGTCATCACTCATCACCATAAACCAACACATTTCATTGAGGACTTTGTATTTCAGTTTTACAAAAAGCATATTCTCTTTTGTGTTTTTTGAAATACAAAACAGATTGCTTTATCTGTCTCTGTACCTTCAAGAAAGCATAAATCACCAGTGGGATGTTGTGTACACTACTGAAAACATGTAGAAAGCTTTGACTATACAAAGATATGCAAAGTTGTTAATTCGCTCAAGACATACACTGGCATAACACCTACTGTAGATTGTGCTTCCAGGTCAGAGGTTAAATATTTGTTTCAACTCCATGTGCTGCACTAAAAATGAAGGAAGTGATTTGTGAGAATGGCGTTAGCTCTTTGTGTAAAATGGCAGACATGACTGAAACAAATATGAAGTTACCATATATATATATGGAGGAGCCATTGCGGCCCTAGCATGACTGCATATATCTTTAAGTGTTTCACTGTAAAGCCCACTTAGCTCTGAATAGTGGCTCTTTTACAGCGTGCTAGGATGAGGGGGAAGCATTAGTTGTCCTTACAGCTGTTAGCAATTAGCCCAGTATGCTCCATCATGTCATGCTTCATCAGAGGGCAACCTTATGTGGGCTCCATAGTGAAGCATTTAAGCACAGTGGCCTCTTGTGTGGAGAGACGGAAAGAGTGCCCGTGTCACTGTGGCTAAGTTGTTTTTTCTTCTCTTTTGGAATGAAGACGACCCTGAGCCAGAGCATCCGAATGCTGCAGATGACCTCCAGAGAGCTGACTGTGAGTGGAGACCCTCTCTTCTCTCGAGCCCTCTGCACTATAGGCTGTGCAGATAGAGCTGTGCCTCTCTCATGTTTCAGAGCTCCATACAACCGCTGTGTGTGTGTGTGTGTGTGTGTGTGTGTGTGTGTGTGTGTGTGTGTGTGTGTGTGTGTGTGTGTGTTCTCTGTGTGTGTGTTTATGTCGCATTGTGTTTTGATCTTTTTTTTCAGTACATGTTCTTTACTCTTCTGCATCTCCCAGTAGACTTGATGTATGTGGAAGTGTGATATGATTTTGCATAATCCTTTGATCTCCTCAGAGCAAGGTTTCTTCTGTCTTGAGTACTATCGATGCGGCCCAGTATCTCATCTCCCATAATGCAACTTATGTGGTCAGTCAGGTAAATGTGCCCCCAAAGCATTACCTTCTTCAAAGAAAACAAGGCATTTATAGTGGGGCATAATGGCATCCTAAGGTGGACTGAGAAGTTAATCCTTCTGGCCTCAAACTGTGGTTTTAACAGGAGACAGAGAGATACAAGCAGAACATCATTGGATACTTTCGGCAGTACATAAACTGGGTTAAGGCCTCAGTGAGTATACCATCCCTCAGCTTGTTTTTTATGACGTCTAAGATTTTAACTTAAAACCATCCATACTGATACGTTTTTAAGAAGGGAAATAGAGTTATATTGACCATAAGCCTAACAAATAAACTTGTGTGTTGTTTTACCTTGCCATTAGGGGTTGCTCATTTCCAATGGTTCCTGGTTAAATTGGCCTTGTTTGGTTTTTTTAGCACCCCATTCATTCTCATTCTCTCTCTCTCTCTCTGTCTCTCTCTCTCTCTCTCTCTCTCTCTCTGTCTCTCTCTCTCTCTCTCTCCAACATACAGCTGGCCCTGGAGGTGGCCCCATGCAAGCCCTTCAGCAACATTGTGGACACGATGGAGATTGTGGCCTGCAGCTTCCTTGTTGACTCAATGGTGAGAGGCCATAATAGACCCTTTCAAAATGCTTCAGTCGTGAGTGTGCTTGACAGTGGCAGTGGCAGAGCTGGGGTTGGGCTGGTTTGAGAGGGAGGAGGTTGGTTACCCTGATGGGCAAGGTGGAGGATGGTGGGTTGGGGGGGGGGGGCATTGGGTTGAATGGGAAGAACCTTGGTTAGGGTGGTGAGGGTGGTGGTGGTTTCTGTGGTGGTGATGGGTGGTTTGAGTGTTCACGTGTTCTGAGCTGGTACGGAATGTACGCATCCATGTTCTGGAGGGGAAAGAAAGGAGGGAAAAGAAGTACAGAGAGAGAGAGAGAGAGAGAGAGAGGAAAAGTGTGGGGAAAGTGACAGGAGGGCACATTCTCTTGAGGCGAAGGAGGAGGCTGGACAGGAGCACTAGTGTGCGGTGTGGTCAGAGCTGTCACAGATCCTGGAGTGCTGTGTGTGTGTGTGTGTGTGTGTGTGTGTGTGTGTGTGGGTGGGGGTGGGGGAGCTCCCAAAACCAGTATGGGCTGATTTATGTCAAAACTTAGCTGTACACATACTGGAGGAAGAGGAGTTTAGTTCTCTGGATGCTGGAGGAAATGGGGTGGAGTTGAGGTGGGGGTCTTAGACCTCAGGAACTCCATGTGTAAATGAGGTCCTGGGTGGGGGTCTTAGACCTCAGGAACTCCATGTGTAAATGAGGTCCTGGGTGGGGGTCTTAGACCTCAAGAACTCCATGTGTAAATGAGGTCCTGTGTGCTGTTTTGGACATCCTCCCCCAACCCCAAAAACACCAAAAAAAGAGCTCTCCCCTTCTTCCTCTTCCCCTGTTCTGTGTCTGTGGATGATTAGGACAATTCTTTAATGCAGTTCAAGTGTTCAGTAGGGTGAAGGTCAAATGAAAACAGCCTTACATAAGGCCTTTGAGGATTTTTTGTGTGTGTGTGCGCGCGTGTGTGTGTGCATGTGTGTTTGTGTTTTGGAGTGTTGCGGTGTATGCAGATTTGTATGTGTGTGTGTGCGTTTGTATGGCATGTTCATGCATATTTGCATGCATGAGACTGCATTTGTGTGTGTGTGTGTATGTGTGTGTGTGTGTGTGTGTGTGTATGCATGTGTGTGTGTGTGTGTGTGTGTATGTGCATGTGCATGTCAGAACACTTGTGACATTCACTCTGTAATGGCAGGAAGCGCCTCACTCCCTTAACAAAGGGGAAACAATTAACCCCTGGTAGCCCAGTCCCCTGGCCGCCGAGGGACCCTGGGGCCAGTCGGGGGCGGGGGGTTTAATCCACCAGGAAGCGTCTGGAGCTCCAGACCCTGGGTGCTTGTTAAAGCCTACTGTTTGATTGTAAATGTGTTGGCACAGGCACAGGGAGAGGGAGAGGTGAGGGGGGCCTGGTTAACTAAGCTGACTCTTAGCCCAGGCCCATGACACAGAGAGATCTCAAATGCTTTGTGCATTAGTTAGTTGGTTGGTTAGTTAGTTTGTTAGTTCTCACACCAAACTGCACCAAACATTGAAGTAAACATTATTAGGAGTGAGTCTTGGTGTAACAGGACGTGTGTAACCAGACAGGTAGAACAAGTATTTTCTTAATGGAAAATGAGCATCTCAGCCCTGTTGTTTGAGCTCACCAATTGCAGCTGGCAGCAAAAACATACAATAACAGATAGGCAATGCTAACTGAATGTGGCACAGATGACTCACTTCAATTTCATTCTCCTTGTCCTGATAGCAAAGCTGCTGATTTGCTAATTTGTCCATGTTATACCAAATTTTCTTGTTCTTTTTTTCCACTGACAGCACTCAGTGACCTTGTAACACAACAGGCCTATGGGTTAAAATGCTCTGGAATTTCCCTTAAGTACACTTAAAACACTCTTAACACAAGAGATTCATCCAGGTGTGTTATGTAATTGCTAAAGGGCAAGAATGTTGTGTGATGCTGTGAACAAATTTGACACACTGATTCATCCTCAGTACCAGAGTGTTAAATAGTTGAACTTCTGATGATCTACAGTCAATACCCAAACAGTAATGAACCTTGCTAGACTTGCTTATATCAAACTCCAGTTAATTTGTTGCAGGACAGAAAATTGCACTCTGAAGTAGAAGAGGCACTATTAGAGCTGTAGTGTAGGAGGCCAGGCATGCCAATCAGTTATAGAGTACCGTACTATACAGAACTATAATACAGTGTATGTCAATATATGTAAATTATAATGTGTATGTCCATGTGGATTCTGCAAATATTCAAGTACCAGATATACACAAGTATACACATATGCATATGAAACATATATTTTAAAAAACTGCAAAAATGTCCACTTTTAGACATATGATAAAGCAGATTATAGATAAGGCAATATTTGTATTGATGCACTATTTTTGTGTGATATTTTTTAATATATATGACCATATATTACATTGTAATTTGGGGTGCTTGCCATGCTTGCTCAGCAGGCAGGAGGCATGCCTGGTCAGGGCTGCCAGGAGATGAAAGCTGATCGGTGTAAAGCTGTGAAAACAGCGGTGGTTATGGCCTCTGAGCCTGGGTGGAGCGGAGACCCGCCGGTTCTACTCTACACAGCCTGGGGCGCTGGGGTTGAATGTGGGAACAGGTAGACACTCTCTTCCCCCTGTGCTGTGGCAGGGGCTGTGTGTGTGTGTGCGCGCGTGTGTGTGTGTGTGTGTGTGTGTGTGTAGGTCTTGGCCAAGGCCCAGACAGACTACCCTCCTCGTCAGCGGAACAGAGTCTGAACATTGGCTCTCCTCACCCATTACGCACACAGAGCTGTCAAAGGCATTGGTTTAATGGATTGGATTGCATAACCAGTTTGCTGAGAGATTTAACATAGAGAGGGATGCATATGTAACACAGGTTAAGACACCAGCAAAGTCATTAACACCAAAGACAAGACAGCCACAAATACAGTGGACTTTATTTAGCTCATACAATGTAGTCAGAATAGGGAGTTGGGGGGGAGCAGCTGTTCACCTTCAGGGCACACAACACAACAATAATAACCAAAGCCAACAAGAAACCAGTCAATATGGTTACAAACACCCACTACAGAACACTCAAAGTCAGTGGTGCACAGCAAAAGCCACTACAAATATTCAAATCCCTGGTGACCAGGAAAACCACAATAGGTGAGATGCTCCTGAAGCCAACAGCTAACCCCCCGCTACAACCAGTGGCCCACAAATAATAAGCTTTAAAGCCTATGATCAAGTATATAGCAATGCAAAGGAGTTAAAAGTGTTACATTAAAATAGTTACCTTTATTAAATTCACAAGTATAAAATCAACTACTGGCACATACTACAAATAGGAGCTATGCTGGGCCGCTGGCTGAAGCAATTGGTGGTGCACGGTGTCTCAGAGCAGGTTGGCCACCCTGTCTGGGACAGAAAGAAACAAAATGAAACTGATAACACCACACGCACCAACAATCACCCTTTAAAACTGTAACTGGCTACAGGCATACAATGAACCCACAAAATGGGAGTTAATATATCAGGTTACGTAATCAAAAGTAGACCAAGCACCACACAACATTCGCACAAAGCAAAAGAAAGCCCTGTACACCACCAACCTTACCCCCTGCACAAAGGAGACCAAAGAGGCCCGGCAGCCTCAACTTACAACTTATATAGGGCGGCCATCTTAACATTTCAAGCCCTTCCTGTTGCTTAGCGCCACAGCTCCCCTAGTGCCCTGGCCCCATCATTACACCAACCCCCCGTCAACAATCCCTTCTCTTACACCCCCCTCCACTTTTCCTCAGTCCGTCCTCGGGCTGACCTTAAGCATCCCCATATCGTTCTGGTGGGAGGCCTTTGGTGGTACGACATGACCGTCGCAATCCTTCAGTGGCAGAGGTGGCGCTGTCTTCCTCAGCTGGTGTTATTGAGGGAGTGCAAGTTGTCAAAGGCGGTAGCCACCGAGTTGGTGGGAACAGCCAAGGAGTTGGTGGGAGAGGGCCATGTGCCGCTGGAATTGATGGTCCAGGCCCATCTGCTTCCCCTGCTTCCTCCACGGGAGCCTGTAAAGTCAGAGGACAAGGCCGAAGCAACTTTCTATGCAACACCCGCTCTCTCCCACCCCCCTTTTCAGGTTTAACCACATAAACAGGAATGTCAGTGTTTGGTTGTTTCACCACCACATATGGCATACTATGCCAAAAATTGGCCAGTTTGCCTTGTCCTTTGGGACCAACATTACAGACTAACACCCTCTCTCCCACCATTAAAGGCCCGAGAAGACTTTTACCACCATGTTGTTTCTTTTGATGCTGCCCTGCCCCTGCAGTCAACTCACCAGCTCTCTTGTAGGCATAGTGCAGGCGCTCATGATGTCGTCTAACCCATTCCTCCACGGTATGTTGTTCATCCATGGGGTGTCCCAACATTACATCTAGTGGGGTCCTGACATGTCGGCCAAACATGAGGTAGGATGGTATATACCCTGTGGAGCTGTGGACAGTGTTATTATAGGCATGCAGCATTTCTGGTAAGTAGTCAGCCCACCTTTGTTTTTTCTCCTCCACTAGAGTTCCCAGCATGCCCAGGAGAGTGCGGTTGAAGCGTTCAGTGAGGCCATTACCCTCTGGGTGGTACGGGGTGGTATGAGTCTTTTTGCAGCCATATAGGTCACAGAGCTGCTTTACTACTGCCGCTTCAAAGTTTGGACCCTGGTCGGAGTGAAACTGGGATGGGCAGCCAAAGTACTGTATGACCTGCTGCCACATCACTCTCACTGTGGTTGCAGCCGTTTGATCTCGAGTGGCTGCTGCCCATGCAAACTTAGTGAAGTGGTCAGTCAAGACCATGATGTTTTGAAAGCCCCCCACAGCCGCTTCAAGGGATAAAAAGTCCATGGTGACAATTTCAAGAGGGTAAGAGGCCACAACAGGAGTCAGACCCACAGCTGATGTACTAGGCCTTTTCCTTAAGGTGCACGCTGGACATTCTGAGCACCATTTCTGGACATCTGCGGCCATGTGTGGCCAGTAGTAGTTGGTCTGCAGTGTCTTCAGAGTCTTTTCAACAGCAAAATGCCCCATTTTATCGTGACAGCACGTGAAGGCCTCCTTCTGTAAACTTTGAGGGAGAATGAGTTGGTAGCGCCACATGTTGGTATTCGGATCTTGAACACATCGATACAAAAGTCCTTCTCGAAGCTGCAGACGGGACATCTCTCTCAACAGCCGCAGTACTTTAGGGACCTCCCGTCGTCGCTCAAGGGGATGTAACAGCCTTTTTGTCTGCAAAAACCACAACACACGGGAGATTACAGGGTCTTGTTGTTGCACTTCTGCCCACCTTTCAGCTGTCCAGTTCTGTCCTATCCTGGTGCCCACAGAAAACTGTGACTGGTCCTGTGCTGGTCTCGCCGACACTCCCAAACAGTATCCTGAGAGGCAAGCTTTAACCACTTTGCTGGTAACCTCTTGGAACCCTGGAACCTCCACGCCATCATCATCATCTGGAACCACTGCAGCACCTACTGGGTACCGGGACAGAACATCAGCATTAACATTTAATTTGCCAGACCGATGTTTGACTTGGAACCTATAACTAGCCAGCCGCGCCACCCAGCGTTGCTCCACCGCCCCTAGCCGTGCTGTAGCTAGATGTGCCAAAGGATTGTTGTCAGTATACACAGTAAAATCTGAGCCAAGCAGATACTCATGAAATTTTTCACTGATGGCCCATTTGAGGGCTAGAAGTTCCAGCTTGAAGGAGCTGTAATTAACATCATTACGTTCTGCACCCTGGAGACCCCTGCTAGCATAAGCAATTACCTTTTCCTGCCCATCCTGTATCTGAGAGAGCACGGCCCCCAAGCCTTGATGGCTTGCGTCGGTGTAGAGCAAAAAGGGTAGTGTAAAATTTGCAAAGGCAAGGACTGGCGCCTGCATGAGACCTTGTTTTAGTGACACGAATGCTGTTTCACATTCGTTAGACCAATCCCAAGGAGGAGACGAGGCTCTAGGTTTGTACTTCTTTGTAGGGTGCCCCCCCAATAGCTTATGCAGTGGTGCTGCTTTTTGTGAGAATCCCTTCACAAACCTACGATAATATCCAGCCAAGCCCAGGAATGCTCGTAGCTCTGTTGGGGAACTAGGTACCTTCCACTGTTGAACAGCCATCACTTTTTCAGGGTCTGGGGCTATGCCAGCATCAGATACCACATGACCCAAGTATTGAACATTGCTACGCAGGAGCTTGCACTTCTCTGGTTTCAACTTAAGACCCTGCTGAGAAAGGCGAGAAAAGACAAAATCAAGGCGGTCAAGATGGGTATCAAAGTCTGCAGCAAACACAATCACATCGTCCAGATAGATAAGCAATGATTGATAGTTTTCGTCCCCCAAGCAACTCTCCATTAAACGCTGGAAGCTTGCTGGGGCATTGCACAGACCAAACGGCATCCGCTGGAATTCAAATAGCCCCATAGGGGTCGTGAATGCAGTCTTTTCCTTATCTTTGTCGTGCATCTTGACTTGCCAGTAACCAGATGCAAGGTCTAAGGTTGAATACCAGCGGGCCTTCTTTAAGCTGGCCAACGCCTCCTCCACCCGTGGCAGTGGGTATGAGTCCTTTCTAGTTACCTGGTTGAGCTGCCTATAGTCCACACAAAAGCGAATGGAACCATCTTTCTTTCGTACTAACACTATAGGGGAGGACCATGGACTTGAACTTGGTCTAATGATGTCTGCATCCAACATCTGCTTTAGCAAAGCCCTCACCTCACCATACAGATTTGGGGGAATCTGCCGATATCTCTGTCTAATAGGGGCAGCATCACCCGTTGGGATCTCATGCAGAATGGTATCTGTGCAACCATAGTCCTCCTCATGCTGTGAAAAGACAGCTTGATGTTTAATCAACAGCATCACCAGCTTATCCTTTTGTTCAGTTGACAATTGAACTCCATCTAGATCAAACCCAGGTGGTATGCAGGTATTCACCCTCTCTGTTCTTACAGTATTGACTGGCACTTCACTGGCATCATCTGGGACCAAGTGTAAGTCACAACTGTCATCAAACACCTCACATACTTGTAATGTTAACAATTCGCCCAACTTCTGGTATGGGTATACTGCCAGCGGTGTGCTACTGATGTTTCGAACACGCACCTGTATTTGGCCACTTCTCACTGTCACCAAGGAACGTGCCACTAACAATCCGTCTCGTGTAGGCAGCGGCTCCATAAGGGCTTCATAGCTCCGACCACAAGGCCCACTCCTTGCTCTACAGTTTAGTAGCATCTCACGGTTACCAGGTATGGTCACAGGCCGTCTACTGGCCAGGCGTGCATAGCCCACAAAGCCCTCTGGTGATACGAAGTGATGCTCCTTCTGGCAGATGTGCATGGCCTTCTTCCACATGACCTTGCCTAAGGTGTTTAGAGATGGCTGGTCCTTGACTTCACAGGGGGCAGTGTTCTGAAACAAGACTTGCCACACTTCTTTAATAATATTCATCCCAACCAGTGCAGGAACTGTCAGACAGGAATCTTTAACCACAATTATCCCCACACATGCTAAGTTTACCCCAGCCACATCAACTTGAAGCGTTACATACCCTAAATACGGGATCTCTTTGCCATTGGCCGCCCTCAGCTTCAGCCAGGAGGTTGGATTCTTAAGGAGTTGACCATTCTTCCCATAATGCTCTTCAAACCAGTCCTGACGCATCATAGATACCTGGGAGCCAGTATCTAGCAAGCAGGAGACATCAACGCCGTCCATCGACACTTGGATCATAGGGCACTCCCCAACCAAGCCACAAGGGGGCCCTGCTGAGCTTGAAGTAGCATTTGGCATCGTGGAGCTGGCTACATGCAAGGACAGAGAACTTGCACTGGGTAGGTCAGGTGTTGGTGTAGGCATCAAGGTGAGCTTGTGTATAGGCGGATGGATAACAATTGGGTCAGAGACCGGCTTAAAAGGTGCAGAGTTAACTACAGGTACCACTTGGGGAGGGGTGAGACATGAAACTGCCTCTGTTCTGGGGAGTATGGGGGATGGATCCTTCGCCAATATGCCTGCCGTTTGACCCTCAACAGCAGGGCACACTAGTTTAAATTGGCCTGAGGACTACGCTTGGGGCACTGGCGGGCAATGTGACCAGGGGATCTACAAATGAAACAAATAGGACGTCCTTGCTCGTCGTACTCACGTGGCCTCTGATGTCTTGGGCCTGGGGAATAACTCCGTGATCTTTGCGGGACCTGAAGTGAATCATGGCTCCGTGAACTTCCCTCCAGTCTGGCTTTCTGGAACTCATCCCTAATGCCCTGCAAGAGAGTCTGGGAGAGATTGTTCACCTGGAGTTCAACTTCCTTGGAGAGCTCTGTTTTAAGTTCCACTTTAAGTCGCTGAAGGTCGTCATCCCAAGGTTGTTTTTGGTCAGTCTTCACTGTTCTACAATGAGCTTGGCCATCTTCCTCTAACCCAGCACGCAGTACTGCCTCGGTTTTCACATCTAAGAATTTGAGGCTGTGATCCAATGTTACCTTTAGCCTCAGGTCCCTCTTCAACCCATCATCAAAAAGGCCAGCAATGAATTGGTCACGCATCAGCACCTCTGGATTCAGGATATTTTCAGCGTCACTGACCATCATCTTTTGCCAACACTCCTGTAGACGGAGTGCAAAACCTCTCACACTCTCTTCAGAGTGTTGCCTGCAATTGAAGAAGAGAGAGCGAGTGACCGAGGCAGAGACAGGGCTAGCATACAAACCTTGTAGCTTTTGGAACACTTTAGCAACTGTATCTTTCTCAGAGTCGGGCAGAAGGGCCACTTCCCGCCTTGCTTCTCCATCTAAACAATTAATTACCCAGTCAAGTTGGCTATCTACAGGTATAGCATACATTCTAAACCACATTTCTAAATCACATTTCCATTGTTTAAAAGAGAGGTCATTTGGCCCTCTTCCCCCTGAGAACTTAGAACAAGGCATCATATATGGAAAAAAGGATGGCATGGAAAAAGCTCTTGGTCTCCCACCTCCCTCATTCTGATGTTCAGACATCTTCAGTGGTGTAACAACTCTACTGCCAATCCTGCCGACTACGCCAAAGATGTAACACAGGTTAAGACACCAGCAAAGTCATTAACACCAAAGACAAGACAGCCACAAATACAGTGGACTTTATTTAGCTCATACAATGTAGTCAGAATAGGGAGTTGGGGGGGAGCAGCTGTTCACCTTCAGGGCACACAACACAACAATAATAACCAAAGCCAACAAGAAACCAGTCAATATGGTTACAAACACCCACTACAGAACACTCAAAGTCAGTGGTGCACAGCAAACGCCACTACAAATATTCAAATCCCTGGTGACCAGGAAAACCACAATAGGTGAGATGCTCCTGAAGCCAACAGCTAACCCCCCGCTACAACCAGTGGCCCACAAATAATAAGCTTTAAAGCCTATGATCAAGTATATAGCAATGCAAAGGAGTTAAAAGTGTTACATTAAAATAGTTACCTTTATTAAATTCACAAGTATAAAATCAACTACTGGCACATACTACAAATAGGAGCTATGCTGGGCCGCTGGCTGAAGCAATTGGTGGTGCACGGTGTCTCAGAGCAGGTTGGCCACCCTGTCTGGGACAGAAAGAAACAAAATGAAACTGATAACACCACACGCACCAACAATCACCCTTTAAAACTGTAACTGGCTACAGGCATACAATGAACCCACAAAATGGGAGTTAATATATCAGGTTACGTAATCAAAAGTAGACCAAGCACCACACAACATTCGCACAAAGCAAAAGAAAGCCCTGTACACCACCAACCTTACCCCCTGCACAAAGGAGACCAAAGAGGCCCGGCAGCCTCAACTTACAACTTATATAGGGCGGCCATCTTAACATTTCAAGCCCTTCCTGTTGCTTAGCGCCACAGCTCCCCTAGTGCCCTGGCCCCATCATTACACCAACCCCCCGTCAACAATCCCTTCTCTTACACATAGACTGCTTAAATGGTGTATGTGAATGGGGACAACTGATTACAAGACTACAGCTAGTCAATTGTGTTAACTGGAACTGATTTCTTGCAAAAGCAGTCATCATTGGTGGGACATTTGGATTGACAGTTGAATGAAAGGGTTGTGTAATGTTTTATGTAAAATAAATATTTGTTCCTATACATGCCATGACCGTGACCAAGGAACGCTGAGTCACTGAAATATTCATGTATATTACAACTATTACTTCACTACCAACACTAATATCAACCCCAAACCAACCTGTATTCGGTATTGGCTGCCATCCTAATGATAATGTTATTGTTGTTGTTATGTTGTTTTAGAACACCTTCTGGTTCGGGCTGGGTGGAGCCACCCTCTTCCTGCTGCCCAGTGTAATCCTGGCCATCAGACTGGCCAAGTTCTACCGCAGGATGGACACGGAAGACGTCTACGATGAGTAAGTGTGTCCGCCGCGCTTCTGAGGCGCCACACTCATTTTGGTTTCACGGGATGGCAAAGTCTGACTTTGGAAAATGTCTAAAATATTTCAAGCATTCAGACAAAAACATGTAAAGTGTTTATTGTAATGTTTTGCCAAAAGTAATGACTAGTTTGCCATCTTTTGGGAAGTACAAGACCTCTATATGTCTACATCTTTCTTTATTTCTCTCTCCAGTTTTTTTTTTTAAATCTCTCATTCCTTAGGTCTCACTTCATTTCTCTCTCTCTCCTCTCCTCTCTCTCTTTTCCCCCCCTTGCTGCAGTTCCTCTGTTTCTGGAACTTGGCATTTTACTTTGTGATAACCATTCTGCCGTTTCCATGTCAACCACTCCTCCCCCTTCATTTCTCTCTGTCTGGCACTTTGCACTTTAAAAAAAAAAATACATAAATACAAATACAAATATAAATATAAATACAAATATAAATACAAATATAATTATATAGTATATATATATTAAACTGAAGTATTACATCTTAACTTGTTCTTTTTCAGTGATATGAAATCACCCTCTAATACAGTACTGTACATACTGCATATACTGTAGTACATACTGCGACAGACAAGTCACCAAGTGTCTTGATCCTGGCTAGCGGTGTCTGTCAGCCGCTGTCCAATTGGTGTCTGTGTGGACAAACCTTATGGTGCAATTTTCATGGACTTTTGCAGCAAACCGTTAACATCTCTGCCTGTTTTGTATCTTTTTAGCTTTGAGACAATACCCATGAAAACGTAAGCTTTATTATTTCCCTAGTCCTAATCTCTCCTGTCTGTTTTTCTAAGTATCTAATTTTATCCTCACTGCAGTTTTGTACATAAACGCCACTGCTGACTTTGTCTGGTGCTGGCTGGGTTCAAGCTCTTAGTATTGGAGTGCATTTCGGGTGGAGGGTCTTACTGCTTTTTCCCGTGCTGTCTTTATGAATAACAACAAAAAAGAAACCCTTATCGAACACAAAGGGCTGTTTACTATCAACACCTTAAATACATTAATATCAGTCACAGTTATCCTGTTCACTTGCATTGTAAGATAAAACATTTGTACTATGGATATTTTGTACACATTATATACTTATACTATATACTAGCATTTAAATATTAAGACTCAGCCATAATAGTAACTCTACATCTTTCCTTCACAACTGGTGGATAGCATGCCATATGTGTGAAGTCCTTCTCTTTGTTACGTTTTCTGTTTATTTGATTTGGTTGTTGTGTCTAAGGTTTGGTTTGGTTCTATTTTTATTTCTTTACAAAAATAACATTTCGTTGCAGTATGGAAATTGGTTATAATGGTTATCATAATGAGCGCTTACGAGGTATCGCAAACCCAGTAATGAGAAGGTAAAACACACTCTTGCATCCCCCCAGATTGCATGCAAATGACCTGCATGCCTTTGTTTTGCATTTATTTGTTTGCTTACTGTCAGGGAAGAGTTAAGGGATTGCATATTGTGGGGGGTTAAGAGTCATGAGTGAATCATGTCTTGTATTCAGACCATCCACTCCTTCACTGCATGGCCATAAATTCTTATTCACTTGTGCACCTTATAACTACATAATGCTTACTCTCTGATGCCCCATATATCTATATAGTGCTTATTCACTGGTGCACCATATAAATGATATACTGCTTATCACCCGGAGAAATGGAATACTGATTTCTGTTTGGCTGGCAGGTTGTGTGTTAATTCTGTATAACACACACCAAAAAAGTAGATCTGGTGAAAAAGTCTAATTACCATTCTATATCAATGCTCTTTTGAATGGTAACTATAACAACCATAATAAACGGCAGTTGAACTTGTCAATAAAAATGAAAACCACCGTTGAAAAGAAAGTGGTACAGCAACTGAACAGGTTTCTTTATAACTGAGCTGCAAGCTTTTCTATGTTTTAAATTGGCGTCTACTCCTTCCGCGCATGAGTTGCAACCGGGTGATAAGCGGGAACGGCCTTCGAGGTGTGCTGTTCTACGGAATTAATGAAGTTGTTGGAGGAACTTCACTCTGCCTTCGGCGTCGTGAAGTTATTCGCCTCCGTTCATTAACTCCGTATAATAGTGCACCTCGTATGCCGTTATCCCTTACTTGTTCGCTGGTGCACCATATAACTAGAGATCATTAGAGGTCATTCACAAGCTCACTGTGCAGTGTATGAGTTGATGTTCTGAATATGAACATGTTAATGGACGGGACACAAGCCCACTGCATGACAGAAGAGAAGTTGTAGCCCCTCCTTCTTCCTACAAATCTGGGAATGACCTGTGTCTTTAAGCACTGCTCAGGATTCCGCTACCGCACTGATCACCTGGCTGGCTAACGCACCTGAACCAGCTAACCCCTCCTAATCTTGACTCTGAGGCCCAGCCTGAGCACTGCAGCTCCAAAGCTGCCACCTACTAACTGCATGCTGCCTGTACTGTACTTGCATGCTGAATGGGAAGAGGAGAAATGCAAAACTAAGCATGCTTTGAATTATGGGGAATCAGGTTATCTGGGTTCTGCTTTTCATTGTTGCATCATTTTGTTGTTGTTGTTGTTGTTTTTTAGTTTTGTTTTGCTTTTTGTGAGCAGCATGTCTGATAGCATGTGATTTGGGATCCAGCATCTGAGAGGATACAGCTGAAACAGCTGCCTCCCAACCCCCTCTAACAATACCATTCATCCATATGGAGCCTGTCTAACCGCATGCCTTTTGACTGGGACCCGCTTAAGGCAGGCTGGAGATCCCAGTGGGAGAAGCTTACATAACAAAGAGGCAGCCACATGGGACCACAGTGACACGTGTGACGCACATGAGCATGCCTGCATAGTTTATCTAATGTATATATAAGCACGGTGGCTTGGAGCCACAGATACAGATAGCAGCCCACCATGTGCTATATTTATATTGGAGGCCCTCTGCAGAAAGACAAAAAAAAGGACTTAATGTAACAGAATGTGAAATATGCATCATATTCCACAGTCTAGACGTTAAAATTGTCGCTTTCGTATCAGCTTATTACTGAGGTCCTTTGGAATTCATCCTGTAAGGCACAGGCAATGTATAGGCACCCAGCCATACAGCCATGCTGGTTCAGGGCATGAGCCGAAGGGCACCTCTTTTGTGGCATGGGAAAGTGGTCACCCTGGTCCTCTGTCAGGCTGAAAGAACCGTTTGGAAAAGAGGCTGTTGTTGTGAGGGGTTTGGAGGGGTGATTTGGAGGTTAAAGGGGTTTAGAGGGCTCACTTGTGTAACCTTTGCTGCAGTCTGATACTGTCTCCCTCTGCGCCCCCTAGCATCCCTGCCTACGACACCATGACTAGATTCCCACGAGCCTCGGCGCCCCCCCGGCACGCTGACTGGTGAACGTGAGGGGCCGGATCTTGTGTTGTTTCTTTGTTTTGTTGTTGTTTTGTTTTTGTTTTTGTTTTTGTTTTGTGTTTTTCCATGTCGCCACCCAGCTCTAGAAAGGTACTGTTTACCGGCATGATCTAATGTCTCGCCATCATCTCACACCTCTTCATTTAATCTTCGTTTTGCTTCTCTTCTTCTCATTTACACTTTCATCGACCTGCTTTTCCTAACCTCTAATTGTTTAATTCATTGATTATCCTCCATCGGGAGAAATTGTCTCACTGCCTTTCTTGTCTTATCTGGGCTTGTGTTGTGAACACTTTTGTCAACTGTCTGTTTCCATCCTCCTGAAGACCATACTTCTTGTCATAGGTGTTTAGAGTAGACTACGTGTACTCAAAATGGCTGAAACTGACACCCTGTAGTGAACCGCTGTTTGTCATTTTTGTTTATCCCTCTTGCCACGCTGCACCTCATCCCATTTCATTCTATGCATTACATCTATCTAACAGGACTAACTTGTTTTCTTTTTTGCATGTGTGTGTATATGCACATGTGTTGGCTTGTGTGGTTTTCGTTGTTGTAATGCTTGACCTATTGTGTTTTATGTTGTTTTATAGTTCAGCCAGTACAATCTGGCATTAAATCTTTGGATTCAGGGTAAGTTTGCATTTGGGCCTTCTGATCTCATTCACACTTAAATGAAATCTGTCTCATGATCTGTAAATATGTGACAAACAAGCATTACATATATGCCTCATGTTGTTTATATTTTAACCTCCAGCGTCCCTATTTCTCATGACTACAAGAACAGACAAACCTCCCGAGTGCTTCTCTATCCGCCCCTTGGGACCTCCACCTTTGCTGAAGCTCCATGGAAGAGCCAGTGTCACAGATTCCAGTCAGATTCACCTTCCTCGGTCCTTTCGTCACTTCTCTATTAGGATGCGCCTCCTCTTCCACATCGCCACCACTGCTGAAAGCTACACTCTCACCTTTGACCTGGGGTGATGGGTGAACTTTGACCTTTTGGAAAGAGGCCCTTTGGACCCTCTGAACTATCTTCTACTGCATGTTTCTATGTTTACAATTAGTCCAGGGCTGCACAGAGACAGGCCATGCCACTCCTGGAAAGTGTCAGTGGTCAGTGACATTTCTCAGATGTGGCTTAATATGTAGAGCTTATTAGGGAGTTTTTGAGCTGCTTCCCCTGATTGTTTTGTTCCATTTTGTTTTAAAGCCATGTCTGAAGCACACAGCTTGTCTCTTTATTACTTCAATTGTTTAATGGTTTACTGAGATTCTGTGTGTGTGTGTTTGTGTGTGTGTGTGTGTGTGTATGTATGTGCATGTCTGTGTTCAGCCATTGTAGCCGCTTGCCGAGTAGGATTGATCAAAATTGCAGCAGGACTTAATAGTGAAGTGTATTACCTGGAGATGGTTTCTACGGAATTCGTCTAAATCCACTGCGTTCTCACTGCAAAATAATGCAGCTTGTGTTTAGAGACAGTAACCTGGAATTCACACATTTTTGATCGGGTTTAACAAAAACTTCAGGACAAACACACATGACACACTCAAACATTGTATTGTTTTTGTATTTTTTTTTAACTAAGCTACTGCTAACATGAGTTGTTGAGCCATTCTGGTCGTGAATGGGTTGTTGCCTTCCCTGAGTTGTGTTCGCAGAATTCTTTTTTTTTTTTAAATGTCCTAGAATATATTCTTTTTTTTTGATCCTGTAGCTATCACATCTCCAAGTTGTTTTTAATATGATGAGCGCTATTAATCATTTTTCAAACTGTTCCTATTGACTTTTACTAATATTGGATATTATTATTTAACATACTGTGAGCTATTGTAGTGTTCAAGTTAAAGAGCAGAACTGCAATTTGAAGCCAAAACCTCTTGAGTAGGTCTCAGGTGCTTGCGTTAGGCCTAATATGCTTTTTCACATTTCTTGAAAATAATAAAACAAAAATGATAAAATAAAATTAATAAAAATAAAAATAAAATACAATTGATTTTCATCCGTAGACATGGATACATAAAATAATCAAAAGGGGTGAATGTACTATGAAAATGTGTGTATATATCTTCAGATCATTTGTTGTGAGCACACTGGTCCAGATATACTATGTTATTAAAAGAGAACAGATGTAATGTATTTCATGTAATGTATTCCATGTAATGCACTGCATATACATTACATATACATTATTAGGTACCTTGAAGCCTCGCAATGGAATTCATCAGGTTTGCTTGAGCTGCACAATGCAGTACATTTCATGGCCTCCTATCTAATACTGCAGCCAGTCAACTGCCATAAAACGTGCTTGGTACTTTTCATGAACCCGATCTAGTCACAGCATGAGTGCTGACATAAATATAATGGGTAACTGAAGCAAGACTCGTGAGAAGATTGACAATTGTGGAATCATTTCTGCATCATGTTGGACAGAGCCAGGTTTCCTCATCCCCTCAAAAGACTACAAATCTGCTCCTCCGTTCTCCCCCTTGTAGTAAAACCTAAATGCATTTCATTGCTAATTTAACTTCCAGTTCACATTAAAAAAAAGACTTGAATTTGTATTTGAGGGCCAGATTTTATGGAAAACTGAAGTCTACTCTCATGTAAATGCATGTCTAAGGGTCATGGCAATTGTTACCTAGCAACACTGCTGTTTATAGCCTGCAATCCATTCATCTAGAAAAAAGAGTCAGAGAGAGAGAGAGAGAAGGGAGCAGATGAAAACACCTCCCAGTGTAAGCTTGAGCGTCGATTCAAGACCACTAACTAACTACCCCATAGTGGGCAGGTGAGCTCTCTGTTGTTGCTCTCAGCTTGGTTAGTATTGTACAGTGGAAGCACAGTTGGTGTTTGCTTTTGCGTGTCGCCTGACTGTAATGTATAAAAATGTGAATAAAATGATACATTTCATGGACATGCACAAGGACTCGAGTGTTTTTTTTCCAGTTTGTCCCACTAACATGTTTAAGGAATTCAAATGGAATATCATGCAGACAGTAAACATTATAATAACATTAAAAATAAAAAAAAATGTTAAAGGTGGCAGAATGGATGAGTGAATGTTTAAATAGTACCCATCACTTTGTATTTGTGTGCGTGTGTCTGACATATCTGGACACAGAACATCTTTCTGCTGTGAGATGGTTTCCTCAAACGTGTGAGAGAGATCAGCATTTTTATCCTCGAGCTGTTCACTGGACTGTGACTTTCAAACTTAACCAAACGGCATCAAACTGAATCCCAAGCTCCTCTTTAAGTCAGCATTAGACCATCAGTTTGGACTGACAAACTTCTTCAATGACTTTCTAAAAAGCTGGTGAATGAAAACAAGAAGAAAAAAAATGACCGCATATAGATTATAACACCACATTCCAATAAACAATCATTTCCCCTTTCTTTGTGCTGTGATGTGGTAGCTGGGCATTTGAAGGCACAGGCAGAGGGTATAAATGTCTTGCCCCCAACACTGGCAGGAGTTCAATGTGCCAGGCTGTGATTCTACCCAGTGAGCTGAAGTCAATGCAGCTGTTTACATTAGAGGTCTCGCACCAGTCAAAGAAGCTCTCGCCTCCTGGCAATGCTGATTGCTCGGAAAAATAAAGACACAAGCAGTACATGCCAATTAACCCTCTTTACACACACACACACACACACACACACACACACACACACACACACACACACACACACACACACACAGTGTACTTTGTGAGTACTTTGTGGGATTTCACTTATGCATAACTCATGATCCAAAATTAGGAACTTTTCAAAAACAATCATGTTTATTTTGTTTATGTCTGTCCCCCACACCACATACATACTGAAAGGCTAAAGACACACATCCTGTGTTTCCATATATTTTTCGCCTACTGTTACCCAAGGACTTCCTATTCACTTAAAACCTTTTTTTTTCCCTTCTCTCAGGACCATTACTGAAAATAAAGGCATTTTGCTCTGTCTCTATTACTGGACTCTCTTTAGTGTGCCGCAGTCCGCTGGTTGGTGTACCACAATGCAAGGGCAAGTTTCTTTCTCTTTTTTTTTACACAGAGGAGGAAATCATGGTCCAAGCAAATGTACAGCAGTGTTGGTAAGTGTTGGGTGAAAACAAAAACTTGGCCTTCGCAGTGTCTTTGCAACCTGTCTGTTTTCCTCTTTTCCGGCGTGACCACCACACACACTTCAGTGCAATTTGTATCGATCTCAGTGTAAAACATAAGGTTTAAAGGTTTAAAAATAAGGTTTTCTGCCTTCTGAAGGGAATTATATAACACACGCTCTCTTAAAATAGAGCTTGTGTGTGTGTGTGTGTGTGTGTGTACAGGGTATGGATGCCCCTCTGGTGCTTTGAGTCCTGTGTATGCCCGCCTGCCCACACAAGTTCACCAATTGGTTTCATATGTGTTCTCCCATCTCACTGATAGTCCCCAGACTGCAATGCACTGTGGGGGTGGGAAGGAAAGGGCGGGAGGGGGGGGTTAAGAGGTATAGAGGCCCTCAGAAAGGGAGGGGTACTTCTCTCATACTCCCCTAGAGGGGAACACCATTACCACTTACTGCCCCTCCTCCCCCATCCTATTCCGTCTCTCTCGCTCTCTCTTTCTCTCTCTTCATGTCCCTTGCTTGCTCTCTCTGTCTTTCTCTCTCGCTCTCACTTTCTTGCTCTTTTTTAACCTAAATGCCCCCTTTGTATGTGGAGCACATAAATACCGGTGTGGAGAGTCTGAACCTCAGTACAGACGAAAACCTCCCCTCTCTTTCAGTCTCTCACTCTCCCAGTGCAGACTTCCAAAGGTCTATTCAGCATGTGGACCGGACTTCTCCTGCTCATCGCCTGCTGCCTGTGGGCCGCCGAGGGACAGGATGGGGCCCAGCGGGGCCGAAGTGTCTGGGAGGACCCGGTGACCTTCGAGACCAAGGGCAAGGACTCCTGCATCATGCACGTGACGGGCCAGGGCGACATGACGACTCTGCGTGTGGCTTGCCAGGGTGCCAAGCGCTCGTACTGGTGCGACTACCGTGGCAAGCCACAGGTGTGCCGTTCGTACAACAACAACCCACGGCACTACTTTGTGCAGATCATGTGGGACCTGCGCAAACTGCAGCACGCCTGCCGCGGACCCACCATCCTCAAGCCCCAGATGTGCAAGAGGGCGTCCGACGAGGCTCGGATGGCGTTTATTGGAGCGTCTCCGGACGATGAGGCCGCTGCCGCCGGCAAAGCCAACCACCAGGATAGGCCCTCCCGGCCCACCCAGGCCCAGACAGAGGCCACCAGGCCTGAAAGACCCCAGCCGTACAGACCCACCAGACCGCAACCGGCCAGACCCACCAAGCCCAACCAAGCCAAATCTGATCAGGGCAGACCACTGATGCCCAGACCAGGATCAAGAAACAACAACAACCAGAGAAAGCCGTCGACCACCAAGCCTTCAACTACTTCCCCAACACAATCAGTGCCAATGTCAAAGATAGAGGCCAGAAAGATAGCTCAGGACTACTGCTGGAGGTCTCTGACAGGAGTTTGTGCCTACGTCATCGGATTATTTCGCAACTAAGTGTGACGGGTAGGCAAAATAGATTTACAAAATCAAACAATCACTGTGGTAAAACATGAGAATTATAAATATGGAGTATGAGCACTAGCCCTGACAACAAGATTTTTTTGTCACAGCACATACATTGTATGTTACCCTAACTGTAACAGTTTTCATTGACCTGGCTAACTGTATACTCTTCTGTTACAGGCTTAAGTTCTGTTTCAAAAGGACTTGAGGCTGATTACCAGGACACCTGGCGTGTTCAGCAGCTCGTGTTCAAAGCTCTAAATTGGCAAGGATTATCCAGCATCCTCTCCAACATAAAGCCACTGATGACTTTTTTTTTTTCAGAAAACTCCATCACCTCCTTCACTTTTCGTTATCAAAAAAAAGTCCCTGTCATGGCTCGTGTTCAGATCTAAGGCGGTAATAGAGCATTACTTTCATTTTGGAAAAGTGAAACCTTGTGTGCACTCCATTTTGGGTCACTATGGTGAGTGGCACAAAGTATTCTCTATAACCAAGATGCAACTCAGCAGGAGTGTGGGGGAAAAAAGATATTTTATGTATGTGTATTTTACGTGTCTGTTTTTCCATTGTACAAAGCAGTGATGCAGTGCAGGTGATGGAGAGGTGTTCAAGTGTTCAGTGAAGGTTGGACAATAAACTAATCATTGTGAATTTAGGGAACTGTGTCATAATTGTGTAGGTACAGATGCATCATCTGTTTGTGCGGAACATGAAATCATGGATGTGTTAGTCTACAAATGAGATTTTGAAAAGTGTTAATTTGCAAGTGTTACCACTGAGGATTCAAATTGATTGTGTCAATGTATACTTGTTATTACTTGTTTATGTAATAAATACATGTCTTCTTATGGTTTTGTATTTCTTGTCTTTTCGATAAATAGTTTTATTGCTTATTTTGTTATTTATAGAATCAGAAGAAACAGAAGAATTTCTGAAAATAGTTTAAAAACATTCTCCAACTTCTAAATTCTGGTGAATTTCATTTCAGAGTAGTTAATTATCAAATGATCAGGATGCCTATACTTATTTCTAAACAGCTGAAGTAGGCTGCCTTCAAACAGAAGAGGGCAGTCTAGTGCTATGCACCAGTCAGGGCCCATTTCATTAGGCTATGCTGAAAGAATTGTTTACAGTACATCACTTTGCAGTTTAAGTTTCACATTTGCTCTAACAAAAGGATTTGAACTGAAAAAAAGTCCATTTTACATCACAAAGTATACTCCTCTTTTCATCTTCTCATAAAGATGGGATGCTTGCAGTATGTACCCATATTTAAACTCCCATAAACAGACTGGCAAGTGGCAAAGTAATGTTTTGGTGGCTCTGCGGTTTTGTCCTCTGCCAAGATAATGAAGGACCTGCCAAGTAAGAGTGAAGCTCTTAAAAGCAAAATAGTCTACTGAGCCTTTTGTTTTCAGACGACTGTCATTTTTTGGTTCAAACTGCATAATGAATCAAAGTTTAACTGTCAAACATTTTTCACAAAAGAAAGGTGTTTAATCACAGATATTGTTTAACATTTAAAACAATGTACTGGTAGTTTATTTACTATGAGTTCAATAGTTCTATTTCGGTCTATTTTAATTCACTTTTAAACCATTCATAATTTCTTGACAACAGGAATAAAACGGGACGTGTTTTATCAAGTTGCCGTGCTTATCATAATTAACATTCCATAGAAGGATTTGCACTGTGTGTGCGCGTGCGTGTGTCTGTGTAGGGGTAGCGGGGTGTAAAAAGGTGCTGCACTTCGTCAAGAATGAAGTCCTAATTATGTCGTAAAATTTGAGTGAACGATGTGCGTGTGTGTGTGTGTGTACTGGAGCGTGCACGCGAATTTGTGGGGAGCACGCGCTTAACTATAAATGGCCCATCGCCGGCACAGGTGTCCCAACAGGATAAGAATCTGGAGAGTGTTTTGAGACAGTCATTTTCCGGTAAGTCTATTTTGTCAAGCTTCTTTCGACTAGTATTACTACATACAATATTGCAAACTACACGTCTTGGTTTCGTGGAACAATAAACATTATCCAGGCTAATAACTTTCTGTTAATTATTTTCTTGGGGTTCAGATCATATCAGATGACCAGATGATGCACTTAAGCACTGTGGCAGTGTTGCTGGTACTTGCGTGCGTCTGCAACCAGCTTAATAAGGCAGAATGTCAAAGGCAAAAGGAGAGAACGGGCAAGACAGAAACACAGCAAAGAATGCCGGTCCCGTCATCTGACAGGAACGACAGCGGCCCCAAGTCTGACGGCGGGAAAGGGATGTTCAAGGGCAGGTTCTCTGCCAAGGATAAGGCACAATGCACCTGGGTGGCGACGGGTGACGACGAATTTGTGCTTGGTGTCACTTGCAAAAAAGGGGGGAGAAGTTTCAACTGTGCATATGTTGCCAAACCAAACTCTTGTCCTCAGTACGCATCTAATGCGAAACAGTACTGGAAACAAATCGCCCGTTCGCTGAAAAAACAGAGGAAACTGTGCTATGACCACAAGTCGCTAGTGAAAGCGGGCATGTGCAGAAAAGCACCGGAGGACGCACATTTTAAGCTAAGCCAAACGCCCAAGGAGACTGCCAAACCGACATCGCCTCCATCGAAGGATAACGAACTGTGCCCAGACCAAATTGATAAAAAGACATTTGCTGAAGAGTACTGCAGTCATTCGTGGAGTTCTCTGTGTACCTTCATTTTCGCCATGATACAGAACGAGGACTGTTGAAGTGACCTTCAGAGCTGAACTGTTTATCAAACAGGTTCTTGCCTTAAGGGATTGCAAGCAAATATGTCAGGATAAAGAAAAAAAATCATGAGCCTGTGTAGTGTACATATGAAAATAATAAATTTGTTTTGTCACTTTTTTTATGTTTGCCCTTTATTTTGAACAAAAAAATGTAAAATAAAGTTTTGTTATACCGAACTTCTATTGCTTGTATGGAAATGTGTTAGCCTGACATAAACCAGACTATAACATCAAGATGTTTAGTCTGGCCATGACCGATAGACCGGACTCAATCCAAGGCGTGCGGAATCAGCAGTTGTCTTTGAAACTGCCTCTGCAGGCTGATGAGCAGCTACAGTAGTCTAGGCAACTATAAGAACAGAACAATGTGATTGGTCCAACCAAACCTTGGAAGAAGACTGAGGTCCTTATGGCTCGTGGCTAGAGGTACTGGCTAAGCAAAACTATTTGCTACTGCTAGGGTACGTGTAGATTTCTAGGCAAGTGTCTTTTAGCAATACTTCACAGCAATCTGAAGCTTTTCATTTAAAAACCTTTCAGCTAGATGGTATGAATAGATGAATTTAGATAGATGGATAGATGCTAGATTAAATTTGATCCTTATACAACCTAAGAATAAACAAGACTCACAGATACCATAAAAGCTGTTGTATGAGTGACTATTTGGAGAATTAGGATGTGTGTGTGTGTTATATGAAGGGAATTTTAGCCACCTGTCATAACTACTAAATGTTGTGTACATAACGTGTGTGTGTGTGTGTGTGTGTGTGTGTGTGTGTGTGTGTGTGTGTGTGTGTGTGTGTGCATATGTTTGTTGTCAGAGTGAGTTTTCCAGCTGTGCTATACCACTGGACCCAGTATTGGAATTCCATCACCGGTTTATTCCTGTGAGAACAAGAGCCTTTCCTCTGAACAAATAAGCAGACATGTCCACTCCACCCATTCTACGACATGTCTATTCCACACATTCCACAGCAGCAATCTCTTTCCTCTCACACTCAACCAAAAGAACCAAACAGAGAGATGATGAGTAGCTGTTAGGCTGCAGGTCAAGGTTCTGGCCAAGTTCAGAAGGTTCCTCTGGTGGTGACTCAACACGAGTCCATCTTTCCTTTCAAGCTCATGCAGCACAACCCTCTTAGAGAAGATTGCTGACTTTGTTGGGTAGATATCTCAGTCCGCAGAGCCTCTGACCAAAGCCATGCAAGCAGCAGCATGGAGATTCTGTCCTGTCATTCTTGTCTGAATGAAAAGCTCACAGTGTACTTTGTCCCAAATGGAAAGTTATGTAAACTGTACATTTAGACACACTGAAGGTATTGGCGGAATTCTTTTGAAACATCCTAGAGGAATGTTACTTTTACCACCCAAGGGTCATCTTCAGCCTAAGGTCATACGTGTCCTGACTTTTTTAGAAAGCCACACACACATACACACACACACATTCTATGAACAGATCTCACATCCTTGCTCAGTTAAATTCATTTACCCTGTTTTTTTTTTTGTTTGTTTGTTTTTTACTGAAAACATTATGTAAGCTATTTCTTCCTGCTGCACAAAGGTAAAAAGCAACATTTGCTAACCCAGAGCTAAATTAAAAAAATATACTGATACCCATCACTTAAGTTAGACAAGATCCTCTATGACCACACCCAGTGATCCAGTCCTATCATCGACTGTGGCCATCAGTACTACACATTCAGGATTGTTCTAGAACAAGGCTGTTACTCACCAGCCTATTGTTCATTTACTTGCCGACTGCATGACCTTTAGTGTATCCAAGGGAAGTAACTCAGCTGTGATTGGAAAAAGGGGCATTTGGACATTGTTGGACTGTTGCTGAGTACAAGTTAAAGGTGGTCTATATATCAGCAGAGTGCAAGCACTGAGATCATAGATTCATGTCACCCAAGTAACACATTCAGCTGCATTCCAGCACTCTGAGGTCCAAAGCATCAGTGGAATGACAGGGTGCTCCTTACTAGCAGACACATTCTGTCATTCAGTGTTGTTTCGTACTGTTTCGATATAGTTAGAGAAACATTTGTTAACCTGACACACAGACTGAGGTATAGTGAGATGTTAAGTTAATGTTTGACCAAAATCCTTGCCAGATAACCAGATATAAAAAAGCTCACTGAAGGAGAATGCTATATGTGCAAGATGACATGTTCATATGCAAATATATTAAACCACAAAGGCTAAATACTGTGTATGGTTCCTCTATTTTGAGTCTGTACATTTTGTGATCTGTACAACAGATGTGTGGTCACATAGGAATTCTATGAGGGCTACAAACTCCTGGCATGTCCAGTACACGTGATTGTATTTCCCACACGCCTGGAGTCCCACACTGTTATCAACATCATGGCAAGCTGTGCCCATGGACTGCAGTAGTTCAGCAGTTCGAATAGACAGAGAAAGAGTCAGAAACAGCAGGTTGCTTATGTCAGTCTGACCACAGATGAGTACTTGTCTAAATCAGTGGTGGCACACTGAGTTACTCTGCAAATAGAATAGCAGAATAGAGATTTTGTACATGTCATTGCACGTGCTCTCAGGGAAGGGAGAGTGCTGGTATGGTGACAGTCGTATACATTCAGTATGTCTCCAAACATCCCACAAAAGAGGTGGCAGGTAATTTGTGGTTACTTAAAGCCTCCAGATTACATAATGGGAAATGAATACCCCTTGCATACCATATATGTATATATAATGTGTATATATATATATATAAAATACATACCATACACTTTCCATTATGAAATAGGTCACGTTCCCCAACCCTGTACTCATGGAAAAGCTAGATATTTGCCCAGAGACACCATGTTCAGCATGCTGGTGTGAGAGCTGGAGAAGATAGCATCGCCATGGAAACAAGCCTGTCTTTGATCCAACACCCTCTCAGGCCGTCAGTGGTGTTGGGCTGTGGCTGCTGCTTACCCCTGGGGATGCACGCTTAATTGGGCCCATACATCACCCCAGTCAGGCCCAGCCACATGGCTCTTCCCTTACCTAAGGGCTACATTGGACAGCTGCTGCCTGCACCCTCAGCCAACTTGTTGCCAGAAAAAATGAGAGAACCGCATGGCAACTTAGCAGCAGTATGTTTAACCATTTCAGGTTGAGACCCTGAGGTGTATTGAATCACTTAACAGAGGCACAGTGAGATTTGGTACGCACTGAGAAATATCTGTGTTTCTGAGTAGAAATGGTCTCTACCGCTCTATTTTAGATATTAGTGGGTGTCAGAAAAGCATAATACATTTTTCTGATTTATTAACTAAACAACAAACAAACACCAAAACCAAACCAACAAACAACTAAACAAAGATGTTCGAATGTCTGAGCAGTGTTGCATGTTTAAAATCAAAGTAAGAATGGCCTCTGTAGATGGGGGAGGAAGCTGATGTTTTAAGCTGCTAGCTACTGCCCACAGGTGTGGCTGATCCACAATTAGATGCAGATCTCAGTCTTTAGTCACACCTGCAACAAATAGACAGACACAACGAGCTAAAGGCCTAGCGTGTCATAACGCTTGGGAATAGTGGGCCTAGTGAAATGGATTTTTCCAGAAGGGATTGATACAATGAGTCACCACAAAAAAAAAAAAAACAACCCCCATCGGTTGGGGGGTGTTGTGGGACAAAGTGGCTTCAGAGTTTGAATGACATTCGGGTCTAAGTGTCCTTGGGGACCCTGGATGAACCTGGTGTGTGGCCTCATTTTCTGATCCTTCCATTTGTCTTTCTCTCAACCACTCATTTGCTGTCACTCTTCATGAGCCTATCTCAACAAAGGCCAAAAGCTCAAAAATGTTCCTTGGTAATGCTCTCTAAAGGTTGTTTTAACAATGTCAGTGACAGTGGTAGACTTCTGGCACACACACACACACACACACACACACACAAAGTCTCTCTTTCTTTCTCTCACTCAACAGTGGGTTGTATGTAAGCAGGATTTTGGCACACAGACATATCATACAATTCAGCTGTACTGAATGGGCTAAGAAAAGCGGTTTTCTGCTGTGAATGGTATTACCACACAGAGTACAGCAATGAGAAGCTCAAAGTTTACCTGGCAGCGCTACAATGACATTGTTGTAAACTTCGTTACCATGAGTCGGGTGTTCTGTTTTTGTATATAATCTGAACCTCCTTATCATTTTATAATACAGCTCTCTCTGTGTCTGACATCCCCCCCAACACACACACACAAAGACCTCCACCCTCACCCCCTCATACATACATGCACACACACCTTCCTCATTTTATACAGCTTCATCTCCACACCAAAGTTGTTCCGTTTCCATTTTCACACCACACACACACACACACCTTCCTCATCTTATACAGTTTCATCTCCACACCAGGGTTGTTCCGTTTCCGTTTTCACGCCTGTGGGTCGCGGCCTGTTGTATTAGAACCATGTGGAGTGAGGTGGTCTGACTCAGAACTCTTCGCCATTGGCCAAGGGATTGACCCTGTTACTGCTTGGTCCCTTAAAAGACTAACACGGCAAGCAGCACAGTTGTTTGCCTGACTCGTGTTGGGATTTAGAGAAAACTGTGCCAGCCAAGGAGTTTAGTTCAGCAAAGAGGTTTAACGCTGCACCAGTAGTGGGTTTTACTCTAACTTAAGTCATTCTCAATAGCTGCACACACACACACACACACACACACACACATCCAGAGGCACACACCTACACTCACGAGCCAGCACAAGTACCTATATACACACACTCACATAAACCCTTACACATATATACCTGTACAAGCATGCATAAAGAGGTATGCAAGCACACACACATACACACACACAAACACACACACACATTGGTGTGTTGGTGCCCAAACATTTACTGGAAATAGGCTCAGCGACACTGTTATCAAGAATTAGCAAATAAGCACAGTCAAAACGTTTTTAAATCAGAGGGCCCAGAATGCTGAGACACTGTTACTTTCAGTCCCTTTCAGTGATACAGTAAATGACCTCTAAGAGTAAAGCCAAGGCACCATGGGATCTAGGCATGATGTCTGTGAACATCAGTTACCCACAGTAGAGCTGGCCAAATGACATAAGCCGTAGTCGTAAAGCCGTAATGTAGGTCCCTTAGTATCCATGTATCATACCAAGAAGTACATTTTGATGGAGGTCCAATAACTGTGTTGGGCTTTTTTCTGTAACTAGATGGCTTTGTGTGTGTTTGTGTGCATCTGTGTGTTTGAGCATATATTTGCATTATGTGGTGTGTGTGTGTTTATGTGTGCATTTTTGTCTCTTAACAAGTGCTTTACATTGTACATCTGTGCATGTGTGTGAGTGTGTTTGTGCAAGTGTGTGTCTGTAGACTATGTATATGTACATGTGACTGTGTGTGTGTTTTGTGATGTAGGCTAAATGTGTCTGCACATGTGTATGTATGTGCAAGAAATGACAAGTGGTGTAACGCTGTCCTCAGAACAGCTCCCGGTCTGTCTGTTAAAACATGATAAACCATCAGCCCTCACCTACAGTGCCCTGAGCAGAATGCATTCCTATTACATAACCCACACCAATCCAGAGACGTAGGGCTGCACGTTTCTCCCTTATCCCAGACACACTTCTCTCAGAGATAATGCCCTTATATACTGAGACAATCTTAAGCTAAATATTTCCCCTTGGCTGTTCACAGTGCCACTGCAGTATTAAGTCACTTTAACAGGTCTGCTTACAAAACTGCAGTTCTCAGCACTGAGGACCAATTAGTGCACGGCTAGATGAGTGGTCCCTTTCATTAGACTGGGGGCCCCGCTTTAGTTTGATTGGGCAGAGATGGATGGGGCGATTAGGGCGTAGAAGACAAAGTGTGTCGCTGCTGCAGCAGTCAGCAGAGAGCAGGTCCCCAGGGATCCCTGGGTAGTAGGGCTCTTGCCTGCCCAAACAAAGCATCTAGTGTCACAAGTCACAGTCAGAGAGCAGAACCAGATACAGGCTGTTCCTGTCTGGAGCTGATGTATATATACTTGACACTGGCAGACATCGTTCTGAACCCAGGGGCAATCCAAACAAAAGTCATGCAGTTGAAGCTACTTCCTAGAAGTTATTTCAGGGCTCTACCATTAGGCCTCCAAAAACATCTCTGTTCACCACTAAAGAGCACTGCTCTAAGGAAGATTTCTCACCAGGAGCCAATGTTACACAACTGTGCCACCTTGTGGTAAGTAGGTATTTATTCAAGAGGCTTTTGACGGTTATCATTTCTACAAGCCTTTTTTTTTACATATTTGATCCTGTGACATACTGAATGAATATAACGTTTATTCAGGACTCATGTTCAGAATACAATATATACATACTGAGTTGTTAAAGGTTGTTTAACCATGGTAAGTATGTTATCATTTCACAGTCATTGGTTGAACACTTATGGTGGCTTAAAAACATCATCATACACTCCTGCTGAATGGTCACACTGTGAAGGCCTCTGAAAAAGCAATTCTTTTTAAATGAATGATTCTTATGAAATACTAAATTTTCAACCAAAAGCAAGCAAACAATAAAATCTAAGATCTGAAAAAATCAAAGATTTGAGACTCGAGTGAAAGACAGACAGTGCAGAATGACTTTCTTCAAACTGTTAGATAACAACATCAGTCATTTCCTCCACACAGATAAAGCAATGCCTTCTGGTAGTCCCCTGCCGTGTCCTCCTGACAACACAAACACAAACACAGAGATCAGCGATGGTAGCGATAGTTCTTTCAGCAGCACAAAGAGGTGAATGAATGAGTGAATGAGTGAATGAATGAACAAATGAATGAATGAACAAACGAGTGAAAGAATGAATAAATGATGAAACTGGCTGTGTTCAGTGTGGAGTATGAAGTTTGTACAGACATATAATGGTCTCCCACCCTGAAGTGATCACTGACCAAGCGCACACACACTCATACACACACCACCACACAGTAAGCATCATAAAATAAAAATGTACAAGCATTGGCATTATCAGTTTGAAGTGAGGTACAACAATTTGTAGATGAAAAATATAACAGAATGTAATATAAGAACAAGCCAGGGATAAAGCCACAGCAACAGTTAATTATGGATTTGTTTTGCTGCAGGTTGGTTGGAGTCCAGAGAGACTGCACCTGTTATCATGTCGCACTCTAAGTCTCAGGTGCCCCCTAGGGAGGGGAGTAAGAAGCACCATGCCGCAAGACTGATGAAATCCGCCCCCAGTAACAGACAGTGTGGCTGCTGTTCAGCTGTGCTATTTGTGGAGTCTGTGTTTCATTCTGCTCTGTTTGTCTGTCATGGCAGTCTCCTCAGGGCTAGGAAAGTGAGAAGTGGGATTGTTTCATTGTGTCCTGTTTGCGCAGTGTGATCACCTGTATGGTGGTGTAGAGCGACTGGCCATACATGCGCTTGAAGTGGGCTCGGATGTCCAGCATGTCCACCTCGCTCCTGGACACCATGATCCGGATCAGAGTCTCGTCATCCGTACCCGCCCGCTAACACCAGGAACAAAGTTAAAACAAGCACTTTTGACCGTTTAAAACTGGAGTCCAGTCTGAAGTTAACATGAAAACATTTCGGTCAGCCATCTCAGGTGCTCCACAAAACAGACTATCTGAGACAAAGTAGCCTCTTTTAGATTTAACCATGATATGGAAAATGTTCAATTTGTATATAAGGCAAAGACAGTGTTTTGGACATCCAACATGTGATCAGCTATAAAACATCACAGCCTGATTGCTCATGTCAGTAGGATGAAACACTCTATACTTTACTTCCCCAGCACACTGATGAACACCTATGGTGGTATGACAAGTGACATTCAGCACTGCTAAAGAGAATCCATGATAATTTATGGATACTGTTGATCTCGACACAACATTTATTCGTAGTCTATAGATTCCTTACGCTCATACTGTCGTGGACACATTCGGCAAAGTAGGCAGGAACACTTTTGATACATTTCACTAAAACAGAGACAAAAAAAACATTTCACCATATCAAATTAACTTTTAAGAAAACAAAATGGATCTGTTTCAGGGTTTCAGGTTCTACTTGAAATATGCATAGACTGAAGTGTTTCCTTTTGTAAATGGCTATGGAGAAGTGGATAGGGGCCATATGTTGGCCTCTTGGTTTTCTAATTGTGTAATTGAAGACCAGTCATATTGATGCTTACAGGGGTTAGGTGTGCAGGGGTGTATTCCTGTAAGTAGAGTTAAGTGAATAACCTGAGTAAGTTAACCCTGAGGTAGTGGTGAACGTGACAATAAATGAGGTTGGAGTCTATTAAGAGTTTTACCACTTCCTCTAGCTGAACTTACCCAGGTTCATCACTTAACACTCTACTTGGAATAGGCTACAGAGAAGGCGTATAGCCCGAGCGCTCTCTTACCTACGGCCAGCAACACATTCTCCAGGTTTCCTGTACACTCATCCTTGATGCTCTCCTCGATATCACATCCAGCAACCTTTTTGTAGGCTTCAAACACTGGACATGCAAATACACAAAGTTGTTTTTTTTCAATGTGTCATTTTGTGTGACAGACAATATTCACACTTACACCAAATATACAGACACATAGTCATGCACAAACATGCACGGTCCTGCCATTCCGCAGGTGCTCAACACCCCGGTTGCCAAACATACCTTTCCGCAGGTGCTCGACACTCCGGTTGCCAAGGATGTTGACAAACTTGTCCTCATCTGTGCCAAACTTCTCCTCTCCTGCTGCAAACAGATCCTGTGAGGCAGAGAAACCATCAGCATTTCCCCCAAATCACAGCATGCTCCCTTCCAGTAGTCATCAGACTTGCCAATTTCCTCTTAGAACCATGCAGAAGATGATCTCATCAGCGTGTGCTGCAGTGTTCGGGGGTACATACAGACTTACTCCAAGGAACTTCTGCAAATTGTTAAATGCTTGGGTCTCTTAGGAAGTCTACGAAAGGCCATAACAAAGGCGAGGGGGGTGGGTGTTAAGAAAGATTTAAGGAGTCCTGCATTTGACATTTGGGCCTCGGATCACACCAAGTCATGTGGTCATAAAACTATGGAGGTTAAGATACGGTATATCAGGAGACTTTCAGGGCAGCTTTCTTTGAGAGTGACTGGGATGGCATCTAGTGCATTGTGCGGCCTGTGTCACACTCCAGTGGCCGGTGAAAATGCCTGTTAATCCCCCAGCGTTCATTACTATTTCATGCCGAGGTGTGAGGCTCCTCACACCAACCTTTGCATCCTTCTCGACTTTCGCCTCGTCCACTCCTTCCTCTCTGTTTGCCTGAGTAGAGAGAAGAGCAAGAAGTAGCAAGAGGAGAGAAAAAAAAGAGAGAGAGAGAAAGAGAGAAAGAATGAGAGGAGGGGTTGAGACAGAGAGAAAGGTCAGGCCATCAGTGGTGACGAGTGATGGGAGACAACTTCACTGATGCACCCTGTTTTCTGCGAAAGGCTTGATGAGTTTGGGCCGATGATCCCCCTGTTCACCCCTGCGGATATTGAGTTGCTGCCCGTCGCTCACCTGAGGAGCATTTAATCCCGCTATGGCACCTTTAATTACTTACGAGTGACATCACCACACCACTCTCATTACCAGTGTGGGTATGGGCCGCCTCTTTTGTCTCTCTTGTCATCCTGTCGTTCAGTCTCTTTCTCTCTCTTTCTCTCTGTCATGCATGCTCCCCTGCTCTTTCGCTCCTCCTCCCCTGCTGGGCTTTCTTTTTCGTCCTTCTCTCTCACTCCATCACTCTTGATCTCCTTGCCAACACCTCAGCCCTGATTGTTTCCCCTCTCTCTTTCCCAGCTCTTTGTTTTGGCACACCTTTCCACCTGTCTCTCTATTGTTCACCACTCTTTCTATTTTCTTCTCTTTTCTTCACCTCTGTCTGTCTGCCACTTTGGCTGCCCCCTCTCTAATTCCCTGTGCTGTTCTCCTCTTACCTGGAGGAGAATCACAAGCATCCTCTGGTAGTGGCCTGACGTGTCTCCCATGATGTCCTTCTCCAGCTTGCCGCCATGGTCTGTGTGTGTGTCCAGCAGAGAAAAACAAAAAATGAAACATGAGACAATGGCCAGATAAAACCCTCGCACACTTATCTCGTAAGTTCGTGGCCATTAGTGGTGTTAATGGCTTCAGTACGCCTAAATTGAGCACGTTGTGTTTTATGAAAGGTTGCCTGGCAGGATCCAATTAGCTCACATAAATTATAGCTTTTCCACCCTCTCTGGTGACAGTGTCGGGTGATCTTGAAAGTTTAGTCTTGTCTGTCGTGAATTGTCATGTAGTTATGTGACGAACTTTACATTTGGGCTGTTAATGGGGGTGGAAACCATTAGTGATAAGACTTTATGCATAAACTAATGAACAATCATGACAAGAAAAGCGGTCATTTTAAAGTCAGAGAACCTGTTTAAAAAATACACCATCAAAACAGATCAGAAGAGATACTTAGTCACATTTACAACAATCCTTGTCTTCACAGGCACAGATTACACACGTGCAGCTTCATGAGACATGCTAAATTCTTAGTAAATTAAATGATATCCAACAGTCTGACAGAAAACCTCGGGGTCAATTCACCTGATGTGATTAGGGGTGTTGACCCTCTATGAACTCCTAAGCATGTATATTTGACAAGCAAAGGGTCAGTCTCCTTGGGTTTCCACCCTCTGCACTTAAGGTGAGAAACCTTCATTCTTTGGCTGGTTAGTTTTACACAGAACCCAGAAGAGGTGAAGACTCCCCTAATGCCTTTGACGCAAAAGGATCCAATCACCAGAGCAACGTGTTGCTTTATCTCTTCAGGGGAAGTAGAACTGTCTGTTCACTCCATCCTTACCTTTTTTATAGGCCTTGATGATGTCTTTTATCTCCTCTGGTGTTCTAGAGGCCAGAATCTCAATCAGGACACTGTCCTCTGTTCCAGCTCCCTGCAGCAACCAGGAGCCAGACTAGAGTTATGGGCAAGTCAAGTGTGTGGTGGTAAATACTGTTCATTTTTTTGTTGTTGTTGTTGTTTTTGTTGTTGTTTTTTGCTCAGGATTTGGTTGGTCACAGAGACTCACAAACACCATTATTTCAGTTTCAGAATTCACAGTCTGTCAGGGCCATATGTGCCTATTTTTTTTTAGATTTATATGCCATCAAAGCTAAAAGGAAAGAACAAATGGGGGGGGGGGGCATGATGGCAAAAGATGACAGGACTGGAATGAAAAGAGCTCCAGAGAAGATGAAAAAAGCTGTCGTCTCTAGCGCTGTTTTTACCTTTATGGCTTTGTGAAGCTCATTAGCATCGTAGGACGGTGGAGGGGCCATTAAAGCAACGATGAGATCCTCCAACTTTCCACCCAGCTCAGACTTTAAATCTTTAACAAGGTCCTGCAAGACAGTTGAAACCCTATACTGTTTACAGGCGAAAAGATGGACTTTGCAGTATTCTCAATTATTTTATTTAATGTGTTCACAAAGCATGAACAGTTTTAAAAACATGTTGAAATCTGAGCCAAGTCCAAGCAAGAAATGTCACATCTTCCTTGTCCAAGTAATAAAACCTTGGGTTGTTAAAGTCGATGCAACTCTGAATTTCACAATCCTGTATGAAAGCATCGACTGAAACCTCAGCCTGAAAACTTGTTGTGAAATGTTGTCAATTGAGCAATCCCCAAGGCAGTGTGTACGGCTGGTTTATCCCTCGCACACCCCTTGCCAGCACTGGAATATTTCAAAACTGCCTAGAGCCTCATATTATGCTCCCAACTGCTTGTCTACAATTGATTTGTTTAGTTTAATCTATGTTCATTACTTCTCAGTGAGAGACGGAGGGAGGGAAGGCAGGCGTGGATGAGAGACATGAGTTATTCTGATGGTGGGTGGGGAGCTATAGATCGGGTTGCCCTTATTAGTTGTCAGGACCACTTGGAGGTCTGATGCTTCTCCAAATATAATGCACATGCGCATACACACACACACACACACACACACACACACACACACACACACACACACACACACAAACAAACAAACACGTACTCATACAAATACACCCACATACACACAAGCACATACTCACACAAATACACCCACACACACACAATCAGACGCTGGTAACCCAGAAATCCATCTGGATCCCTTTGATCCCTATGTGTCTATAAAGCTACAATTGGTTACCAGGGCAACCCAGTGCCACAGGGATGTGAGGAAATTGGCTGACCTAGACCCAGGGACTCTGTGGGGACTCTCTGTGTGTGGAGAGAGTTTGGGAGAGGGCAGTTCATACATGTGCTTGGCCAGCCTGGTGCTTGGTAAGCCTTACCTTGCCATGGGATTTCTTGAACGCTGCCTTGATTTGCTGCCTCTGGTCATTGGACCGCGAAGTCAGGAGCATGAGAATGGTGTCCTCATCCGTTCCTATAATGAGACATTGTCAAAACATTTAGTAGGCCTATAGCTTGAGTAATAGTGTGTTAGTGTTAATAGTATATTAACTAATAGTGTTAGTTAATAGTGTAATTAGTGAGCTGGACTCTGCTCTGTTTGGTAACCTAATGCTGGAGTATCTACTTCTAGCACATACTGGATCAACTGGAATCAACTGATGGTATCTGCTGAAGTCTAATGTTGCATTCCTGATAATGTTTGTTCCTAGAAGTGATAGGTAAGTTGAAAATAGGGCATCACAATTTTCCATTCAGTCTCACTGCTGCATTTGAACAACTCTAATGTTACAAGGAGCATCTCTTTGGGTCACATTTCTATAAACATACACAGTAACACACACACACACACACACACACACACACACACACAAACAGACCATCAGCTCTATTTAATCTATGAATACAAACAGTGATTCCCAGGGGTTGCATGCATTTAAACCACTAAGGGCAACGGTTAATGGTTGAAATTAATTTTCAGTATGAAATGACTACATGAAACTGTCACCCTGACATTTCTCAATTTTTTTTATTTTGTTTTTTTGCCTCTCGTAATTTACCCCTCCTTCTCTCCCTTCTACTTCCTATTGACTCACTGATCAGCCACAATATGGGTTTTGACCATTCAAATATAATTACAGGTTGCTTGTTCTTTCCCCATCAGTCTCTCGCCTTTCTCTCTCTCTCTATCTCTGAGTCAGTCACACACACATACACACACACAAACAGAGAGAAACACATAAATGTTCCCCTTCATTTACAAAACAATCTTGTGATGACCCACCAAGTCCTTTCATGGCCTTGTAGAGCAGCTCTGCATCCTGCTTTGCATTGAAGTGAACAAAAGGTTTCACACTGCCCCTCGATGCCTACATGACAGAACACAAATATGGTAATGTGCCGTATCACTGTGTTTTCCTGCAAAATACTCACAGTCCATGTCTTCAGACACCATTCACATTAACCGAAGCATAAACAATACGCAAAAAAGGAAAATGTGCATATTTTCATACAGTTCGTTTAAATGTATATCCAATAGAGTTAAAATATGTTACGTAATCCCTGAAGAAACATTTATTGCAGCCAAAGAAATGCAGCCATTACTTAACTAATCCCTTCAATCCCACTAAGACAACAAGAGAAAAAGGGGAAAAAAACACTTAAGGAAACCCTGCTTGGTTTTCAGCAACGCCTGGATTAGCCCAGCTATGAGTTATGATACCATTAGACTTCTAGCCCCTTTGGCCAGTCTCGCCTTGCACAGATGCGTCCCAAAGCTTTTTTTTCCTTGTTAGAAACCTGCTTGTGAAAAATATCACTGTTGCCTTATAGAAGAGAGCACACGGCGAAACCTAATTAGCTGCCATGCATCTTTGCTTGAAGCAGTTTCAAATAGTTTGTGGGTGTTAACAGACAATAAATAGCTGACACTCTTTGCTGACAACAAATCCTTGTATTGTAGTTTATTTCAGTGCTGTGAAACCACAATAACACTAATTCTGCATAACTACATCCCTCTGTATAGAAAACACTTTAAAAACCTTATTTACCCAAAGACCTAAAGTGATTTCACTAAACGGCAAGTGACTATTCCTCAAGCAGGGGTCCCTGTGTGAGTGTGCTTTCTCTCTCTCTCTCTCTCTCTCTCTCATCTGGTCTCACCTATACAGTAATCCAATCCATCCTCTGCACGACCCCTTTTTTCTAAGCCACCAGAGATCTGATACCCTCGGTCATGACTGACTGGGAAACAGCAGTTTGAGTCTAATTAACAAGAGTCAGGTGTCCTGGTCCAAGTGTTTTGATGCTGGCCAAATGACAAAATTATGATCTATATAATTTTGTGTTCTGTAAAGAAAAGAGTATTTTTTAATGAGATGTGCTGTAGGCTGCATAAACTTTTTGACCAGTGAAGTCCACTTGCTACTTGCTCCTCCTGTGTGATCTACAACAGTTTATACTATAACCAGCAGCTAACATAAATCCAGATAAAGGATAGATCATTCAGAACCTGTCTCTTCCATTTCACTACTGAGTCTACAACATTTTATAAAACGGATATTGTGAGGTAAGGTCATCTTCAACACAACACTAGCTCAAACTGGAGTCTGTTACAGGCTACTCTATACTTGTGTCTAATCCAGGATGACATCAGTGCTCACTGCCATTAACAGTTAACGTGTACACACACACACACACACTGTAAATGTAGACCTCTGGAAAGGCAACACTAGCCATGAGTCCTGTGATAAAAGCTGCTGTATGTTTTGATCCATGTTTAGCATGAGGCTGAGGAACAGGTTACTTACCATTCTGGACTTTTTTTTTCTCTAGACTGTGATGCTGTTGAGAATAAAGACGTTAAAAGTTACAAAATGCTAATTAGATCTGAGCCCACGAAGAGATGCGTATTGTACGTCACAGTCTTTGTTACACACATGAACTCATACAAACTATAATCTAACTCAGAGGATATTATTTTAAAATGTATTGGATTCTTTTGAATCAAAAGTCATATGAATCATCATCTTTGTAATAATATATTTAATCAATGTACATAGTTCATGAGTTTCAAATGGGAAGAAACAAGTGACTTACCTGCTGAGAACGTCAGTGACCTCTAAAGTAACTCTACCTGGGGTAACCTCTCAGCATGAAAACTTTTAGCAATTTGCATCTTCTTCTCCACCCCATGCTCCATATTGAGCGTCACTGGCTGTCCTTAACGATGACGTATTACTGTTTCGGCAGGAGGTTGTCCTTGCTGCACGGATGAGATATTTGAGAAGAATGGACATTCAAAATCGCTCATGGTTTTGAAGTTACAACTGCAGAAACATTCTTCTGATTTGTAATTTCAGAAAAAATCAAAATGTAATTTCATGGTGCCCACTGAAAAAATGAAAAGAAAGACGTTGGCAGTTCTGTTTTACAAAAGTCTGCAAAGCAAAGATGCGAGTACATCTTTTATTATCATTTACTGTACGCATTAAAATATATTTCAAAGGCGACGCCTTAGTAATCTTTTCTTCAAGGAATCACAGGCACGAAGGTGATGACAGCGGGTGACAGTTCGATGGTAGTATGATATCAAGTAGTCCTTTATCACTGGCATGACAATCTCCGGCATCAGTCCAGGAATAAGCGCGGTACGCGCGCAATCACATCAGTCATTAATTAAAGTGAGCGCCTCGAAGGAAATGGCGAAAGAAGAACCTTATCGTCTTCCTTACAGTATTATAGCACATCTCGGACTCCATGCCAAGCACACACTCAACAAGAGTCAGGAAAATGGGGACTCGTATCGCCATCACTCTCACTGTAGGCTAGTTCACCCTTTTGTCATCTCGCATTGTATTGACGTGATAAAATTCAATATAAAATAGCATGTTACAGAAACACATTATACCATTTGTATTAAATAAATCAAGGCACATCATAAGAAAGACACGTCCAGGCCATATTTCCAGTGGTACTCTAGACGTGTCTATTGGAGTCTTCTCTCTATTGGAGAGACCTCCTCTGCACCATGAAAGTTTACACACACAGAGTTCACTTCGAGTTCATCCTACCTCAGCATTTCTTCTCTCTCTCTCTCTCTCTTTCTCTAACCCCCTCCCTTCACTCAGCATATAATCAATAGCAGGATTATTATTTCCCCTGCATCAACAGAGACAGCGCCTACACAGACTGGGCAGCCTGCTTTACTCCACATGATTGACGGGGGCAAGTCACATCCATTCCCAAAGCCTCTTTCCTCTAACACTCATTCTGTGGAATATTTCCTAGGAGAGACTGAGTTTTATGACAGGCAGGGAAACATCTTGGATGGATATTGAGGAGACTGTGCTAACATGATTGATAAAATTGGATCAGAGTTTTTGAATTGCAAATGAGGGTAGCTTAGTATGAATAGATAGATAGATAGATAGATTCTTTTATTATCCCATAGGAAATTCTGGTATCCTTAAGCTTCCACAACATGGCATACACATGACATTCATACATTATAATAATACAGAACACTATTATGTGTGCCATTTAGGGTACTAAGTTGTTTGGTGTGGAGGTAGCGTGGGATCTGTAGGAGCATGCAATGGCAACCTTATTGCAAAAATGTCAGTGCAAGTACATTTCCAGTGCAGATTCTGTCCCAGGCAGACTATAAGTAGCCTATATATTATAAAACTCAGTAATATAAAAAACAATAGAAGCAGCTAAAGGTGCAGTGTATAAAAAGAGTAAAAACTGAAAAGATGTAATAGAATGGGGTGAGGGTCTGTGCAATGGGCTAGTATAGCCAGTAAGATTCAGTCCAGTCCAGTCTTGTGTAGAGTAAGAAAAAAAGAAAAGTAAAGAGCAGACCAGGTGAGGTTAAGGCATAGGACATGGTGTCAAGGTGCGATGTAGAATCTAGCACACAGTCTATCTTACTCCTCCTCTGTGTGGCGTTTTAGAACTGTATGGGCCGTGGGACAAAGGACCTCTCAGCTTGTCATCTGAGTTGAGCATGTCAGGGACGGAAGTCTGCTACATGCATACTATGTCTGAACATAGTCCTCTATCTTGAGAGTGTGTTGTGCAGGGAGTCATTATCATTGTCCAGTATACATATCAATCTGCTCAGGGTCCTCTTTTCTGCTACTGATGTTAGTGACTCCAGTTTCATGCCAACAACAGATCCAGCTTTTCTCACCAGCCTGTCTAGTCGTTCAGCATCCCTTGTCTTTGTGCTGCCTCCCCAACACACCACAGCATAGAAGAGGACACTGGTCATGACAGACTGTTGGAACATGAGGAGGAGTTTGCTGTAGATGCTGAAGGTCAAGATGTAGTCCAAAGTATTGTACGTACTGACCATCTCAACATCCACCCCATCAATACAGACAGGCAGCATAGAGGGAGCTGACTTCCTGAAGTCCTCCACTATTTCTTTGGTTTTGGTGGTGTTCAACTGCAGATGGTTTGTCTTAGACCATCCCACAAAGTACTCCACAAGGCTCCTGTATTCCCCCTCCTGTCCATCCCTGCTACACCCCACAATTGCAGCATCATTAGTGTACTTCTGCATGTGGCATGCCGTGTCTGAAGTCAGAGGTGTTCAAAGTGAACAACACAGGGGATTCCCTGAAGTTCCCTGTGGTGCACCAGTGCTGCCTACAACAGTCTCAGACGTGAAGTCCCCCAGTCTAACAAGCTGGGGTCTTTGTCTGAGGTAGTCTGTGATCCAGGTTACCAGATGCAGGTCCACTCTCATGTGCAGTAGTCTGTCTCTCAGGAGGAGGGGCTGGATAGGGTTGAAGGCACTGGAGAAATCAAAGAACATGATTCTCACAGCACTGTCTGCTTTGTCCAGGTAAGAGTGCACCCTGTGTAGCAGCTAGAGAATGGCATCCTCCACCCCCACCTTCTCCTGGTTGGCAAACTGTAGGGGGCCAAGCGTATGTTTATTTTATACAACTGTTAGTGCTTCAGTCCATCTGAAGGTTGGTATTTTTGCCTTGAATGCATTTAAGACTCCTCAACAAGAAAATAATCAGTAGACCAAATAAATATTTGTTATATACCTCATAACAAATGTAATGTTTTGTATTCCACTTGACCAAAGACTTGACCAAAATACCTCATAGCAACATTGGCTTTCTGTATAAATATGAATGACAATGTTGTATTTATTTAATAACAATAATACAGAGAGCAGAGCATTTACTTGCTGCACATGTCCAGAGTGTAGACTAGTGTTTGTAAACATACAACATATTAATACAGACAGTTAGATAGGACAGGCAGATGGACAAATAGATAGATAGATAGATAGATAGATAGATAGATAGATAGATAGATAGATAGATAGATAGATAGATAGATAGTACTGTGGCCATGTAACAGCCCTGTAATCAGAAACAAAAGAACCCCCATTTGCATTACAGAGACACATGCACTTACCGGAGTGGACATCCTGAGTAATATCTGCACACAACAGCAGAGTCCCCCACCTCCAGGGTAGATGCCAGTGCATGGGAGGTAATGAAGACTTGGGAAAGGTTACACCGTGGCCATTATTAAGCCCCCTGGATGAAGAAGCCATGACAAGAGTCCTCACTCACCTGTTAATCTGTGCCCCGAACCCCCCCCCCACCACACACACACACACAACCACACACACACCTCTCTGTATGTTTACAGTGCACTCATTCATACATTGACTGTCTTTTTGATATGCATATGGTATCAATGTCCGTGTGTATATGTGTGTGTGTGTGTGTGTGTGTGTGTGTGTGTGTGTGTGTGTGTGTGTGTGTGAATGAGAGGGAGAGAGAGAGAGAGAGTGAGTGAGTGAGAGTTAGTGTGTTTTGTGCTTCACCTATTCTGAATCCTATCCACACTTTCACATAGACACACACACACACACACACACACACACACACACACATTTTCCATCCACCCTTTGAAATACTACAGCAAACGCACATAACTCATTGGCCACCCACTCAGCCTGCATCACACAAAATTAACCGACCTCCACATCAGTCTTCTGGAAGACATTCATATCCAGTCATTAGCATTTAAAAATGACCAATTGATTTTACACCACCGATCACTACATAAGTCAAATGAGTGCAATCTTATCTGTACAGTTCCCTCATTGTAGTATAGCCAAAAGCTCCTGGAGTTTCAAACTAAATATGTAAATTGTTTGGGGGAATTCTTCATACTGTTTTGAATCCTACACAGGCCCAAGAGCTGGTCTGAGTGACAGGCTGAGGATGAATGTTTATGCAGCTGATTGTATTGGTGGGCCATGACAACATGCCCACTGCGCCACAGAAAGTCATTAACCTTTGACCTGTTCTTGATGGTGATTGACTCTCTCCAAGTCACTCACTTCTTTTCTCTTAAATTTCTTAAGTTTTGAGGTAAATTCAAATAGGCAAACAATGTTTGTTTGTTTAGTTAAATAATAATTTTACCTAGTTTATACATGATGTGGTTGAGACTTGAGAAATTATACAGTGCATTTGTTTGGATGTGACAAATAACAGATTGTGAGAGAAGAAAGGAAAAATATTGTTACACTTGTTTTGGTTTTATTCTTAGTAGTTGCTATCAACATGTTTGCCCACTGCCCATTACAAACATTTGTAAACAGTTACGCAAGGACTAAAGTGACACTATGATTGATTGTTGGCATATGGCTAATTTATATGTGTCCATCTGGCTCAGTAATAAAAAATGAACTTTAATAATTGATGGATTTAAATATAGAACAACCCAGAGAGCTTTCAATGGAGGAAACAAATGAAACCTGTTGACTGATGGTTCAGCTTTTATTTATTAGCCCAGGACAAGGCTAAATAGCCATGTGGTTTCCAAGGCTCCAAAACCAATCTGGTTTTAAGAATAATTTTATGAGGCGTTCAACCGATGCAGAGGTACAAAAAAAGTGGTAAATGTTGGCTTAATGCACATACCAAGACACTGTGTGTCTAGCACAGATTAAAAAAGATTAGAGCTGATTTTGGAGCATTTTACATAAGGTAATTACTTCATGAAACAATACATGATGTACAGGATGTAAATACAAGTATGAACAGTTGTTATGAACCATTCTCCTCCAGTTTTGCATATTTTCATGCAATATTTGGCAAAACACAGTACTTCATTGTAATCACTCACAGCCACAAGCAAACCTCTGTGAATGTATATCAGTCTCCTGCAACAAATAATAATTAAAGCCTCACACATTTTTTATGCTCCAGTAAGGAAGACCAGTGTTTTCAAAAAAGGTTCAAGGAAAAAAAAAAGCATCCGACTGGCACTCTTCTGTGCTCAGGGGGTGAAAGCTATCAAACCCCTTCACTCAGAGAGCATGCTCCCGTATGGGTCCCTGGTGGTGAGGCTCCCGGACCGACCTGCAGGGCTGCAACACCGAGCCTCCCACTGAGTTCCTCAGCTGCTTCAGCACCATCCACAGCAGCAGTCCCATAAGCAGCAGCAGCAGTGAGCACAGCCCCAGGTAGATGGTCAGATTCCACCCCCAGCTCACCGCCATGGGAAGGGAGGTGGATGCCACAATGAACCTCTGGGGGGAGGGCATGAAGTCTCCGCTGGGGTCCACGCTAAGCTGTCCATCAGATGGTGCCTCGGTGAAGGAGGCATAGCACAGGTGAAGAGTGGATGTGAGAATGTGTGGGTGTGTGGAGCTCCATGTTATGTGCTGGGGATTTTGCTCCCGTTTTCCTCCGTGGGTTGTGTTAAAAGGGTCTTGTGTGCTGCAATGGAAAGCATGCCTCTCACCTTGCAGTGTGTCTTGGAAGGGTACAAGGCTGTTTGGTGCCTCACAGCTGGTGTCTCCACCCCCTCTGATGCCGAGAGCACACAGCCATCCTTCCAATTCATCAACTGGTGATGTGTACACACAGACACACACACATACAATCACCCGGCACCAGCAACTGATGTCATCACGGCAAGATTCTTTTCAGTCCTAGTAGTTCAACAGTAGGGTGCTGAATATACTACATGATGACTGCAAGCTTTGACTACAATTTAGGCCTGTGAGATCTAGGCTACTTGTTGAAGTAGGCTAAGCAACACCTAATAACATGACTTATTCTGCAACTTACATATTTCCCTGTTCATTAGACTGTTATTTTATTTTTCAATGGGCAGATTGTAGGCTACAGCTAGACAACAACATTTATTTTGTCTCTTAGGCTCCACAAGGTCTGATATGTTTGAGGGAAAGGCTTAGTCTATGGAGTTTTTTTCATCATAGACACTTTTGAGATCAGTGGGTTACATCCTATAGAGCAATGTAGTAGTATAGTTACAGATAGGGTTACTATAACTGTGTCATATCCGTTGACAGTGGTGGGAACAATGTCTCTGGATAGAAACCAATTTCAGCGCTCTGACCAATACTTGATACTTGACTTGATACTGCACTCTAGTGGTCACTTGTCTTAAATTAAATGTGTATACATTGAGTTTTAAAAGAAACTCTTCACATACTTTTGCCCAGCAGAATGACACTACAAAGGTTCAAAGATTTGACAGCTCTAGTCCCAACAGAAGCTATTCATTTGAGATCAGTGGTCCCCATACTCGACTTGTTGCCACTGCCTGGATCGGCACTGGCTGGCTCGAACATGCCTTACAGTTTCACCATGGCAACCACCTCCTTGTTTGCGCTTGGGGAGGCCTGCTGTGTTGGCCAATGGAACTTCGGCCGGCGAAATTCATACTTCGCTGCTTCGTTGCATATATTTTCCGAATAAAATTGAATTAGAGTAAGACGTTATTTCATATGCAATGTTAGCTTCTAGTAACAGAATTGGCTATTGCCAAACGGAATGTGCTCTGTTTCATCAAAACCGACCAGATGGCTATGAAGTGGTTGGCTAACATTAACATTAGCTAAACTAAACTGGCTTACAAACTGGAGACCAGCTAACGTTAATCCCGATGTTAATCCACTGTCAAGAAGATGTGTCTCTCGATTCGACTGAGATGTGTTGAATGTCTGGGAAGGTAGCCTTCGCAAATTTATGTCAACGTTAAACGTTCAGACGTGACAGATTCCGAGGCCACAGACGTAAACTTACTTTTACGCGAGCTAGCTGACAAAAGGACCTGAAGCTATCATTCCGCAAAGATGGAGATAAACTTGAATCATGTTGATTATATGCAGGTAGGCAATGTCATCTACATTCACTTCGACCTAGTTAAGTAAGGTTACTGCAGTTGCACTTCTTTTGATGCTGTCGCTAGACTGGCTAGCTCACTAAACACTGCTAATGTGAACGGCCAATGTAAATTAGCTGGCTAGATCAGCTATATATAACATATAATAGCTGACGACAACGTTATCCATTGAACAACACTACAATTAAGAACACCTTAACTATCTAACGTCACACAGTTTAAGACTCTGACGTGCATACGAGTAGACAAACGATAACTTATTTATTTGGGAAAAGTTTTGTTCGAGTTTGTTCTCCCGAGCAATTATAGAATCGGCATGTCCCTTGTCTAATAAACTAAAGGTAGGGTAACATTAGTGAAATTACTGTCTTGCAGGTTGGAGTGACCTCTCAGAAAACGATGAGGCTGCTTCCTGCGATAGGACGTAAAGCTACTCAAAAGGTAATTCTGTTAACAGACTGCGTATAAATCACTGCGGCTGCATCTGCTGTGCACTTGTAATCCATTTAGTCTGTAACAATTTACGTGAGATAAATCGGTCACCTAACTCTGCATTTTTGTGAACTGGGACCCCACTGGGACCCCATATCGTCGCATTTTCCTGCAGACTGTTACCTGACCACCTTGTTTTGACAGGTGGCAGTGGCAGATCATGATGGTGTACTGACATGTTTTGGGATGAAAAAGGGAGAGGCAGTGGTGGGTATATCATCTCGGTGTCGTTTTAAAAATATATGTACTTAAAAAATACTTTAAATGAATTTCACTGAAAAAGAAAATGCTTTCTATCTGTTTTTGCAGCCTGTATTTAAGACCCTACCAGGCCAGAAGATATCCAGACTGGCGCTGGGGGGAGCCCAGGGAACTCCTCAGGAGAAGATCTTTGTGTCATGCGGTTCTGAAGTCAGAGGCTTCACCAAGAAGGGAAAACAATTCCTGTCCTTTGAAGCCAATCTGACAGAGACCATAAATGCCATGTGAGTATGCAGTATTTACTTATTGATTGTATTCAACAATTTCCCAATCAAATGTTTGATGAATGCCTGGCTGTTGTGTTTTTACACAAGCCTTGTTTTTGCATCTGTTTCTCATGAATTGAGTATATTTTTCACACATTGTTTAAATGATTGATTACCACCTATGGATTGACTACCATGTAATGTTATGGGACAATATTTTGGAACTTTATGATGCTTAGCTAAAACCATGGACAACTTATATATCATGGTTACTACTGATTGTACCTTTCCTGCATGACCCCTGGCAGATGGATTAGCCCCTTGATCTGCCCAAGGTTTATTCATAGACTAATTAACATAAGGGAGTTTTTCCTTGCTCTTGGGTGCTCTTTGCTGTGAAGCCCCATGAGACAATACTATTGTAAAAGGTGCTGTAAAATATAATTGAATTGAATTGAACTGAATTGAAGTGCTCATAATATTTACCTTATCTTATGTGTGAACAAATATGCTAAGCTTTTCTGTTTATCCGTTTCAAGTTTGTACTCCAGTTCATAGAATGTGGGAGTGAACACTAACTATGTTACATTTATCATTTTGTTCAGTATGTTTACAAAGATGCTAAACATAAAACTGTTTGGTCATGAAGATGTTCATGTAATATAACCTAATGTATGAAATGCATTAATCCTAGGCATGTGTCTGGGGCTGACCTCTTCGTGTGTGCCAGTTACATCTACAACCATTACTGTGACTGTAAGGATCAAGACTACTACTTGTCTGGGGACAAAATTAATGATATTGTGTGTCTGCCTGTGGAGACGGTTGGGCGCACTGTGCCCATTTTGGCCTGCCAGGACCGAGTGCTCAGAGTCTTACAGGTAACTGTTTCCTTCTTTTTTACCCCATTGCGATGACATTACAAACATTGAAAACACATCACTGTTGAAAAGAAAAGAAGATTTGCTCTAAGACAGCAAAGACAATCTATCACAGAGGTCAATAGGAAAGTGTTGCTAATGTGAAAGAAATAGTAATTGGTGTCCTCAATTAAATGTGCATCGCTTTCAGTTAAGTTTTTCTTTTATGCACTAGTCTGTAGTTTCTGTTTTCCTGAATTCCTTTTTTTTTTTTTTTAATCTTTGTCATATCTCAGGGATCTGAGCTCCTGTATGACGTAGAAGTCCCTGGGCCTCCGTCAGTCTTGGAGCTTAACAACCAAGATGGAGGTAGGCTCTTTTATATGGTGGAGTAGACACAGTAAACTGTTTTTTTCTGTATGCTAATAGTTCTATTGAATAGCATGACAGAGTAGAAGTAAATCAGTTTTGAATATCTGCTGGTATTGGTTTTAAATTTTTTTGTATTTAGTAGATAGAAAGTGAACTCATCTGGTCTGACCTTTAGGTAAAGAAGGAGAAGAGGTTCTCTATGGAACAACAGATGGAAAACTTGGCCTGGTGAGAATAACAGAGTCATCGCCTGTTTCAAAATGGGAACTCAATAATGACAAGAGGAAAGGAGGTAGGCACCTTTCTGTCCTGGATCTATCTGGTGCCTTTCCTGTCCTTCAGCTCAGCACCTCCTTCTTGTACTAGGTCTCTAGGCATTGTATACAGTGCGTACACATATGTCAGTTCATGTCAACACTACGTTTTTTTTTCTCCATTAGGGATACTGTGTATTGACACATTCGACATTGTCGGTGATGGGGTGAGGGACATCTTGGTTGGCAGGGATGATGGAACTGTGGAAGTTTATGGACTTGACAGCACAAATGAACCTTCCCTGCGCTTCGAACATGTGAGTTCCGCCACCATTTCCATAGATACTGCGCAAGGTTACAGGAACTACAGTTGTGTGTTCTCATTCATAATTTACCTGTTCAGTTGGGAGACTGAATGGTACAGCCTGTGATTCTACTTGACTCTAACGTCATACACTTTTTTGTCAAAGTCAGTGAAATTGATTCTCTGGCTGTCTGTTTAGTGATTGTGGTAAAACGCAGTCCTGGCTATATGAATAGTGGTTCAGTTTATGCCTTAAACAACTCACAGCCAGTCTGTTGGATATTCATGACTACTCTTACTTTGACTTTAGGTTCTCTCAGAGAGTGTCACATCAATTCAGGGAGGCTGTGTAGGAAAAGAGAATTACGACGAGGTGTTGACAACTACTTACACAGGTATGATACTGGTCTACTCTTCACCCACTAGCAGTAACAAAACATCGAGATTTTTTTCATATGTTGGCTTGTAAAGAAATTACATGTTGTTAAGTCTCACAACTCGACACATGTCAACTGTTGTCAATGTCAGTTATATTTAACTGAGTCAGGATGAGATGCTGTGCTGGACTTTGTTGCGTGCATTGTTTGACGGCTGTTGTGTGATGCAGGTTGGGTGACGGGGTTGACCTCTGAACCCCAGCAGATGGAAGCTGGGCCTGGAGAGGAGGTGAAGATGAGCAAAGAGACCCAGGCCAAGGTGGCAGCCCTCAGGTACACACACAGTAACACTACAACCATCAGGAGATGCAGTAGTGTTTGGTGACTTTGGGATTCACTGTCTAATGTCCTTAAGTTGAATTTATAGAACAATTGATTGATTGGATATCATGTTGTCAAGCTGTTATGTGCATGTACTAGAAATGAACAAGATCTGATTTAGGCCACGTCATGCTTTTCTCAATTTCTCACATGCTAGTGCTTGTGTGTGTATGTGTGTGTAGGGCTGAGTTGGAGCAACTGCAGGTGAAGGTTCTGCAGGGCCGGGAGAAATACCAGCAGAGCTCCCAGTCGAGCACTGCCGTCTCTGCCGTCCCCGTCTTCAGCGTAAACGACAAGTTCACCTTGTGCCAGGACGACGCCAGCTACAGCCTCACGCTCGAGGTCCAGACCGCCATCGACAACTTACTTCTACAGGTCAGCGCAGTCGCCATGAAGACTGATGACACTGTGCCAAAACAAATGCATATATCATAAACATATTAATGTATTATCTATATTGTATGTCGCTTTGGATAAAAGAATATACAAAGAACCCATAAACATACACATACACGTAAAAGCACTATGAAAACAATTACGTTTTTAAGCGTGGGATAGGCATTATCTGTGTGTCTTCATATAACAAGACGGTCCTGCTTTGATCAGGACCTCAGGCTACCGTAGATTCTAGTGACCACAGAAATTCAGTTTAGGCCAGCAATTTAATGGTTGGGAAATAGTCAAATAATGAACACAGTTCATCAGCACCTCTAAGAATGAACCCTTTTGAATCCTTATGATGTAACATTTTTGGTGCATTTGGTCCATCTGTGGGACTGCTCAAATGTAGTTTCAAATTCACTGATGTTACAAAATATGGCATATGCACTTGTATGCACTTGTTGTGGCATATGCACTTGGTGAAGTCTACTCTTCTCAGTGACTCCTCTTGTTTCCCTGTGTAATTTGTCATTCTTCATTGTTCATAATATTGTTGAAGCCAGCGATGTCCAAACTAAAGTACTCTTTTCTATATCTGTGATGGCAACCAAATATGATGTGCAACTTGCAATCAAACACTGGGAATGTTTAATGTTAAACCATCTTCCACACACTTTGTTCAAAATGTTGTTAACATAGACAGGTGCCCTTGTGGATTGTGTAATACAAGATATTTAATCTGGTGGTGGTAAAATATTGATTGTGTAACAGAATAGGGAAATGGCTGTGAGACGAGCAGATTTATCTGACGTGTTGGTGTCACCCAACACCAATCAGCTGCCATACAGTTTTCATTACATGATTGCTTTCTTGTTTGAAACCAGAGTGATGTTCCTATTGACCTATTGGATGTAGACAAGAACTCAGCTGTTGTGAGCTTCAGTGAGTGCGACTCAGAGGTGAGCCTATCAGATGTTTGTTTTTTTCGTATAAATTATATACGGTTGGCTCAAGCTTTAAACTTTAATGTCATATGTAACAGGTTTCAATGAAATTCTTATTCACATGCTTGACCATGTCCATACCGAGAAAAAAAAAAAAAAAAGGTAGAGGTGAGGGGCTAATTAGTGTCTGTTAATGGTGCATTACCCAATCAAGACAAGCAAAACAAGATGCACTAACACTAACTTGTGTGACTTCCTGTGTTTTTTTCTCAGCAGCCAAATGGCAACTTTCTTCTGGCTACATATAGGTGCCAAGCAAATACTACCAGGCTTGAGCTGAAGGTAAGGACCAGGAGGAGTTGCTGAGTTTCACTGAAATTAAACTAAAATGACATGAATTAAGAGGCAGGAATAGCTTGTTCTACATCAGTGGACTGATGATGACAGCTGTTCTGCCCTCCCTCAGGTGAGGTCTATTGAGGGCCAGTATGGCACTCTCCAGGCTTACATCACCCCTCGCCTGCAGCCTAAGACCTGCCAAGTGCGCCAGTACCAGATCAAGCCTCTGTCCCTCCACCAAAGAACCCATTCCATCGATCAGGAAAGGTATGGATTGATTTTATCAAAGTAAATGAGCTGGAATATTATCAGAGGGCCAAATCCAGGCCAAAGAATTTACTTTGGTGTTGTCATATTAACACTTAATGGCTTTCATTTAATGACTTAATTGCTTTGATAAGTAAAAAATAATGACATGGCATTTCCATTTAGCATACTTATTTATTTACTTATTTATTCACTGAAAAAACAGAGCAGAGAGTTGACATTTTAATGATGATGATGATGTTGTTGCCTGGTCTCCTGTTCCATGACCACACAGACCAATGAACACCTTGAGCCTGGTTGGGCAGTTCAGTTTTGCGGAGATCCATTCATGGGTGGTGTTCTGTCTGCCGGAGGTGCCGGAGAAGACCCCGGCAGGAGACAACGTCACCTTCTACTTCCAAAACACCTTCCTGGGGACACAGCTGGAGGCCACTTACTGGTAAGATCAGCAGGTCTGTGTAGGTGAACTGCACTGAAGTCAAATGTAAATGCTTTTATAGTGACTGGGAGGAGGGGTGGCAGAGAGTACAGGTGGTGTTTTTGTTTGCCCTTCTTTGAGTTGCAAAGCGCAGAGGCCGTAAAAATGAGACTGTCATTAGCTCAAACACAAGTGTGTTTATAGCAACCGCAAATTCCGTGAATAGTTTATTTGGTGTTTTGGAACCTTGGTTGGTTAATTACATTTGGTGATGTAATCACTTTGAGGAAATTGAATTATTTAGTGAATATTATTTGGAAGAATAAACTGGATTAGACACGTAGTTGTCAACTTATCCTTAAGCTTTTCTGTTTTTTGTTTGATTTTAAGCAAAGGCGAGGCACACTTCAAATCTGACAACATTTCAACAATATCAATACTAAAGGATGTCCTATCCAAAGAGGCCACAAAGAGAAAAATGAACTTAAACACATCATATGGTAAGTATTCAGTTGTAGTATCACAGTATGCAGCACCCTACAATAATTTTGGAAATCCTAACTGAAAGAGAAAAAAAAATCTCATCCCTCAACAGTCCAGACTTTATCCAGTGATCAGAGATTGAACCTCAGCCTGCAGAATGTCAGCCACATTGCAAAAGTGTTTGTCAGAAAAAGCGAAAGCACACTGTGAATACTTCTGTCTTTTTAATTCGTTAATGTTTTGTCTGTGCACTTTTTCAAGCGTTCTCCTCTTTTCATAATTACATTAGCAACTAATGGCAAGAACAACAGTGTACCCGGCCCTGTCCCAAAGACCTCCAACACAAACACACACAAAGATTGGTGAACACGCTGCACCTGGTTGTCCAGATCAGCTTTGCAGAGATCTACTTTTGGAGCTTGTGGTGGTTTTCTGGTCTTTCCTCTTTGGACCCCTATCTTCACCTTTGAACATACTGAAGTAGACCCAGCTGCACACACTGCACATGCAGTCTTGAGAGGGACCCTGGGGCAACCATCCTGGCTGTCTACTGCTCCGCGCTTGTTAGCCACACTACCAAACCCATCTTATATAGATAGATAGATTATATAGATCTTAGATAGCGACGCACCAAGAGGAAAGGAGGTTTAGTGGTGTAGCACTATATTGACTGAAAAATAATAATAAATAAATAGCTAAATTTCCCAGTAGCCTCTGTAGCCGTGAGTAAATTCTGGTGGCCGTTTCCCCTTGTTGGTATTTTTAAATGTCCCCTGTTCCCTCCCAAGTTTTCCGCCATTTTGCGTCTGTCAGGATGGACCAACAACATTCATGTTGGCAATCAGCTGTTGCTGGGTAATAGCCCAGTGAGCATCTTAAGCCTTGTGTTTATTTACAGCTTGATTTTCTTGTGATTAACACGTTAAAGCGAACAATAACTCCGTGCCACTTAGTTGAACGTATGCTTGAAATGGTATAAGTGTAGTATATTGATTAGCACTTAATGTCAACATTCTTACACTTTTTGAGGTAATACTTCCTGCATTCTGATGTTGTGGTTTGCACAAATGTGTGATGATATCTGTTCCTGTTGTACAGATATAAATGAGGACTCGGTGAGCCATACACTGAAGATGATTCACCCGAAGTTGGAATATCAGTTGTTACTAGCCAAAAAGGTGCAGCTTATTGATGCTCTAAAGGTGAGCTGCAGGGAGTGTTCATTATTAGTGCTGCATGATTGTGGTGTCATAGCTAACATTCGGTTTGGTTGATTGAATCTTTTTTTCTCCACCCTCTCAAGGAGTCCTGAAGTAGGCTATTCCTCCTGTTTCTGTTTTACCAAGTCACTATCCTAGCCTAGGTCTATTTTTCTTTTTACTCTGTGGTGTTTTAAATAAAACATGGATTCGACTAAAATGCATGTGTTTTGTATGAAACAGGAACTGCAGGTCCACGAAGGCAATGCAGATTTCCTTATACCTGAATATCGTGGTATTCTGGATGAGTCTGCTCACCTCTTAGAAGAGTACAAGAAGCAGCCGGCCCATTTGGAAAGATTATATGGTATGAAATCCCAGGTGTTGGTCTAACATTTAAGATAGGCCCTAATAAACATTAGCTCAAAACCATAGCTAAATAAAAGTACAGTATTTTTTACAAATTACTTTAATATTGCCATGATTTTGTCTCTCGAGATCTGACATTTGTTGTGTTTTTTTACAGGTATGATTACTGATCTCTTCATTGACAAATTCAAGTTTAAAGGACAGAATGTGAAAACTAAGGTTTCGTTGTTACTGGAAATTCTGGATAACTATGACCTGAACTCTTTGATGGATTTCTTTAATGAAGCTTAATCTATTCCACTATAAAACACTTATTTTATGTCAAATTATGTTTGTCATATTTTGTCCGTAGACAGTCTTGTGAAAGATCTGTTTTTGTGAAGACTATTAAACTCTCCAAGACATTTTCTGTATTGCCTTTGTGGGAATGGCCATTCGTGATATATGTCCAATATTCTCTGCATACTGGTGTTTTTGATAATGTAATAAATTTACTTAAATGGACTTTGTGTATGTGAGTAAAATATTACAGAATATTCGATGAGACAGCTGAAAGCTGGTTTCACTTTCATTAACCTTACAACAAAATTCAACTCACAAATCAACAATAAATTAATTCAAAGATAACATAACACTTTTAATTAATATATTGTAAGATATGTATCACTGAAAATCTCAACACACTGACTGATCGCTGTACAATGTCATTTTTGAATTTTGTCTGAACCAATGGTGAACTGGGAACACTGAATCCCCAACGGTTTCTGAAAACGTAGCAACAAGTTTGTATTCTTTCGGCCGCCGTACACTTAAGTGACGTAAGCGCTACATGAATTCTGATTGGATGTTTCAATAGTCGCGGGCTACTTGAACTGAGACAGCAACAAGACCTGCACGGTCTGAAAAGAAACAAGGCAGGATAGGTGAGGGCATCTTATTAGATGCATATGGTGTGATGGTGGTTCTTTTCTTTGTTGTAGCTTAATTTGTTGCAGGATGGGTTTTTTGCTTTAGTTCTAGTGTCATCAACTGGTTTTGGATGATTATATTCAGTCGTTGCTAGTCTACAACCTTTCTCTGTAGTTTGGTGCTAGCTTGCTGGCTAGCGACGTCTGCTTTCGGCATTGAGTCATTCATCGATTCTTGCCTGGCTTTGGTTTGCTAAATTGGTTACTTGAACGTCACAATTGATCATATGGCTATCTTGTAACTAAACAAGTGCACTAGTTTCTTGTTTTATTTTAAAACTTTACACATTAGCAACACATTTTTCAGACCAGCTTGGTTAGCTACTGTCCGCAAGAAAATGTCAGCCTTTACACAAGGAAACGCGCTTCGTGATTCGGAGAATCAAGAAAATGTGCTCTCCAGACTTCGGGCTTCTAAAGGCAGGTTGGAAAATCAAGAAAATGCGATCCCAAAGCCTGCTAACAGAACTGTTTTGGGAGCCCTGGAGAACAATCCACGCAAACTACAGATTCAGCGCGGCTTAAAACAGGTTGGTTGTGAGCTGCAGGCTGGCAAGTTAGCTGAACGGGAGCAAGCCAACTGATCACTCATTACTTTTCCTTTCATGAATGGTTTTCCCATCACTGATTGCAATTTCACGAACTGGCTTGATTGTGTTTTTGGAATGCTGGACTAGCCTTTGAGCTACCGTTGTGTAATATTAAACCTATATGGTGATTTTTAGTATTTTGGTGTTTTGAAAAAAGGTTGTTTTAACTTGGGTGGCTAACTAGCCACCTGTGGGTAGCTGTGTGCAAGCTAGCCAACCGCCAAGCATTTACCATTCAATTAACTGACTGACGAACACGGCTGTTTTAAACTTCACACCCTCTAGCTCCGTGTAAAAATAATAATAAATAAATGGTTAAATTTGCCAGTAGCCTCTGTAGCCGTGAGTAAATTCTGGCGGCCGTTTCCCCTTGGTATTTTTAAATGTCCCCTGTTCCCTCCCAAGTTTTCCGCCATTTTGCTGGGTAATAGCCCAGTGAGCATCTTAAGCCTTGTGTTTATTTACAGCGTGATTTTCTTGTAAGTGATTAACACGTTAAAGCGAACAATAACTCCGTGCCACTTAGTTGAACGTATGCTTGAAATGGTATAAGTGTAGTATATTGATGCTTGTGCTGTAATGGCATATTTATAGATTTGCAATGTATTGTCACCTTGCAGGCATCAAACCAGATTTCTTGCAAATCAGAAGACTATGGCAAGAGTTGTGTGGAGAAGTTGCCTCCTAAACAGGCTGCTTTCCAGATTCATGTGGATGAGCCTGATGGTGCCTGCACCAAGAAACAAGTGCAGCCCTCCAAAGGCAACACCGTGGACACTTCTCCCCTAACACTAAACCCTACTGTAACGCGCCTAAGGCAGCCCCTTGCTACAATTGACCTGCCCATGGATGTCAGCTTTGGTATGTCTTCAGAATGAGTTCATTAATGTGTTCATCCCAGTAACCAGAAAAGGCAAATTAACCATGTACTTTTTGACTTCAGAGTCTCCCATGGACATGTCTGTTGTTGAGGAAGAGAAACCACCCTGTGTAAGTGAGGTCACTGAGTATGCTGCAGAAATCCATGCACACTTGAGGGAAATGGAGGTGAGCATACTTTTTTTCCCTTGGCATTTCTGATGAGACCTTGGTTATTGCCTGGTCTCAGAATTTTCATCTCTATGGCCGGTACTTTTGTGCTTGTTAATAGGTGAAGTGCAAACCAAAAGCCGGCTACATGAAGAAGCAGCCAGACATCACAAACAGCATGCGGGCCATCCTTGTGGACTGGCTCGTCGAGGTCGGTGAGGAGTACAAGCTCCAGAATGAGACCCTGTACCTGGCTGTAAACTACATTGACCGTTTCCTGTCCTCAATGTCTGTATTGAGGGGAAAGCTGCAGCTGGTTGGAACAGCTGCCATGCTGCTGGCTTCGTAAGTGTTTGCTGTTAGCAAGCTACTTGATGCCTGTATGGGCTTCGCATATCCCCTAATTTTGTGACGCGCTTATGGTAGGCACTAACCCATGTCTTTCTCCTGCAGGAAATTCGAGGAGATCTATCCTCCAGAGGTGGCAGAGTTTGTTTACATTACTGATGACACCTACACGAAGAAACAGGTGTTGAGAATGGAGCATCTGATTTTGAAGGTGTTGTCCTTTGATCTGTCAGCCCCCACAATCAACCAGTTTCTCACCCAGTACTTTCTGCACCAGCCAGTCAGCAAACGGGTAGAGAGTTTAGCAATGGTGAGTGCATTCATTCTTCAGTTTCTCTGAAACTGGGTGTTGCAATGGTTCCCCCTCCCCACAGTTGTTTTAACACTTAATTACTCCCTGTAGTTTCTTGGCGAGTTGAGCCTGGTGGACTCGGACCCCTTCCTGAAATATCTTCCTTCACAAACAGCAGCTGCTGCATATGTTTTGGCCAATCAAACGATCACAGGTGGATCTTGGGTAAGTCAAGTTGACACAAGATTCCTTACTTGTGAACTAGATTCTAAAAGTCAGAACTGGTCTTAAACCAGTCACAGTAATATAACTTCCTGACTGCATCATTCATACTGCTGTTCTAGTCAAAGACATTGGTTGAGGCCACTGGATACACTTTGGAAGACTTGATGCCCTGCGTCTTGGATCTGCATCAGACCTACCTCAATGCTGCCAGACATGCACAGCAGTCGGTGAGGGAGAAGTACAAGACCTCAAAGTGAGTATACCGTTGCATTGTGTATTGAGACTCATGTGTTGTCTTTGTGCTTCTGATCATGATTCATGGTGCTTTGTTCCACTGTCTTTGTCAGGTATCATGAAGTTTCCCTTATCGACCCTCCCGAGAAGCTGCAGTTGGAATAGATTCAGTCCCAGACCTTTATAATAATTTGTGTACACATTTATTTTTCTACTAAATGTTGCATATTTCCAGAATTTCAATAACTGAAACCATAGACTTGATTACTTGGGTATGTGGAGAAATTGGTGCTTTTAATGTACATTTTTATATGGCTGTCCTTAAGGACTGCTTTTAATGCCTGATTCAACCAACCAGAAATTCATATGCAGTTAATCAAGCTGTGGTTTTAAATGTTTTTGTATGTCCCCCTCGTTTTTTGAGGCAATTTCTGGACTATTTATGCAGCCTCAGATTTTTCTGTTTTTGGAAATGCCACCTGTAATTAAATGCCCAGAATTTTACATCTAAATCCTGTGTCCTGTCTTACAATGTTGGAAGTGTTTGTGATTTGGTAAGAGTTGATTATCTGTAATTGTGCATGTTCTCTAAACTATCCCCTTCAAATTGCTGGATAGACCACTGTTGAATTGCAGTTCTCTGTGGCTAGTGTTGGCCTACAAATTATCGGCTGCTTCACTGCTGGTAAAGGCCTCAGAAGTTACCCCAGACCTAGGTATTGGTTGCAGTACAGGGGTTCTGATGTACAGTAGAACACTTGCCATACTTAAGGAAGAAAAGGCAAAAAATACCTTTCTGTTTACACAATTATATATGATGTCTAGTGCTATAAGGGAGACTAGCAGAACTGTGCAAACATGCTGGAACCCTATGGCACTATTTATTTATTTATTTTTTTTTGGGGGGGGGGGGTACTTTTTCAGCCAAGGCAATGGATAATACAGCTAAAACACTGAAAGAATTGGCTGCCCTTGTATACCACAGCTGAGACTAAACTTACTGCTTTTGCATCTTGCATTCGTAAGAGGTCAAGTTTGTGGTCCACCCTCTCCCACTGAATATTTTGGTGTTTTCATATTTCACTGAGCTTTGCTAATGCTGAACACATTCATTTTTTAAGGCTTGATTAGATTTGTAGTTAGCAGTGTAAAGCAGTGGGTTATTTCTGTTACTTTAAAAAGTTCATCTGGTATATTTGACAACATACTGGTGACACATGACCCATGTGTCAAGATGACATCTTTACCTAGCTTGATTTAAGTGTTGGTTCTATGGTTTTAGTTCACCAGTGTTTGCTTGGGAGTTGGGAGCTTGCTGAATCCCTTTCATACCAGGTGGAAGATGAGAGGGAAACCAAAGTAATGCAGAGAGCTAAATAAGCCCATTTAGTATTTAAAATGTACAAATGTCAGAGCTGTTATAAAACATGCCACTAGTGTTAAGTACCATTTAGTTGCATTATAGTTGTGTTAAAGAAATTAAATCTGCAGTGGGGAACGTACACAAGTTCTAGGTGTAAATGATCAAATGATATTGGAACCTTGCACAAATAATCATGTGGAAGTTTCTTGATTAAGGATTAAATGACTAGCCTCTTCAGGCACTCAGTAGGTTTCATCAACCATCCAAATGCAAGCTGTGAATTAGGGTTTTATTAAGTTCATGTATTAGATCGAGTTCATTCAGCTATACAAATATGTTCAACTAAATCAAATAGACTCAAATGATGGCATGCCGTAACATTTAAGTGAACAATGAGAATCAACTTTTGACTTTAGAACCCACAGTGTCACCCCACAAAAGATGCAGTGCAGCTCCAGAGTACACATGGCCAATCTAACAAAAGCATTTTGTATCTGAACACTAAATTTCTGACCTAGTTTTGGAAAAATAACCATACTAAAATGAGTTGTTAAGGTAACATTTTAAAAGTATTACAAACGTCGGCACATAAAATCTGGCTTCATTCAAATGAAGACTGAGGTTCTCCCAGATTAATTGTTAATACAGATTGTATCGTCAAAGTTCACATTTTAATTTAAAAATGAAAAGCAAGTTAAGACAACACCAGCACACGCACGACAAAAAGAAGCTGTTTCACAGGAAATTAAGTATAAAAATGGATTGGATACATATAATCCAATGCTATGAAATCTACAGTACCCAGACACTAATCCCATATCTGACAAAAGTACAACGTAATCTCAATCAAGAATTGCTATCATGAACATCTATAATTTCATCATAAATAAGTAATCTCAATTTAATCCATCTGAAAAGGAAAAAAAATGAAACCCACAAATAAATACATCCTGAAGGTGACAGACCAAAAGCTGTTGCACCGTGGGTAACAAAACAAAAAAACAAAACAGTGCCCCGTACATATACATATACAGTAACCATAATCATCAGCGTCATCAGATGTTCCCTACGACGTCTTTGCCCCGCAGTGCATGGTAAAAAAAAAAAGGATAAGTCTATCATCCAGGTTTTAAATACAGCTGTTGAGTCCACTGCAGCAAAAGCTTGAAGAGGAGGAGGAGCAGATGAAGAGCAGATGGCTGACAAGAGTAGGTGTGAGTCTCCAAAACATTCATCAAGAGTCTGCCTTGCAACATCAGTCTCTTAGGTGATGGATCCCTTCTTCCCGCTGCTAGAGGGCTGTGTTTTTTGTATCTGTGGGGAGTGTGTGTGCATATATGTTTGTGTGTGCGTGCGTGTGTGTGTGTTGTTCTGTGTGAAAGTTAGGGTGAGGAGAGGTCAGGTTAGACGCCAGTCGGGGCCAAGCGGCTGATAAAGGCAATGCTGTTGAGGCACATGCGTCTGAAGAAGGCAGGGCAGGTGGGCTTCATGATGAGGTGCTCCAGAAGCATCCGTAGCTCTGTGAACAGGGTGCTGGGTTGGGAGATATCACAGACAAGAGTTACACGGGTATGGAGTGGGTAGGTAGACGTAAAACATTTTCACTACAAAGAATATTTATGCATTTCACAAGCGACAGTCAAAAACAGATGTGTCTAATACAATTTTAAATAACCAAATTTTTCTGCATTATACTAATTACCCTACACAAATCCGCCCCCATCCTCACCCCCCACAGCCATCACTGTCTTTCTGTATTCTACAGTCTTAAATTCATGACCGCATGTCTGGATATTCCAGCCAGGTTGTCTTATAAGGTCATAAACACAATACCGTACTTAAATACTATTGTGAAATGCAGTGTCAGCAAGGGACCTTGTGGCATGAGTATATGCTATATGTGTGTGTGTGTGTGTGGCTGTTTCAGCAACATAGCCATACTTAAAATGCCTGCAAAAAACTGCTTTACCCCTTTCAGCATGGAGGTGAACGAAGCACAAACACAATTCATAAGGAGTACCTACCGACAGTATGGGTTACGTCTGGAAGAATACCGGAGTGTGAGAAATCGGTAATATATGAATGGCTGCAGAATGCTGCCCTGTCCACTGCAGACAAAATAAATGCAGAAATGAATATATTTACATTGCTACTGTCTGCATTTGAGTCTCAAATTTAATCTAAAATAAATTAGGAAATAAATATATTTACAGTGCTATTGTCTGACTTGATTACGTCTGCAATTAAATATTCAAAAGCACCATGGAATCACATTGCATTATTTCAGGTTATGCTTGTAACCACTGTTTAGGTGAGAGCCAAAAGTTGTGTTCAAAACCAACTGAAACCACAAAAATTCTATGACAACACCACATAGCATCTTTAAGGCCAGGTTTTGACGTACCTGAAAAGCATGAAGACAGTAGCAGGCATGAGAAAAATTTCATTGCAGGCGATGAACTTTAGAATGTTCTGCTGGTTAGAGGTTAGCTTATTGAGGAAATTTCTCACAAACATGAGGCTGTTGGGTCCCATAGCCTAGAGTTGCAAGACAGGAGCATAATGTGAGTGAATAATTCAGGGAATAGCTGTGCAAGCAGTCCAAAAATATCTCAAAGGGTAAAGCTGCAGTCAATGACACTAAGCAGTTTGTAAAACATTAAAAATGTTTTAAATATCTGATCTTTTTACAATCCCTAGTTCTATGATCTGGAGGCAAACCAGACAACCTTGACAACATCGGGGAAAACAGAGATTTCTCCCTTGGCGACAATCAAGAAAATATATCAATACACTTAACTGTTCTACCTATGGTCTATCAATATTACTAAACATTTCCATAACTGTTGGGAGATGTTTTTAACTGTGCTGAGGAACTGGTACTCACATCAAGGACCTTTGTAGTGTAAGTAGTGGCATGAAGCAAGGAAAAGAGGAAGATGGGAAATATGCTCACTGTGGACTGGGGTTAAGGAACACATACAAAGTAAGGGACAACACAGTTCTAATACTTACTAACCGTACAATACAATCACACTAGATTAATATTAATTTCCATGTTTACAAGCGTTCTCCAGTGAATGACAAGACAACTTCATCTGGATGGTGTCCGTGGCATTGGACAGACATCAACTCAGAGGCACTATGCCCTTGTACTTGTGCATCTACTTCCCCTATGAATCCCCCAATAGAATTACTAGTTCACATTAGTTTTGTCATCAGTTAACGCTGCACACCCAAGGATACTGGTGATGGGGTAGGAATTGACGAGGATGAGGGAGTAGAGCAAGTAGTGGCAGCTGTCCTCCTGAAGGGCCTGAGCCAGGAAGGCACGGCTCAGCTGGAAGCGAGGCAGTCTCTGGTGCAGCCGCAGGGCGCTGGTCAGTGCATTGGCCAGCAGGGCCCGCTGGTAGAAGTTTGTAGCTGCGTATGGTCTTGAGGGGCAAATGGTATCATAAGAATACATGTCGTTGTAGTCTTTTCACAAATAAAGCAATGTAAACATCAACTTGTTGGCCGCTGTTTGTCTCATTCATGATGTGTCAATAGCAATGAAGAGATATCAAGAACTGAATTCATAGTTATGCATTTAGCAGAAGCTTTTGTCCAAAGCACGCTAGCCAGGTTCCTTAACCACTACGCTACCACCGCCACTTAGTTGTCAACTATTAATTGTTCAGGGCCAGTCTCCCCTACAGAAACTTAGGGTGCTTTGCTCAATGACACAACGGTGGCCACCACTGCCCACCATTAAAACCAGATGAAAATGGAAATGATCATGCAAAAAAAAAAACCTCCAGCTTGCACAAATGATTTAAACAAAAAGGCTGTTAAAACGACAAGGTTCAGGTACTCACCCCATGATTGGGAGAATAAACATGACAGAGCAGTAGACCGTGAAGAGTCGAGACAACCACATTGCTGTTTCCAACTTATTAGCCAACAGGAATTGCTGAAAAAAAGAGATGTATTCATTTAGTCTACTTTAAACTCACATCTAACAATGTATCTACAAAGACCCTCAATTATAACCAGTACACAAATTACAGATAACTAACATGCAGAGGTCACTGGGGGAAATACAAAACAGAGTCAACAATGCCAACAAGAGGCAAGCTTCCCTATCAAAGTAATATTTATAGTGAAACAGTTTAGATACTGGGTACTGTAAATTTTGTGTTATGATCTGTGACTAATGATGAAAAAAGGAACTTACCACTGGCCCTGCCTGAGGAGGGCTTTGGGGCTCTGTGTCTGCCATTGTTTAAAACCCAAAGTTGAATCTGGCAAAAGTGGACACGGTGCAAGACTTAATCTCTTGTCAACCCCACTGAAATGAAACAGAAAAAGGCTTAACGCACCCCATGAAGTTCTGTACGGCCCTAGGTTAACTACTCCTTCGCATTACAGCTAACGTTAAGTTACAATCATGAAGAGCAGCCCATTTACATCACATCTGTCCATTCCCGTGACTACACGAATCTCAAGAAACAGAAGCAACTCCAACCATTGTACCGTTCAATACAGCAAGGTGCAGTAAGCTATCATTACTTAAGTTACGCTTTTATGATGATGGAAAGACACCCTTCAAGAACATTTCCGCAACTTTTTTCATAACGTAGTCTTTGATGGTCGACTAATGTTACTCGACATGTGTTTGAATGCAATATTGAATGCTTGACTGTAATGTAATAAGTTTAACTTTAATGATAACATCGTTGTCGCTGGCTAATGTTGGCTAGATGAAATTATTAGCTTGCTATTGCTAACCTAATGTTAACCTAATAGAGGAACTGATAGTAAAATACACAGGAGGGGCTCCTTATCTATCTTGTGGAGATTTCAATTAACTTTACAACAGAGTGTCATTTTTACTGCCAATGGATTTTTTGTCAGCTCAAGATATCTTGATCTAGAATGTTCTGCGACAGCTAGCGGAAGAGAGCTAACGGGATATGTAAGCACACGAGCTAGCTAGGTAGCTAGCCTCTTCGCCTTAGTTTACTCTGCTGGGTATCTAACAGTACATTTCCTGAAAAAAACTGCCGTGGAGTGACAACGGCAAAAACAGATTAATTATTGCTCCTATAATTACCTGCGGTGACTGAAGATTCGTTCGACACCAAAATTGTCTAACGCTGATTCGATAAAACGAAAATCGGGTAAAAAGTCATTCAGAGAAATGATTTCTACCAGCCTAAGCAGTGACTCCACCGTGTTGCAAACCCGGTACTGTTCCCATGAGCACCCTTCGATCAGCTGACCCTTGTCGTATATCGCGATATGTCATCACTCAGTCTACTGGTGTGTATGCAAAGACGTTAGTGGTTGTGTTAATGTTTACTGTACATAGAAGACAGCAAATTGCAACACATAATCATTACATTCATTAATTCAAATCATGTTTTAAAGGCATACATTAAGCATAGACCTATGGGCTTCTAATAATACCAAATAGGCCTAGACCATAATAATGACATAAATAACAACCTAAATAGGCTAGTTACAAAAATAATGGTTTAATCTCGAACCCTAAGCTTTAAACCCTCAAAGACTTAACAGGCATTAATCAAACAGTTAAGAAGCTGAGTCATGCAGTAGGCCAGATTCCAGGCCTATAGGTCTAGAGAAACACTGGGATTAAACCAGTCTTAAAACACAACATTCAAGCCATAATTTCGTAAAAGAATTAAGAAAATACAAAATGAACAAAATGCATCTTCGCATTGTTTTGAAAGTCCTTCAGAATGTTGGCTGGGATTCTTCAAAGGTCTGATCTGTTTGCACTGGACTGTAGTCTGTTGATCATTATTACAATAATGACTTTACAATGATCACAGGCCACATGTTAATGTTGGCCCAGCTAAATGTACTGCCATTTGTGGCTGTACCATGTTACAGCCACAAATTGTAGCCTAACTTTTTGCCACTATCTGATGTATCTTTTTTTATCAGACTATCATGATAGCCTACCATCTCCAAATTGATTTGGATGCCAGAGTCATATGAAGAGGTATACACCAGTCATCCAGGACAGGCACTGTGCAGTTAAAGATGGAGGATAGGAAATCACAAAATAAAAGAATGCATTGCAGCATGACAGTATTGGCATCAAACACCAATTAGCATCTTCTAGCAGTGCCAATAAGGCTTCATAAGGCTCCACCATACCGAGTCAGCCTGAAAAACGCTGATGTCCCCTAAACTAGTGGCCACCAGATGGCATCAGAACCAATAATTTTAAAGCTACCATTACTGCAAGAATAGACCAGTATTTGTGTCCATTTTGTTTTATCTGTTAGGATTCTCTCTATTTTATGAAAAGGCCTGTAGCCTATGTTTCTGATTTCCTGACATACCTCTCAATAGTGATTGGACAACTGGTTGACTTTACAGGATATTTTAGTCTATCCACTAGGCTTATAACCCCCCTAGTATATGTGGTGGTTTACTACACAGCAACAAACAAACAAACAGAGCTTACTAGACCAAATAAAATTCAACTTTTTTCCATAAAAATCTCACTGCAATGCAATGTTCTAAAATTTGGAGAAAACATGGGTGATGTGACCGTGATCAACACTAGAGTGCGCACTTCTCTTCGACATGGATTTTTTTTATTTGTGGAAGCAGCAGTGGAGTGTAATTAATTTATGCTGCGTTATGTATAATATTTGATCACAGTATAGTTTGAAATCATATTCTATACAGTGACGGTAAATGCATATTGTTTAAGTTGATCGACACGAAGGTCATAAAAGGATGGAACAGTTTCAACGTCGCTCGAAAATATAGCCAATGTAAGCGACGTAAAATCTAATTATTTCTTTGCAAAACCTAATTAGGCATTAAAAAAGGTTAGCGCCAGCGCCTGAAACCGTTTTTGTTTAATAATCCCATTACTGACGGCTCATCATGTATAAAATGGTGCAGGGGGACACAAACTTTCCACTTCTAAAAGTGAATCTCCGAGAAATAGCCGAGGCAAAAACTCACTGTCAGGATATGAGGGGATTTGAGGAGGGAAAAGACACCAGTAACCGACTGTAAGTACGCATACACTATAATGCAGCCTGTTTACATGTGTTTCTTGTCTTTGTCGCTTATTGAAAGGACACAAAGTCATGGTACCTTGATCTCACCCGATATATCACTTAAAATAAACTGACTATTGGAAGTTTATATCGATGTTAGACCGTTATAATAGACAACACTTCTTTATACACAGTGAAATCGCTGTGCGTAATTTCTTTCTCAGGGGGAAATGCGCATTTTCCGCCGCCAAAATGTGATCGCTGTGCATCGGAATTACTTCGGAGTATTACTTTCGAATTACTTTTAAGTATTTTAAAACTATAATAGAATGTTTTGGGACTTAATCAGCCTAATTCCAACTTTTTAATAAATAACCAACAAAATTATAAAATTTTAAATTAACTAGTTTATACAGAGATTTTTTTTAATCAGTTTAACTTTCGTCGACCTTTACCCCGTCACTTCAAAACGCATCCATCAGCGTGCGCCGTGCGTTTTCGTGGAATCCACACAGATCAAACAAAAAGAAATGACTGACGCTCTAAAGTCAAAGACTGTTTAAGTGGAAATCAAAGGCTATCTTCAATACTACTGCGGTTGTTATCGGAAAAGAGAACTTTCTTCTCACAGCAGCTGTATCGTAGCTAGAATAAAGAATTTAAACAAACAGGGAGTGGAATAGGCCGAAACAACGAAAATTGGGGACAAGCAAGAAGGATGCATCAAAAGAGGAGAAAGGGATACGGTGAATCGATTTCCAACAGAATTCCTTTCAGGCTGTTTGTCAAAGAAAACACAGCCTAAACAACAAAAGTACGGGCTATGTAAAGAGCCTTTTGGTCGTTTCTCTGTCTATAGACTTAAACAGATCGAGAATAAATAAACTGCAAGCTTCAGACTCGGATTGAAGCGTCTGATTAAAGAAAAGAATAGCGCTACAATAAGGCGAAAATAATTGTCCAAAATAGATTCATCTAGGGTAATAGGGTGGGCTAAATTGTAACATTAAGTTGTGGATTATAGATCATTAGACTATCAAATGCCAAAACGCATCTTGCTGCCTCAAAATTTTGTGTCGTTATTGTGGTTGTTTTTGATGTTGTTATTGTTTGTGTTCTTATTCAACATGCGCACTCAATAGGATCAAAACAAACTTTGAAGTTGTAATAAAATATTGTAACCAATGTATTTTTAAGTGTAGCTGATGGTAGTGGGTCAGTGTGCTGTTAACGTCACCACAAATCGTCTAGGCGTTCCTACACGAATGCTTGACACGGGCTTTTGTCAACGAACAGGAGCATTGCAAAAGGCTGGAATGGGAAATGGTTTTAATGAACCGTATTATACAAAGTCTCTGTCTCTAATTTATGTACTCTCCTTACCCTTATGCTGGCAGATAATATTCTTTATTTCTGTATATATGTGCAAGCCGACAATAATAATAATAATAATAATAATAATAATAATAATAATAGTAAACCATTATTACATTATTGATAACCTGATCATTGGTTTTGGGAAAAAAAGCTTCCTACCCTCTAATTCCTCTATGGGTCAAAATAACAGTCAATTTGCATTTTTACTTGGCTTAAGAAATCCAGGAAATTGCAATGTAGCCCAATTAAGCCAAATTAAGCAAATAAGGACATTAATTATTGACCATCGAAGCACGAAAGGAAAATGCCGCTTCATAAAAGACATGAGGAGTGTCCCGCAGAGAGGTTAATGTCAAGATCACACTAGTATCATTATTACTTTATCAAACATAGTCACAAAATGGATTAATCAAACACAAGTGGCTGGAAAGCGCACATCATTGGAGTTTAATGGATGGTTTTGAAATTGGGTGATATTATTTCCCGTCATTTTTAGAAAACAAATTGAACATTTATTGCATATATATTAAAAATTATACTCTCATCGCGTAAAGATGATGTCTCTGTTATTGAGGCGCTCCAAAGGTGAGGTCTCTGCGGATCAATTCCTCTGTCTTGTTACTCCCGCCGGAGAGTGTTTTCAGATGCTTCAGAACCACGAAATTGATTCAGAAAAGAATTCATAACCCGCGATATATGAGAGACATTTTATATTCCCCTCCTCTTCTTTGCCCATGTGTGCACTACAGTTAAAGTTGCAGGCCTGTACACAGACTTCTGTGGTGACATTATAGGCCCTGTTTGGCAGGGAAGCAACGCCATAGCCTTATGGCTTGCTTCATAAACACAACCATTAAGAAGTCACAAAGCTTTTATTGTGAATTTGATCTGAAAATAGAGCAGACTCCGGGCGGCCGGGCAGAGAGGCCTGCCTTTGTCTGTTCATGCAGAGATGAATGACCAATGTCACGCAGATGATTAGTTTGCACTATTAAATTGTCAAAAAGGAAGGATTTCCCTAATAATGCGTTTCTATAAGGAATTATGGAATTGTGTGTGGCTGGGATAGCTATGACTCGGGAACTAACAAAGGTTAGTAATGGCTGTTAGGAAATTGCTGAGAATATGGTGAAGGTCAAACGAAGTTCTCAGACACGGTTTTGGACACAGTCAGCGATGAAACAGAATCATTTTGTCCTCGCATATAAAACTGAGAACAGAGAAATTATTAAGACTCTTTAGATTCTTAGTGCTGAGCTAAATGTTAAAATTTCAGTAAAACTCGTATTTTTGTTATTTTAGCCATAGCATATTTTGTTGCACAAATTTTAAACATTTGTAGCCTATGTAGGCCTATGCCTTTAATTAAACGTTGTTTATGTCTCTTGGATTTACTGATTCTTATTGAGTAGCCTATAGACTTAAGCCTAATGCTAGTAGTCTACAATGCAAAACAACCACCTTTGTGCACTCCGTAGCTACATGGCCGTTGTGGCCTGAAGGGAACCCCTTGCAAATCGCATAAACAGTGTTAACTTTTTGTGTTAAATGTTAACAACTTGGACCTATCCTTTCTGTCGCCAACAACAAATCAGTGTTGACTCGAACACTCGGCCCCTTTGTGTCTATTGTGCTGCTGCCCTCACTTGAAGATTTATGTATTTTTGATATTAAATTCCCTCTGTCATCAAGACTGCTCTCTTGTTGACTTTTCTTGACCCGCTGACCCGTTCACCAAACTTTCCCATATTTAACGCGGGACGTTGCCTCCCTCTCTTTGAGGCCTTGTGCGTTTCACCGGGCATTGTTGGCATGTGCTGTTTGCTCTGTTCTTGAACTTCAGTGCGCCACACAGGCGAAGCAACCGTGTCCCCATCCTGTACTTTGAACTCTGGATCTTCCTTGAAATAAATGTCTTGTCCCTACAAGTCTCCCCCTGGCTTCCCAGCTTGCTAATTAGTTAAACAAACGCTTATACTAATGATTCCCTGGCCGGGCGGGCGGCGGCGGGTTTTGTTCAACTCAGCTGCCGCTGGCGTGTACTTTGCTTGTCCTGCTGGAAACTTGGCCTCTCTGACCCGAGCTATCTGGGAGTTGTAAGATCGGGTGGACAGCGCTGTCCGGAGTCCATCCCCCTTCAGGCCAAAGGCCAGCACTGAGACGCCTCGGAATGCCACCACCAGCTGCTTGGGGTTGACACCCGCGACAAAGGCTCAGCGCGCCATGGCCGAATGTTTGTCCAATTCACGGCATGTTTTAAATATTGCTTATGTCAAAACCTCTGGAAAAAAAACATTCAACGTGGCGAGGATCAACATCATCCAACGGGGTGGTCAGTTGCCTTCTTGGCGTTCAAATTTTTGCCTGAGCAATGGCCGTGAGAGAGCTCCAAGGAGGTCTCGACAGAAATGGATACTAATTGCTGAGACTGTACACTGCTGCTCTCCATAGAGCCTCGGGCCATCGAAGGACCTGCTTGTCAGCGACTAATTGACAAGGGCTTGTCTGTTTTTTGGAGCAGCTGGTCCTAAGCACTGGCACACAAACGCAATCTTGACACGGCCTCACTTTGCCCGAGGGACTTTGTGGGAAAACGCAGTTAAAATAGAGAAAGATTTATTAAAACTCCCTTTGGGTGAGGCGTCATTTAAGTAAGATATTTCCGATAGTGGCCCTCCCCCCTCTCGTTATTAATAATGGATTGCCTTAATTTGGGACAATTTAGCAGGTGACATTTCTTTCGACATTATGGCGCACAATAAATAAGACTTAACAAGCTGCGGGCTTGTTAGTCCATCAAAACAAATCGGAAGCGTGTCTTTCATAGTAGCCTATACTCCAGCAAAGTTGCACCAGTGCATTTTCAGTATGTTTAGCCATTAAGCTGTAAGCAATTCAGGGTAACTCTACAGACACTGGTTCTTATAAGCTGCCTCACTCACTCGGTCTCAACTAACCATGACAGTGCCCTGCATTTTAAACAGACGCATAAAACCAAAAACTTTACTATCCATCTGTTTAATAAATGGGCCATTCTTGCATTCACACCAGGCCTATATTAGCCACATGATTTTCAATGCGTCCGGTGGGACTGAGCAGGTATTGTATTCCGCTGCAATGGAGAAAAGTTTCACCAACTTTCCCACTGCCTGCACAAATGAAAGAAATCCTGGATCTTTTCTACCTCCTTTCCACTGAAATCGCGACTTTTTTCGTGTATTCTCACGAAGCTCCCCCCTTATGTCACTGCAACAATGACAACACTGAAGCACCCCGTAGGAGCAACTCAGTTGGAGATCTCCCGGATTGTTTTAGACATCTTTAGATTTCATCAATCAAAATGACTGCAGTTTTCCATAAAAATGCTGAATTTAGGAGCAGGACTGGGAGAACTAGGTAGAAAATGCGACGCTGTCTCGATAGATGATAAATGGCCATCCTTTGATTGAACAAATAGAGAAATACGTGACCAAAACAATCCTCATCTTTTTTTAGCAAGGATTTCATGGTGATTTAGTGTACTAGCTTGGCCACACATTGCGCCAAATATGTTCTGACAAGATTATCAGGCCTACCTTCCAGGAAGAAAAGTTAGCCTCAGAGGTACAGTGTTTTTCGCATATTGTTGATATTTATGAGTGTCTGTCAAGCTACTTAAGCTCAAGCATTATAAGGTGGAAACTGCATCAAAGGACCTTTAACATGCATCAATAGACTAGTGACGTGAGGAGACGTATCCACACATGTATTTGCATTACACTGGACACTATAGATTGATGCCCACCACACAACTCATGGCAAACATAATGACTGACCATGACTGACTTTGTCTTTTGGCTTAGGCCTACTTGTGTAGCCATCCATGGGGTTCAGTTAAAGGCTATTCTCAGATAGCCTATGGGCACTCAGCGTACATGCTCTTCATCTAATTTTTAATTCTCAAATGAAAAACAAACAGATACAATGAAGATTGCATCTGGGCCACTGTGGGGTGCACCTCTTCATAACTGGATTTAATCGGACGCCATGATTTGACTTTAATTGGGGTGATATGACAGTGAGGCCCAACACATGATCATTATCAGGCCCAATATAGATACGTGCAAACATATTCATGGCGTTTGTGTATCACACTATGTAAACTGTCATAAATACTGCCATGACTTCTCAGTTTCTGAATAATAAGGTCTTTTTTTTCTTGACAGAGAGGGTAATAGAGTCTGGTGGACTGGAGAGAGTCCAAACGAAACTCAGGAATCTGATTTATGGAATGTGGCAGATGAAAAAGCAACATGATTTGAACAAATCTACTAAAAAAGAAAATAATAATCTACTAAACATAAATAAATAAATAAATAAATAAAACAATAATAAATATAACACAATAACAACAACAACAACAATAATAATTATGATAATAATAACACTCAAACAACTTCAAAGATTCAAGTTTACTTAAGTTTATCTAAGCCATTGATTGTTGTTCAGTATCTTTGTGTCTCATGGAATAAAATATTTCCGAAACATTTAGATTCTTATAGGCCGGCCATTACTATCTTCTTACAAAGCAAGCTAATAGGCTGTGTGAAGTGGAATGAAGGCTGAATGTAGGCTCCTTATATCCATCGAGTCCAAACGAATGCAGAAGGCTATTCATCGTTATCCTCCATGTTCTATGCATTCTTTTTGTTCATTTCGGCCTACAAGCTGCATCGTTACCAGCCAACACTGAGGCGTGTTCGTACCATCAGCAACCAATGTGATGATTTGTTAAAACATATTCACTCAAGTCATGATGCAAAAGCGAAGAGCATGGGCCAAAAATACTTTCTTTGACCGTTGCAGTAGATTTTACTATTGAACACATTCAGTGGATGTACACTGGCACAATAACAGGCTGGCAGCAGGATATGATTGCCAAGGATAAAGCCCAGAGAAGCGTCTGAGGTTAGAATGGAGCTTGTCGTCTTGAAGAATTGTTTAATTTCAGCGCTGGGTTGCAGTAGGGTGCGGTATTTCCTGCGGTGAGCTCCACATCGGCTGCTAATAGAGATCTAATTGATGGGTGAAGTGGCGTTTCCGTGCGCCCTGCTCTTATTGCGCCCTGGCGTCTGCTGTAGAATAGAGCCATAATCGGATTGGGCAATTCCACAAGGAGCCGAGTGTGAGCTTACGGCAAGAGGAAAAAATCGTTATTAAAAAAGTTAAGTGCAGGGAGAAGAATTCGACATAGTGGAGGCAGGATGAAAAAGGGGAAAGTGATATCATCGACAGATTTGATGAGACTGTTTTCCCTCTCAGCATGGTCTATTTTTAACCCTCAACGTCAAGAAAATTAGTCATTGGCCTGCATGATATAAATAATAACAATAACAACAGTTACAGCATAGCTGTTTACAAAAAATACATGAACGTGTGTCATTATTATTATTATTATTGTTGTTGTTGTTGTTGTTCTTCTTCTTCTTATTATTATTATTATTATTATTATTGATGTTTTTGTCATTCATTTTGTTGTTGTTAATTATTCACTTGTTGCATCTTACATCTTAAACAATCAATGCAAGAAATATAACAGCACCAGAACTGTTTACATTGGATTTATTTTCATGAGTAACTATTTAACAATGTCCAGAAGAGCTTTCAAATGATGTTGAAAGCACAGTAATTTACAGAAAACTAAACCCCCACTTTCTCCCTCTCTCTCTCTCTCTTTCTCCCTCCCTTGCACTCCCTTTCTCTGTCTCTCTCCATCTCTCTCTCTCTCTCCCTCTGTCTCTCTCCCCCTCTCTTTCTCCTATAGAGCTTCCTGGAAGGGTGCATTGAGGCCTGTCTCAGCTCGGGTAGCGACTCTGGAGACAGATGATTGATGAGGGAAGGGGCAAGGCCGAGCAGCAGCCGCATAAAGCCCCATAGACGCCTCAATAAAGCCTGGCTAGTCAAGGGACTCACTGGCCTCACTCAAAAGGAGCTGGGGCGAGTAGATTGAGGGTGAGGAACGGAGAGGAAGGTGCTCTGTTGTTCCATAATCCGGTTAGCCATTGAGCCACCAGCCGTCTGAGACTGGGATGAGTGCAGCGAGGATGGAGAGATGGATGTGTGCAGAAGAGGAGAGGATGAGAACAGCATGTGGCAGGGGACCTGCAAAGGGCCAAGAGGAGAGGGAGACAGAGGGAGAGAGAGAGGCAGACACACACTGTCAGGCATGCCAGCTGATAAAGAGAGACTCCTTCTATTTGTCTCTCACATGGGAGAGTACTGCAGCAGGCATCCCTAACAATATGAAAAGTGTCACACACACACACACACACACACAAACACACACACACACACACACACACTTTCTCTCTCTTTCTCTCTCTGCCTGCTTCTCTTGCTCACACACACACACACTTGCACAGACGCACTTAGGCACACAAAATCCTCTTTCTCTGCCAAGGCCATAAAAACATTACTGACTTTGGGATTGAATTGGCCTGGTATTGTTGCGCAGTTGACAAATAGACAGGCATAAATGAATTCGAATGAATGTGATTCTCTAAGAAAATTCCCATAATCCTCTTTATTTACGGGAAACCTGTCCAGCGGAGTGATTGTAAACAAGCACTAAGTGTCAGTATGGAGAATGATAATTGATCAATGATTATTTTCCCTTTGCTGGGCTTTGTGTGTTGCCCAAAATGCATTTTGTTCTTCTCGGGAACAGAAATGGCTTCGCAGTGAAGGCTTACCTTCACAGGAATCTTTCAGATTTGAGCAGTGCAATCTTGCTCGGTGATACCATGATGGCAGGTTCTTTTGAAAGTAACATCTGCATTGTGAAATAAGGATTTCACATTCAGTTCAATGGTTAATTAGACATAAAAGTGAAATTGAAAGCATCTCCTCTCATTTGGTCCCATCCAAGCAGAATAAATCTCTTCATCTCCATGTAGTTGAGTCATTGTAACAGAAGGCCGAGGTACCTTCCGGACAAAAACAATACTACATCGACACATCCTAACAACATCAAACACAACAACAAACAATACAACAGCATACAGGAACAATAACAACAACAACAACAAGAGGAGGAGTTCACATGGCCACGCCATCAGCCTCTGGATTCATAACTGCTCCACGCCGCTGGCAGTCAGTCCGAAGGGCTCTCACGCCAACCAGCACAGCATCTTCTGAAAAGCCCAATTAGCCAGCAATCATCTCCTGCCAGGCCCTCCTTTCACTAGCCCAAGTGCGGGGACAAGGTGGCCTGCAGGAGTGCCTTGTCCCTGGGGGCAGGCGGAGGAGAGTGATGGGGGATGATGGTGGGCCGTAGGCTGTTGCCCCTGTGGCCTGGAGGGAAGGGGTGGGGGTGGGGGTGGATGATGCTGTCTGGCTTCAGAGTCTCACCCCAGCAGGCCGGTCTAGCCCAGCCGAGGATGGATACTCTCGACCGGCGCCTGTGTTTAGTGTGACTGGGCCTGCTGGGTTGGAATGTGTGTGTGTGTGTGTGTGTGTGTTTGACAGATTGTATGTGTGTTTGTGTGGGGGTTGTTCAGCTGTAAGGGCACCCTGTCAAAGGGTGAAAATGGACGACGGTTTGCCCCTGCTGCCCGGGAGGAAGTTACAGTGGGAGTGTAAATAAAGAAACTTTATGCTGCTGAGTAATTTGCCATTGCACAGCAAAACAAACAAAAAAAGCAGGGAACACCTTTTTTTATACCAGAAGGAAAGTAACAGTACTTGTAAGTCTATGCAATTAATTGTATTTGTCTTCATTTGTAATTGTAAATATTTATGTTACAGTTTTTGGCTCTGTGTGATATGTGAAAAAAAAAAAAAATTTAAACTGTCTTTGAAAGACTTTGCAATAAAACCTGTGCAGCTCACCTCCCCCCACCCCCTCTCTGCAAGGTTTTCTTCATAATTAGATATTGTTTGTCAGTGACTTTCACAAACTGAATTTCAGTCTGTTAAGGTGGCAACAAGATGATGAAAACAGAACAATTGAAAGTGTCTGGGTTCATCTGCGGTTAGTGCAGGGAGGGTGGGCATCCTCTGAGCCACAGGGCCTCCTTAATTCAATTCCTCCTTGGATTTTAATTGTGTAATTGAGGCAATTATTTAGCCATAGGAATCCATTTCACCTGTTTCTGAGATCTGAGTCTGTCACTCCCTCTAAAACTTCCAGAGAGTAAGTGAGTGAGATAATGTGGTATCATTGTTGTAGTTACCACACGGAACAAATAGCAGTGGATGGAAGCATCTGCCAATTGATTTCATTATTAATGTAGATGCAATACAGAGGGATGAAGTAGTTTGATACCAGTAATTAAGTCATTTTGCACCACAAAACTCTGGAAAACTAAGGAGTCCTTCTAATAGGAAAAATGCTCTCATGTCCCGACCAATCATATTTATATTATCTATATTGCCATGTTGGAGGTGGCTTAATTGTCTATAATAAACAATTATGTATTTTGTGTTTTAATATTAAATTAATAATCAATAATGAATTGATAAGAGAAATGTAAATATGTCTAAAAAAATCACAGTTACAGGGAACACGCATACGTATTTTTACTCCACAGTACACCAAAGGATTTGTGTTCACTCTGTTCACTTTGTTATGTGAATGTAAGTTGCTTCAGATGCTATGATCAAAGATCATACCTATCACAGATATACAAACCCAACAACAAATATCATGCAAATTCATAGTATTTCATACGTTTTTTCATAATTCCACAACATCTACTAACTATCCACTAACTGCATCACTGGAGATTTGCGTGTATTTATAGATACAAAAATATGATCCAAGCAAACATCTGCATTAATGGGTCTGTGTTCACCTGTCATCAGTGAGTATTGTTAGTACTATTCTGACTGTATAATCAGCCATCTTACTCATATGGAGAGTCAAATACTGCTATGTAGAAAAGCAGCTATGCAAAAACAGGTTAAAATGATAAAAAGCTATCACTGAGAAATGTTAACATTCTTATATATAGTTATAAATTATTGTTATGCTCTTTACAAATATAGTTAAATAGAGTGTAACAGGCCTATATCTAACTGCTTGCAGTGCAACATGCATGAACAGGAGACAAGGTAACATGGTACACTAGTATACACATTGCATTTTCTGTTTCGAAATATACTACAACACAGAATTAATTACAAATAATTAATTACAAAATACAGTAAATCCACTGAAATTACATACTGCCGTGCTCCTAGACTACAGAATACAACTATTAGAAAGTCTGGTGTCTATCGCAGATTTTTTTTTAAACCAAAAAAGTACTACTGTACTGGTTTACATAACAGAGACATCATTATGGTAAACCACATCATAAAGTGAGCTAACATGTCAAACACACAAATTCTACTGTACTATACAAAGGAGTCTTGCAGTGGTACTATCCATGTCTTACACATTGCAGTAAGTCCTAAAGCAGTATGCCATTTAGGAAACAGACGCTGTTCTATTGTGATTTGCATCTGCACGTTTCTTCAGTTTACACAGACACAGAGAAACATTCATTCAATCACTGCATGTGCCATTTTTATCTATTGCCAGAGGTTCACCACTATATAAAAATGTCACTTAGATAGTTTGGTATTGCAATATCCACTCAAGATATGTATAAACATGACATATACTGTACATAACATATGTAACAAAGTTGATCTATGTCAAAGTGCATGAGAAAAGCTATATTTTATGTGTTTTGTTTCAAGTTATTGCTGTTTTTAGGTTCACGACACAGTGATTGCCATTGACGTGTTGCTGAGTCACAGTACATGCCATAGTTACAACAGCATTAGTGATTTTGGTCCCATCCAAGTATGAAGAGTTTTGGTGACAGCAGTGCATTTAGCAGCAAATGTTAACTGGGGTACTCAGATGTATGTTGCTAAAGCACCCTGTATGAAGAGTTTTGAAAAGGTGGCCATTGTATTGAAACAAATGTGGAAATGTTTGGCAAAAACTGGAATAAAATAAGAAGCAATAAGAAGCAGAAAACAGAAGAAATCTCCCATCAGAAGTCACTGTAGTATGTTTGAAT
>PYXC01000048.1:297500-300000 GCA_015244755.2 Tenualosa ilisha | reverse complement strand
TGGAGAAAATGGTTGCGGGAAGAAAAATCCCACAATATTAGATTATGTCAGCCTTGATGAATTGCCATGGAGTCGGAATTAAGGAGAAAAAATGAAACTCTGGTATTTTTGTGAAAAATGCTTTTGCTCCACCAAAAAAAGCACCCTGTCTGAATTTTTGTCACTGTATGTAAACACAATCAAGTCCAATTTCAGGACACTTTGACTGCATAATATCCCCTGACATAATTGTTTCACCAAAGCCTACATATCCCTTTCAATGACCTTTGAATGGGAATAACAAGTGATGTGGCAGACTACACAGCATTGCATCAGCCGGTATCTGTATTGATTATATTTCAGCATGCATGCAATCAACTTGAGACACAAATCTGGAGAGCCAGCTCATCTGACATATGAATTTTACAAACTCATGGAGAGTACCCACACATCCTGTAGATACCTGAACATTTTAGATGACAATAATTAACATGAGCAAGTACCGCCCTCTCAAAGAGAGTGTATTAGATAGATTATTCACTTAAGTTTTCTGAACTTCTAAAGTATAGAGTTTGTTAGTTACCAATTGCATTAAATAAAAAAATGGGGTCAACCTGCCATGTTTTGGTATTGGCTTCTAGTGAAACAGAGAAGCTGCTTATTGTTACTGTTCATTTGTATTGAACTACAGCCTGTTGTGACGTCTGGGCCTCCAATCCAATTGTGTGTAGCATATACATTTTAACAACTCACATACATGTCAAAAAACATATACAACACAAAATATATTTTACAACTGAACTATTGAACATGGAAAAAACTAAATGTTGACAAGTTTATAATTGTTTGAATAAGTTGCAACTGTTATGATTGGACAAATAAGAGTGGAATCAGACAGTGTCATCTCAACGCAGTCTATGTGAACAGGCAAGCAAGAGTGTTCAGGCAAAGATCTCTGTGTCCTGAGGTTTTCCTCTGCGATTCGTCATACTCTGTAAGATGCCACATTTGGGCCTCGAGTCGATGCATAAGGCAGACGAATATGTGCCCCACGCCAAGGTGAAATCATGTTGTGATGCAATTATCATCTATTGCTTCCTGTAATCATATCAGATCTCTGTTTAACAATAATCTCATGTTGAATGTCTGAGACCGGCTCCCTGCTCTCTTTATTGTTCTCCACTCTGGTAAAAAGCAATTGAATTGGAGGCTGCACTATTGGATTTTTGCTCAGCAGAATAAACTGGAATCCTATTTTTGGTGGAAATTATCAATACATCTTGCCCAGGAAAAGTAAGAAGACACAGATTCAGAGGAAGGCCTTGGGGTTTGAGGGATGACAGACAGTCAGCAGTGGTTGCAGGGGAACAGATTTATACTCTGCTGTGTGTTTGTACTTCTCTCTCAGTTACTTTGAAATGAATCAATTTGGAATCAAATAACTAGAATTGTTGAAATGCTAATGCTGACCTGATAGTGTACTTGGTGGGAAAAAACTACTGACCTCAAGATGTTGTAGAAGGATTCCTGCATCCTACAGACTGACATTTCTTCTGCAAGTAGGATCCCATGTGTAAGTCTTTCACTAAAGCCTCCGTGACAGTTTGCTCCTATGCTATGTATTAGCAATACTGTGCAAACAAATCTGATAAATTTAGTTCTGCAATATAGTAGCATTTTTATTCTTCAGTTATAGGATTTTGTTCACTTGGAGTGACGACATTGCCAAACAGCTTCTGATTTAGCTGAATAAGAGTAAAGCTTGAAAGATCTGTTTCCATGGAATGTACTTCACAGGATTCAACCAAAATACAAGTTTTCAGTTTATAGTATTTTTTAATGGAGGCTCTATATCAAGACAAGATTCTATAACTGAAACTTTCGGTCCCAGGGCCCCCGCAGTCTCTCTTTTCCTCACACACATAAACACACAAACACACATATGCACACATGCACACACACACACACACACACAAACAAACATACACAGAGAGAGAGAGAGAGAGAGAGGCTTGGTTGTTGTGTATACCTTACTGACTGGCCTGTACCTAACTGGCCAGTAGTAGCACACCTGACCTGCAGACATCCTCCACGCCATCTCCATCAGCAAGCTCCCCAGTCCTCTCTTCTCCTCAGTAGCACCAGCGGCATCCTCCCCAGTCGTCAGTCTGGCTCCTCTCCCCCCTGGCTGGCTGGTTGGCAGGCTGGCTGGCTGGCTGGCTCCGTGCGCTCACACAGCCATCCATCCATCGCGGCGCTCTGAGTCACTTTTCATAATTATTGAATTACGTTCCTCGGCACCCATTAAGGGCAGGACGCTTGCGTCTTAACCACCTGCTCATCCCCTTCCTCCACAGCCACCCCTGTTCCGTGCCATCAATCTTTCAGCGTTACCAGACCCCCTAAAAGCTTTCTGACTTGCCTATAATGGGGGGACACCGTGGGGTCAGGGGGCTTCAGTGTATGTGTGTGTGTGTGTGTGTGTGTGTAGGTATCTGTGTGTCCCTGTTTGTGTGTTTGT
>PYXC01000048.1:247500-292500 GCA_015244755.2 Tenualosa ilisha | reverse complement strand
GGTGATTGATTGTCACGAGAGTGGAGAAGAATGCGGCCTGTTGTGTTGTGACTGGGAGAGAGGTTGAGCAACACTTATTCCATTCCGTTTGGCTCTTGTTCTTTCAACATGTGTCATTAAAAATGATGGGCTGGAAAATGAAACAGTGTTCATGACGAAAGGCAATTTTATCTTCACAGCTATAAGCATCTTAGACACATACATCAGTGTACATCTGAGACACAAAGTCAGCTGAAAATGTGACACATTGTGCAAAACAGCCTCAACAAAACCAAAGCAAAATAATAGTATAATAATAACAATAATAACAGTAGTAATAGTAGTAGTAGTAGTAATAATAATAATAATAATGGTAATACTTCAATTGAATATAGCTTTTTTGAAAAATAAGCCATAATAAATATGTGGTGATCTTCACATTTTGTTATATTTATAGATTCGTGTTGCTTGGTGATATAATGCAAGCTTACATGGATGTTTTCTCTAATATCCTGTGCGCTGTGTTATATTTTCATTGACTTAATTAAGTTGATTTTTTTTTTCATAAAGCGCGTTAAGCCCATGGCCTCCGGAGAAAATAATACACATTTATAAAGCATACACATTACCTGATTATGAAAACCCAAACAGAGCAAAATCATAAACATTGTTTGATAAATGAAAAGTGTTACACATCCCAATTTTTAAATAAATTATAGGACTTGAACTACTGTAATTACGAGCCAACTTGAAGGCCAAAGTGCACCGTGCGAGGGCAAGGAAAATCCGCCTTTTTTTTACATTAAAAAGCGCTCAATCTTTTTACGCCGCGCCTCCTTCACTGCATGGCCGTGTCATTAATCGCTTAATTCCAGTAAAACCAACGTGTTCACAATAGCGCGCTGTCTCGCGCTAATGCCCGGGTGATTAAGCATTTAGCGCGGTGATATTAGCCAGCAGGTCCTGCACAGACGAAAAATGCCTTCGGGGGGTCGACCAGCCGGGTGTGTAAGCTGCGTGGAGACGGAGCTGGTTAATGACACTGACCCGAGCTTCCCCAACAGCCATTCAATTCAACAATAATAACGGGCCCGGCAGCTGATTTATGACATCAGGGCTAATAATTGTCAATCGCCCGAGCGGAGAATAATGCCCATATGCTAAATAAAATATGCCCCTCTCAGTCACCCGCGCAGCGTGCACGAATGACCCCGCTGGAGTTTGCACTTGCAAGAATAGATCGGGACCCGACAGGCCAGTTGAGGGTCGCTGGGTGGAAGATGCTGTGACCACGTGCAAAAGTGCAGGTTGCAAATCCCGCCTAGAGCCTACTTGTGTCAAGCTTGATGGATAGGAATACATTCTATTTTAATAATTTTAATAATTTTTTTAATAATACTGTTCACATTCTCCACCTAACATGATTTTAATACGTTCTTCGATTAACGGCTGTATTATAACTACTTGAACATAAAATAATAGGCTTATTGGACAGCTCACTTGGAGAGGAGACAACCGTCTCAGTGTGACTACCCTGGATAAACAAAGAATAACTCAATTATTTCTACATTATAAACTGTAGTCATACAGGGATAGGCTAATGTCAGACCAGACTGACCCAAAACCAAAACCGAACAAGTTATTTTATTTTTGACACAGGCTTAGCAATGTGTGGACCGGCAATCAATTTCTAAATGTCTTCAATTCAAGGCACTGAATGTGTGCTGAGAGCTGTTTTGAAATGACGGCTAAGGTTAGTACGGCCCTCCCAGTGCCAGTCCAGCCGGAATCTAATGAGGTCATTGTTAAACCAACGTTACATAGCGCGAGATGAAACGATGACAGGGGACTCCGATAAGAATTTAATTCCATCTCATTTTAGACAATTTTATGAATCAAATTCTTGAAGACTGGCAAGAGATTAAATGATCACATCTTTTCGAAATCTTATTTCAGTCCGGTCGATGGCATTCTTTCTGCCGTTAATGTCGACTTAGAGGTTGGAGTAATTTAGTAATTGATTCCGAGCACAGCATGTCGCCGGGGCCCGAGCCGCGTTGGAGGGTAATATGTTTGCTAATACTATCCCCGCAGAATAAGATTTTTATGTTAATCAGCCTCTCGCTGCTCCTGGCCTTTAGACACTTGGGAAGCCCTTTTGCAAGGCCACAGCCATGCGAACCAGAGATATACAAGGGAGTCCTGATATTTCTCCCGATAGGCAGTCGACTAGTTTGATGGGGTTGCTATTCGAAAAAAATACCATGCCTGTTATTTGTTTATGCAGCATTAGCTATATTGCTGGTAAGCTAAAAATGATTATTATAATATTGAGACAGAATTATTATTATTAATATTGTGATTGTTGCTGTTGTTGCCACAATCTTCGTGCTAAAGTACTGATCACATTATCATGACAGGTGGATTATCACCACCATCATGTTCATCCGTAGGCAGTCGCTGATTCAGCTTGTCGAGGTCACAGAAATCAGAGCAGACACATGTGTGTCAGGAGAAATTACTCTGGTGTGTCATCTGATAAGATCTGTATGACGCCACTACAGGGTAATTTCTCCGGTGTCTCTATGTGGCCTGTTCGTATCTACGTCGTGGAGTTGGATGAAAAGGGCTATTGGAACAGCACAACGAACGTCTTATTGCCTGAGATGTAAAAGTAATATTTTCCCACATCGTTCAAACAGATAAGTAAAAGGTTTCTGTCGAAAAGTCGCAATTCTGACTGATTGACTGGGTTGGCAGACTGATTGAATGATTGATTATGGAAAGGTCGACACAGGCCAGCCGTTTCCGTGGACACACTTGCAAGGGATGGGAGTCGGCGTCTTGCTAAAAACATCCTCATTGTTATTGCTCCTATCATGCTTGCCAGTCTCCACGTAATCTGCTCCCAGAAAAATGTGTTATTTTACTCATTTGCAGTATTTTGTGGTATGGTTCACTATTGGTATCAATCTCGTCTCGGCCACCGAAGTCACATAATAAATATTTCATGTACCATGTTTAGCTGTTGACGTTCCCTGGGGCGCAATGACCACCCGTTCCACGCACGCCCTTATTAATTTCCGCTTTGATAGCCGCACGGTTTGTTTTGGCGAAAGTAAGACATTATGTTTAAAGTGACAGCGGATCCTCCCATCCCTCTTTTCTCTTTAACCCCTCTCTGTTGTCTTTTATCCTTTTGGTGAGTTTGATACATCCATTCCATTCGGACTTGCAGACAATGCTATTTTGTTCCTCCCTATTGTCTGTTTACCGGCCGCGCATTCCATTTTCACTGACAACGTGCTAGGGCGAGAGGAGTTGGAGGAAAGCTTTCTCAAATGTCCGTGTCTTTTGTCAGATTATGGGCAAACGTAAATTTAAGGTCTTTGTGCACCTCCCATTTTTCCCGATTTATTGACGCCAGCCCATGTGGATGCTGTCATTTAGGAGTCGTTAAATCTCAAATTAACTACCGGTTTACTGCTATTAAACCATTATCACATAGTGTTAATCACTAATAGTGTACACTTTTACGATTTTCTCAAGATGGTGCTTAATTTGGAGTGTTTTACGCGTACAGCTTGTTGACCTATTATCTGCGCCGAGGAGAAACATGTCGGCATTATGCAGTTAATTTCTATGTTCGTAAAATGTATGCATTACAGAAATGCTTACACACTCCCTCCATGTGTGTGTGTGCGCGTGTGTGTGTGCGTGTGTGTGTGTGTGTGTGTGTGTGTGTGTGTGTGTGTGTGTGTGTGCCAACATTAAGGTACAACTACAAGTATCAAAGGTCTACAAAGAAACCAAATGACATTTGATTCCGCCCAAAAGATGGTGAAACCAGTTGATGGCATAAAAGAAGATGTTGAAAATATAAAAGAGGGGCGTTTCAATGACTGGTGGACTATAGATCAGCCGAATAAAGGCCCGTCTGAATAGGAGAAACGGATGGCAAAAAGCTATAATTCCATTGGCCTCGGCAAAATATTCCAAAGGACTTCTTGGCTTATTGTGCCTTATTAGATTATTTCCTAGAGATGACGCTTTTTCTTTGCCAGACGCGTGGAGGGAGTACGGTGAGCCAGTTGGTCTTTGGTTTCAGTAATCAGATTAAGCATTTGGTACAACTTTTAGCCACAACTCGCGTGTAGAAAGAAAGAAAAGAGGCGAAAAAAAAAAAAACATTTACATAATAGGGCCTGGGTTGTGGCAAGAAAGAATTAACTTTTTTATCGTCGTTTATCTTTCTTTGAAAAGGAGGCGAACAGAAGGGGTGAGAGAAAACTTAAAACGCTGCCACTGTTTAGAAAAATCAACCTAGAAAAACGCTTGACGGCTTCATTGGAATACGCTCATAAATTTTAATCATGACTTTCTTATGCTCGAGCGCATTTTGCACCCAGAGTGCCCTGACGTGCGCAACGATAAATGCGTCTGCTTTCTTTTGGCTATGGCAGCCACAAAAGGTTAGCCCATAATCATTTCACCCAAAGCCTGAAGATCATGCATTGGTTTGTTTGGTTTATTTTAGACAATGAAATGCTCAGAGGGGCCGCAGGACAATTCATTTTCACGATAGAAAAAAAGACAAATATTTTGAGTAAAAGGTCTGGCAACATTCATTTATTTAGTAATTTGGAAAGGTCTTCGAATTCTACATCATCGACCAGATGTTTATTATAACCAATGACATGAGATAGAGAAATATTGGTATCGAAGATGTTGGCAGTAGCCTATACAGCATAAGATGAAATACAAAAGTTAAGACTGGCCAACTATTCAGTGGCTTTTCTAGAGAAATAAGTCCTAGGCCTATATTTAGCCCTAAATTTTAGGATTTTTTTGTCTGCAATACTAAATCGACATTAATTAAATATGATATTATAAATAGTAAGTTTTCGACCACAACGGCGTATCTGCTGAAAATATCAGCAGTTTGTGTGTGGACTAACATCATCTAGTGCACAGAGCTGACCTACAGGGCTGAAGGCTGAAACAAGAGATCATCCTGTTATGGTAACAAAATTAAGCATTCGGCTAACGTTGTAAACTCACAAGGTTTGATTACTATTTCACCAGTTTGTTATTTTCATTACCTGGACTTTATTTGCCCTTTAACTGCAATAACAAGTCCCATAAAACTAATTACGAATTATTTTAATAAGATAACAATGTGGAACTGCTCTACAAATAAGAGGCAATGTAGAATAAAGCATTCTAAGGTTGTAAATAACCCTTCAGTGAGTTTTTCTAAGCCGAAATGTTTTTCGTTTCGCCTCCAAATAAAATAAATTCAGCTATTACAAGTATGATATCAATTCCAAATGTGTAGGCATCCAATGCGTCGACATTATTGTTATTATTGTTGTTATTATTATTATTATTATGTACATTACTTTTCGAGGTTAAAAATACACGCTAATACAGGTGGCCTATGTAAGGACATTTCCAGCTTCCAATCTCCAAAAAATGCTATTGATATAATGCATCTATTTGCAGCTGCACCATGATCATTTGAAATTATGCATGATTACAGGCAAAACATTAAAATGTAATAACGGCGCAAATATGGGCACGCTTTTTGCCCGTGCAATGCCACGTGCTGTCCTCCATGCAATAAATATAGTGGTAACCGGCTCGCAGCTAAATTGAACATTCTTACAAGGCAACTATCGCAGACTGTAAGGCAATCGCAGGGCTGCTCCGGGCCTCTGAAGCAAAAATAGGCATGGGACCCGCAGCAGGAGAGAGATGGAGAAGGGGAAACCGTATCGAAAATTCAGCCCAGGGTATACGGTCGGTTAAAAGGCTTAAAAGCTTGGGGAAAATTGGATCAGGGAGAATCGTCACCCAACTTTCATTATTTCCAAGTGGTGTGATTAAATTAAAGGGCAAGATGGTGGTTGGAGAGGAGAGGGCTGGATGGCGAGGGAGGGGTGAGGTGGGGGGTGTGGGGGGCTGGTGCGTAATGGCGCGGTATTAAATTCTAATTAGAGAAGCAGGGGATCAATGATAGGGAGGTTGGACAGCTCGGTCCCCCAGTGCCAGCCCAATAGACTGATGAGTTATTGTCATGTAAAAAAGCGCCAGCAATAAGACCCAAACGCTGTGCTATTGTCCAAGCGGAAAGAGCCAAGTTTATTATGAGGACTGTATGCTCTAGAGACCTCAGGCTAGGCGGCTCTTTGGGAGGCTTTTCATAAAACAAGGCTCAGCTCCTTTAAAGGAGGGCAGTTTTGGAGCAGGCGCTGAGCAGTGCACATCTAGCCACGGTTCCTGGCCTCCTGCAAACCAGTAAAAATCCAACAGTTACATCCTCCCCTAAGCCAGTGTGCATCGCGGTTTGTTTTATGCCTGTCTCGCCATTTGAATCCGATTTGAAACTCGCCGTTCTCTGTTTTTTTCTCTGGGAGTGCGCCTTTCTTTCTCCACTGAGCCTTTTCAATGTATAAAATGGAGTATTCTTACCTCAATTCCTCCGCCTACGAGTCATGTATGGCCGGGATGGACACAACGAGCTTGGCGTCAGCTTATGCGGACTTCAGCTCCTGCAGCCAAGCCAGTGGCTTCCAGTACAATCCGATAAGGACCACGTTCGGGGCCAGCTCCGGGTGTCCCTCGCTCACACCGGGATCCTGCAGTCTCGGGACGCTGCGTGACCACCAAAGCAGTCCTTACGCCGCAGGTAAGACACCCAACAACTTTGATTCACTGGCTGAGGCACACAAGAATCTCTTCCTCGGTATATAGGACGCGTTGATTGCATTTGAAAATGGAAATGTGTTTAGTATTTACCAAACGAAATTTGCTTACACAAATGAAAGAATTTATCACGTTAGAAGCGATTGCAGGCAAGAGGTAATTCGGTTACAGGGTTACACTATCCCTGTCACACCCTAACCGCCAACAAAATTATCTTAAGCTGCCAAAATGATAGGCATAATTTATTTACTTTGCGATGAGACATAAAGCTTCGAAAATAATGAAATAACCAAAGACTTAAGCTCATTATTGGCACTGGATTGAAGTTACATAGCACCAGAAATGGAAGATGAAGACATTTACAACAAGTTTCCAAAAAAAAAAACCCTAACTGTATATAATTAACCGCATCTCATATTCAATTACAACAGCGACAGAATACAGGACTTATCATAATCAATTTTAATTATATTAATCAATTTGATTTCAAGAATCTAATCTTGCGTGAGCGTTTTTATCCAATTTAACCAACTTATCACTAATGCAACATTTAACGGGCTGAATCCCGAAAAGCAGCACAGTCGTGCACCTGAACCATTTTACCATTCTGTTATGGACTTTCTGACTTTTCTCATCTTTTCCCACAGTTCCTTACAAGCTTTTTACAGACCACGGAGGTCTGAATGAGAAGCGTAAACAGAGGCGCATTCGGACCACTTTTACTAGTGCCCAGCTGAAGGAGCTCGAGCGGGTCTTCGCCGAAACCCACTACCCAGACATCTACACACGGGAGGAGCTGGCACTAAAAATCGATCTTACGGAAGCCCGAGTGCAGGTATGCCATGCTCTCTGCTCTGCGCAAAAGACTGATGAGCTAGAATAACCACATGTGCGATTAATACCCAACTTTATCCCGTATATACAATGGGATAGTTTATTTTAAATACGTTTTAAGCATTTACATAAAGTACATAGTTACCCAATGTTTTATCATAGGATTGTCGTTTATTGCACATTTTGGGCGATGTCGTCAGATTTTTAAAATTATAAACAATTATCCACTGGCTTTAGGCGACTAACTGGGTTTCTGCCATCGCTGTTTCTGCAGGTTTGGTTCCAGAACAGACGTGCCAAGTTCCGCAAGCAGGAGCGAGCAGCTGCGGCTGCTGCAGCAGCGGCCAAGAACGGGTCCGGCAAGAAGTCGGACTCACGGGAGGAGGACAGCAAGGACACGAAAGCCACAGACCCTGACAGCACAGGCGGTCCAGTGCCCAACTCGAACCCGCCCTCTAGCTGTGGTGGGCCAAGCCCAACCGGCGGACAGGTCAACAGCACTGGAAACGGACCGGTTGAGCAAGTGAAGACGTCCGTGGCTACCATGGGTGGGACCGCCCCAAGTCAAGGATGGGCTTCGGCTCCGGGCTCCATAACTTCAATACCAGACTCACTTGGTGGACCGTTCGCAAGTGTATTGTCCTCTTTGCAAAGACAAAACGGAACCAAAGCCACTCTAGTTAAGACAAGCATGTTCTAGCTGATGTGATTGGAATGGAGAAATTGTGTCTGAGTGGTGTAAGGACAAAACAATTTACCCTTCATGACAGAACAGCAATGTGACCCAACAGTGGAGGAATGCCAAACGAATGACACTGATTTCTCTTCTCGAGATTTGAAAAGAACTGACGAGACCAACGCTACTGGTCGTCACTTGAACATTTGACATTTAATGCCGTCCATCTCACACTAAAGGCTGGATCATCCAAGTGATATTTTTTGTTACCTCTTGTGCGTCGTTTTTTTTTTGTTTGAGAGTAATGTGGTCAGTGCCATCTCTGCTAGATTCAAGTAATAGTCTACAAAGTGTGCATCTCTCCAGAAAATCTTCTCGACAGACTTAAGCTGATAATGTCTGAAGAAAATGGCGCTACTCCTCAACATTTGTTTACACACAGACTTGTCATTTTATGTGTTATAGAGTCTGAACTGCAGATCCCAGATTCCTCCTTTGGATCGACATGAATGTTTTATTTCTTTGTTTCTTTTTATTTAGATAATTTCCCCAAACATTTAGCTACCGTTTTATGGGCTAGAAAAATAAACAAAATGTCTATATTGGTGACATTGTAAAGCAAATTATTCCCTAAAATGGCACAAGTATACATTTCACTATTGACAAAAACGTAAATGTTTTGTGTGTCTTTCTACGGCTGTGTTTTTGTGGCTCAAATGTATAGTGTTAATATGTATTCTTGTCCTCGATAGTCAAACATAGGCCATATTCCCCTTGTAGTCCATTAAGGGTCTTTTTAATGTTTTACAAAGCTACCACTGGCGAATTACTTTTGAGAAGAAGAGGGAATGGATGCAAACATTGTATTTATTTCTGTATTATTTGCATGTTGTCCTTTCCGTCCAATTTTATAATAATTTCCCCTATTTTGTGAGCATACTGTAACATGTTTTGTCCAAGACTTGACAATTATTTATATGTAGGTAATGGATGCTTATATTTAAGAAGGAAATATTTCTACATGTGCACATAGTTTTTCAGGTGTACCATTGAAATGGTTGTTGATGATAAAATAATAATAATTATCATTATTTCTTTGTCATACGTTTCCTTCATTTAATGTCATTATTTCAATGCAGTATTTTGAATTAATTCTAGGAATTCTAAGAAATAATTTTTGATTCAAGAAAATCTAACCGGAAGAATTTTGCAGCAATACAATTCCATATGTACTTTCGATTTGAATCTCATTTATTATAAAGACTAGTTATCCTCTGTAAGGTATATATGTAATGCTACTTATTAGGAAGCGCTCATACGGTTTAGCACTTCAGCACCATGGACAGCGCCAGTGGCTTACCGGCTGCGAAACACACACACACACACACACACACACACACACACACACACACACACACACACAAAGACAGATAGAGAGAGAGAGAGAGATTTTCGATTGACATAAAAGACTGTTGTTTTTTCCGATTCTTTATTTATAAACATACAATATGCTGTAAAGCCATTGCATTTGAACATCAAATTAATCTATGTTCGGGTAGTATTTAGGTGAATATCACAATAAATATAGACCTCAGACGCAAAATCTTTTCCAAGGTAACTATCCTTTCTCCTAGACGACATCAAGTCTCTGGTAAAATGCCCTTGTCCGGTAGCCTATATCAATATACCTTAAACATAAAGAACATAACCAGTCGGACAGACTGGTTATACAAGAAGAAAAAATGATAACAGAGTAAATCTCAAATATATTCAAAATGCTTCAATGGTTCAAAAAGGAAAACAAAAGATATTCTGAAGAAACATATTAATTTGTGATGCCTCATTAGTTTATACTATACATTCCTATAACAGCATGTTTCAGAGGCGGGTGGCACAAGTGATCGCGTACTTTGCGTGTGCATGCGTGCGTGTGTGTACTTTTGGGAACAACCTTGTGATCTCACACCCATACAACCTATGGCGTAGATGGGTGTGTTGACGTGAAAGATGAACACATACAAGCTTTAAGTTTTGTTTATTCACTCAGATGTCTGGAGTTCAAAGTATCCAAGTAAGGCAAAAATACAAGGATTTGACACTCGGTTTCTGCCTACTGCCACAAATCAGCTATTTGGTTCATGTAGCAGGGGTAACTTTTTAATATACCATCAGACCTTACAAAGTATTTAGCTGATCCAATATACATCGCATTTTTATGTAAAATAATAGACGATTCGGCATAAAGTCTAAAAGAAAGAGAGCCAAGGAAAGAATAGACAAGGGGATATCCTTAACTTCCACGAAGACCTCTGGCTCAACCCATCAGCCCGTTTCCCAAAAAGCGAAGGTTTAACTGGTTCGGCGTGTTCCTACCTCAGTACTTTTCTATGTATATACCTTCCCTGTCCTCAAAGTTCAGCTGCTGAGGCTATAGACAAACCATCTTTGGATTTAGTCAAACGACTTCACATTCAGTTGTGGGTGCGCATTCCCTCCTTTTCCTAAGGCACGTATCAATTGCGGTCGTAACCGAGGCGGGAAATAGAAGGACTGAACAAGCAGGTAGCTCGGATGGGAAATAGGTGCATGAGGGGAATGAACCGCAATGACGAAATAACCTCCACAGAGGCAACCGGCTTCGCGTGCAATCCTCTCTTAGGTAGCCTAATCAATAACATTTAGTAAAAGAGTGCATTTTTTTCCCAAGCAGGAAACGGAACGCGGGAGGATTTTCATTGACGAACGGTGTGTCAGTACTGTTATTGAGAACATGGTTCCTAAATCCTTCTGAAGGGCAACGGAAAGAGAGGGAGAACTGCTTGATTAAAGTGGCCTTTCATATAAAAGGCAGATTAAAGTAGCCTATGTAAAACTTAAAAGAAAACATTATTTGTTTTTTGGCAAAATACCTGGTAGAAAAAATATCTCCTCTTTCCCCATGCATTCCCCCCACCTGACAATTTCCAGGGCTATTGTACACCTCTATATATTTTTTCAAGGTGTACAGATCAAAATGCTACTTAAATGTACACATTTTTTTTCTTAATGACACATTGTCCTTATTATACATCTACACCGTGGGCAATGAATGAAGTCTTGAGGTGAGGAGACATCGCAGTGATCACAACTATTTTGGATCTTTAACAGTTGAATTTTAACATTTTGACATTAGCAGAGTATAGAGCTGTTATTAGATGGTGAGTAAACCAAGCTGTTGTCCACTTCTTACAGTAATACAAAATGGCAACCCTCAGTTAGGCAGATATCAGATATGCATATTCCACCTGTGGTATTTGTAACTGGAATAATATGCATAAGCCCTCCTCATGTGGTAGTGAGAATAGTTTCTTGTTCTATGTGTTGTATCTGGACACTACAGTGGCAACCTCAGACCAGGCCAGAGACCAGTAGCCAGGAAGGAGGCTCATCGGTACACACAACAGCTGTTAATCTGGACATGCTTGATGAGGACAGAGGACCGGAAGAGGACCGTCTGGATGGACTGGACTCAGAAGCTCCCACAGACGCATCACAGGGTGGTGGGCTGCCCTGCCGCTGAAAGAAAAAACAACAAATTATCTACGATGGCAGGGGGTAGCATCTACGTCTTTGGGTGTTTAATTCTAAATGTATTCATTTGTGGTGTAAGGCTATATAGATGTAGATGAGTATATGAAACTGTGTTTGTATACTGTGTGTGTGTGTGTATTTGCCGTCTGTGGGAGTGAGACACACAGAAAGCGTGGGGCGGGGGAGACTCACAGCGTGAGCGGATGTAGCACTGATGACAGTTGAGAAGGCCATTACGGATCCTGACGTCTGTGCCTGTGGTCGTGTCTCCAAGCTGTCCCTTACAAATCCCACACTGCCGGAAGAACAACACAAAATAAAGCATTGCCAGGAAACAGATACACCAGAGGCAGGTGATACATAACACGACCCCTATTTGTTCTTCCTTGTCAAATATCATAGGGAGAACGAGAGAGTGAGAGAGAAAGAGACGAGAGAGAGAATGAGAGTGTCTGTGTGTGTGTGTGACAATCTACCATCATTGATTCAGGCCATTATAGCTGTATCACAAATAACCTACCATCTTCCACTAGGATAGAAAGGGTGGTGTATTTGGTCAGCTCTCACCTTAAAGCACTGGATGTGGAAGTAGAGGCTGAGAGTCTCGATGATCATGGCAGCCCCTTTCCCCAGGGGGAGGCCACAGCTGGAACAGAGCTTCTTCCCACTGACAGACCTGATGGACAAATTCACGCAGACACACACAGACAGGAGCAGACGCATGAGCACACACACACACACACACACACAGACATACACACACAACACACATACAAAAACAGCTGATTAATCCATTTGTCATACTGATAGGAACAGAGTGAAAAATGACAGAAAGTGTTAGACAGAAATAAATCAATATCCTTTGAAGTCAGTATTAAAAAAACAAACAAACAAACAACAAAAAAACAGCGCAACATGACAGCACATGGAGGCCGTGTTCAATGCATATGAGGAGTATGGCAGGAATGCACAGTTCAACATGACGCTTTGTCTTTGGCACCCTCTGGTGTCCAAAGTGGGTAGTACACCAGTTGCTGAGTCATACCGTACCTGTTGGGGGATGAAGGTGGGGTGTCTGAAGATGGGGAGTATGGGGGTGACATGGGGGAGTTTGGTGCATTCTCACCCGCCTCAAACCTGAAGGGTGACAAGCCCAAATGCGAGGCACAACGTAAACACAACCACAAACACACGCACAGAAGCACAAGCAAGTAAGCACACTGCCCTTGAGGGACCCTGAAGTGTCAATGGTCTCTCAAGGGCATTGGGGATGTATCAAGAGGACCGGCTGAGAAGCACTAAAAATGATACAGGGCATGGTAAGGCATGGCATAAATTATGAGGGCGAGAATGGCAACAGCTAAAAAGACATTGATTTTCAACCTGATGTACCCTGTTAGCTTTTGGTTCTAGTATCAGCCATGTCACAATTCACACATACTTGCATACCACACAAACATAAAAGACACAAACATACAGTTACAACACACACACACACACACACACACACACACCTCCTCCCTCCAGTCTTCCGATCCAATGAAGTTGTTTTTTGCTCTTTGCTGTTCCATGTTGTTCCTGCAACAAATAATTACAAAAAATCAGACTGCTTCCTATTGGCTACAGCCTATACAATATTAAATCAGACTGCTTTCTATTGGCTACAACCTATACAATATTAAATCAGACTGCTTCCTATTGGCTATAACCAATACAATATTAAATAAGACTGCTTCCTATAGGCTATAACCTATACAATATCAAATCAGACTGCTTCCTATAGGCTATAGATTTTTACAATATCAGAAGCACTGATATATGTTAGATTGCATACTCCTTTTGTAGTAGCTTCCAGACAGTTTTTAACTTTATATTTCATGAGAAGTAATAACCAACACCAACCCACAGTCTCAAAGGCAACAGCACACAGTATTGCATCACCCTATGCTGTAACATACTGTTTCAGAGAAAAATACTGCAATGGAATACATTAGCAGTCAGGAATGTTTGCTGCCCCCTGCTGGTCTAAAGCACGTATAAAGCACAGACACAAATACTGTGCATGAAGCACTTACAATCATTTTCTTATCTTTTCTAAATCAGGTTCAATTCTTTCAGCAGCCTGAAGCCTCCACCCCCCACCCACCAGACCCCGAGTCTGAAGCCCAGCCTAGGCTACTCACCCTGGGCAGATGGGGGCTGGGGGCTCCTGGGTGGGGCCTGGCCTCTGGTGGCTCTCTGCCCATTGTGCTGGCTGCGGGAGCTGACCTCAGACACACCTGAGGAGGTCAGAAGGTCGGCACTGGTCGGGAAAGGGAAAGGTAAGAGGTCAATGTCAATGGAACAGGTGTCTGCCAGAAAGACCGGCAATATAACACATTCAGATTTTTTAGGTGGCTTACAGTGAACCATTTCAGAACTGCAATTCACCAAGTGATATAAAAAGTAGTATTCCTGCTTTGTTCGCACTCATTTAGAAATACAGTATGTATGATGCATAATGTTGCACATTAACAAATCTTTAGCACTACGTATACATCTCTACAACTCAGTGAATAAAATATGTTATGGACATGTAAAGCCTCCACAGTTGAATCAAGACTGATGAGTCATTGAGAGAAGGAGAGGTTACAGAGAGAGATAGATAGACAGATAGATAGATAGCTAGAGCGAGAGAGTGAGAGAGAGAAAGAGAGAGAGAGAGAAAGAGAGTGGTGTATCTGGGGTTGTGATGCCTGCTCCACAGCTGTGCCACTGACCTTTCAGCCTTTTGCAGCTGTGAGCTCTGCTCCTCTGTGCTCTGGTCCGTCTGCTCACTTTCCCTTTGGCTCCAGTCCTCTGTGCTTCCCTTCTGTGTTTCAGTGAGTGTGTGTGTGTGTGTGTCAAGATGTGTATCATATGTGTGGCGTGAAGAAATACAGTACATCTTGTTAAACAGTGAGTAGCAACCATTTTATTTTTATTTACGGTAGGTACATTAGATATGTTATACAGTATATGCATGCATCTCTTCATCTATCTGTCATCAATAGTGCTTTACTGCCAAATGCATACAGTATAGGCAAAATCACTGCAGGCTAGTTAACATAAGCACTTCACATTGAACATATAGGCTATTGGACACAGATAGCCTTGTGTTAGCCAAAATAGGTTCTCTAAGGCTCTAAACCTACCACATGCTCTCTTACCGTCTGCCTTTCCAGTATCTCCTGTTTGCGTTCCCAGTCGGCCAGCGAGCGCACTACGGTGCCCTGGGGGGCAACAGTGGCAGGAAGGGCCTCACCCCTCATGGGTGAGAGTGAGGCGGGTGGCACTGGGGAGTGGGGCGTCAGGGGAGCCACCGTCTCCTCCAGGATCTTCTGCTCCTGTGTCGCCAGTGGCAACCAAAGGCAGGTTAGTCAACAACACAAACCCAAAGCATCAGAGCCTCCATGACAACACACTAAACTCATCACCACAGCTACTAACAGATACCCCCACACTTCCATATCCTTTGGAGAAGAGTATACTCACATACTATCCTTCGGAGAAGAGCATACTTACATACTTAGACAGCAATACAATTACATAACTGCACGTAAGTTCATAAATCAGATCACAACCATTTATAACAGATGTGAGATAAACAATGAATTTATAACAGAAGCGAGATAGATCATCCACCAACTGATCTTGATGTAGTCTGGGACAAAAGAATCCAAATGTGGAAAACTTCATAAACATCAACAACAAATCTACTACTTAAAAGCTAAACTTCCCATTTTTAGACTTTTAAACTTGAATCAGTACACAATGCCTCAGTGGAAAAAAACAATGATGACCTTCAATTTCCAGATGTAGTTTCTTTTTTTTTATCCTCCCCTCCCTTATACTCCTTGCCTTTCATCCTGTGAGATCATTCCTTAGACAGGAAGTGATGCGTAAGGAAGGACACAGGAAATCAGTAAGGGATGTGGTGCTGTTTGACTTTTCCCTCACCTCTTCATGAAACTTCCTCTCCTCCTCCTCCACCTCCCTCTGAGCGCGCTCCCACTCCTGCTTCAGCTTCTCCTGCTCACGACGGTACTTGTCCTGAAACACGCATCACACACACACACACACATACACACATGCCCCAATACACATTAATCTATTAACTGTATACTATGTAAATACCACACATGCCTATAACATGCCTATATTTCAAGAGTGAAGAGCCTGAACGTCTATGGTACCACAGGTCTAGTTTGCAGGCATGCTAATTTGACCTCATGGCAGGGTTCAGGCCTGCACCTTCCCAGAGCTCTAAAGGTCAGATGATTTTGGAGTGACCTCTCACTGCAGCCCCTCTCTCGTTAACTCTATTAGAGGAGTCAGTGCCAAATAGAACAAAGCACAATGCAGCTCAGCTATTCTTCCAGGCCTGGCTACACAAGAGAAGGTATGATGTTAGACAGTGGATAACTATGGAGAGGTATAGGAAAAAGAAACACCAAATACCAACACTAACTTCACTTGCATGCAAGCATGCTACTCTAGAAAGAGATATGAGGATACAGAATGCATTGCATGCAAGGCCAGCATTAAGGTCAGAGCAGGGGTCAGTGAGGGTCAAAGGTCAAGGTTGAACTTCAGGCACTCCCACCCAACACACACACTTTCTCTTTATCGCACTCTCTCTTTCTTTCTTTCCCTCTCTCTCTTTCTCTCTCTCTCTCTCTCTCTCACACACACACATACACACAACAGGAGGTTTGTGTTGAATTTCAGTCCATGCAGGTCAAGTGATTTTGTGATGCAAACTAATTGTTTACTCCTGGCTAGGCTAATGTGAGCTGTTAACGGCTTATCTGTGACACAGGCTGCAATCAAGGTGGTGTCTCAGGAGTTGCTGTGCGCCAGCCTCCTGTCAATCAGTCCAAACCATGCCAGTTAACTAACATCAAGCAACATCAAACCTTAGGTTCAAAAAGTTTACAAAAGTTAGCTCATGCTAATCACAGCAAGATGATTAAATTTTGCTTTGGTTTTAATCTAACAACTTTAACAGTTATTCCCCTCAGAAAACATCCCATCAATTCCAGGTTAATGTAAGGCAGGCAAAGTAGAGAACTGCTCAGTGGCAAGCGTTGCTCAAGCTGCTGCTTAGTCAGCCAGTTTAGCGTTAGCTATTAGCATTAGCATTAGCGTGCCACTGCTGTACCTGAAGCATGCGCTCTTGCTCTCGCTGCCACCTTTCCTGACGTCTGCGCTCCTCGTCTGGGTCCCATGACCACTGGTCGCCCCGCTTGACCATACTCAACACCGAGGGTGGGACCTAACGATGTCCCCATGCATTACCACCAATGATACACACATACATACATACAGTCACACACACACACACACACACACACAGACAATACACACACACACACACACACACACACACACACACAGACAGACAAATACATACACACACACACATACACACACACATACACACACCCACAACAACAACAACAATAACATGCACCAAAGCAAAAAAGGAGGAAAGACAGAGAGACAGACAGAAATACACAAACAAAGAAGAAGAGAAAGGAAGAAGAAAAAAGAATAGACAGTTGGTCTAAGCTATAATGTTCATGCTAATGAAATGGCTCTAATTGCATATGAGAAAAAGGTGGATTGGATGGGATGGACATCAATAAATAAAGAACGAAAAGGCCTGGGGTGTTAATCACTTTGCTTCGTCATCTGGCCACTAAAGTGTTTTTTATTTGTTTGTTTTCCTCATCTCAAAACTTCTAGGAAGAAGGAGAAAATTTGGTAAACCAGACCGAATTCACGAACCGGCAGCTAACACTAACTGAATGGGGCAAGAGAAAATGAAACTGAAATGGATTTCCTCCCTCTGTGTTAGCTGCTTCCCCTTCACTATTCGGTCTGTGGCACCAAATTTTCTCCTTCTTCTTCTTAGTGTCAGCACTCGGTGACCTTGAACAGGGCTATGGGTCGATTTACCCCAGACTCATCCTCAGAAGATTTTCAATTAAGAAAAAAAAAAGTTTTTTGTTTGTTTTGATTTGTTTTTGTTTTTTTTCCTACACAGAGCCAGATGAGAAACTATGTAAACTCCCCCATCCTAAACCCCTCAAAGGGTTATGAGTCTTTGACTGACGCAGGGACAGAAAAGAAGCAGTTTAGAGTTACTTACACTTACATCACTAGGCTCCTTCACTGGGCTCTCTGTGAGGGAGGGAGGGAGAAAGAGAGAGAGAGAGAGGGAGAGAGAGAGAAAGGGAGGGTGAAATCAGATAACATTCTGTAGTTTAAGTACAACTAAATGGCTAACGGGTAACAAAACGGCATGGCAAAATCAAATCAAGTTCAATCACACCAAGCTTGTTAACTGATTAACTGGATATCTTGCCTTGCCTGGATTAGGTTATCTAAAATGAACCAGGAATTCTCACAAACCAACAACTATTATTTTCTCATTTGGAGTCCTTATGAAATGTTCTTTTAGAACATTTGTGAGTGTTGAACACACAAGATGGCCAAACACAGGGACAAGGCAGCTTTGCCAAATCATTAAGTGACCATTTTAGATTGTTAATCGTCATGGCAATGATTATGGCCGAAACCAGGGTAATCTAATCATGCCACATACAGTGGTCATTTGCAAGGAAAACACACTCTTGGATAGGGGGAGAAAGAGAGAGTGGTGAGTCATAGGAGAGAGGACAAATGGAGAACTCAAGCGTTAGAGGCAGGTGGGAATATCACACTTAAATGTCACACGGTCAATGGGGAAGCACCAGGGGGGTGGGCTTCCTTTGGGGGCTCAGCCAATCACTGAGCGGTTTACCTGGCGTAGTGAAGAATTCCCAGCGTAACTTAGGGTTAGGTGAGGCCAGCGGAGCCCTGGCTGAGTTATAAAGCTCTACAGCGCCACCCAGCGGGAGAAGAGAAGTAGGACACAGATTGAGACTTCAGATGTGAAAGTGAAAGAGAAACTAGAACCTGCAGTACATGAAAAGATAGCCCCAAAAGCCTTAACCTTTATTCTTCACACCTTCGTTTTGGATGGGAGACAGAAATATTAAACTTCCCAAATATGTAGGGATTCAGCTGATTCAAACATATTATACTTATGAATGTTTATGTTTGTGGGGGGGTGCAAAAACCTACATATTTTGAGTACATGTGAGGAAACCAAGGAATGAAACACTTTGGCATTGCTAACAACTGAGTTCCTGGTTAGAAATCTTAAAGGGTCTCAGAGTCCGGCTGTGAAGAGACTCACCTGTTGATGGGGACACACTCAGAGGCTTGGATGCAGGAGCCATGAGATGAGACCATTCCAGCTGATCCACCGTCTCCTCCATCTAAACAATGAGAAAGAAGCAACATGCAGCCACCCGCACACACACACACACACGCACACACACACACACACGTACACAACACAACACAACATACACACAAGCACTCTGTCTTAATTTTAATTCTTTTAATATTGCAAACTACCTCGAAATATTTCTTCTACAACTTGAGACCTGACTTTCTCCTATCTCTATGGGATATGTTCCTGATCTCTGATATTGAGACATTAGATTATTGACATTAGATTATGGTCTGAAAATTTATTCTGACTGACACCCAAGAAGTGTGCACTGCACCCACCTGTGCTGTACTTTGTTGGGCGGGTGCTGATCCAGGATCTGTTGAATCAGGAGTGGGAGCTGTGGTTTGCAGACTTGGGGCTGTAGTGCTGATTATCACCTCTGTGGACACAGACATCTCTCTGTTTATTCCTCTGTGTATTTATATACATACAGTCATTCATACAGGCGTTGCATTATTATGTATTACACATGTAGATCATGTTTATTAAGAATTTATATTCCAGGCATTTTCTGACAGACATGTTTGTTTTTCAATATAATTTTGATTGTGTTGATTATATCCTGCCTATTTAAAGGATAATGTAAGGGATAATGTATGAGATAATGTCTGCCGGTCATTACAGGGAAATAAGACCCAACGGAGCGAACAGGACCCCCGCCATCAGGTTCCTTTCAATGGAGCATACACACACACACACACACACACACACACACACACAACACACACACACACATACACATGCACACACACACACACACACAAACACATACACACATATAGACATACATACATACATACATACATACACACACACACACACACACACAGACACAGACACACACAACACATACATACACACACACACAATACATACATACACAAACACACACACATACACACACACATATATACACATACACACACGCACCCAGACACACGCACACACACACCTGTGGTCTGGTTTTGTGCAGTCTCTGGTAAGATCTGGCTCTCTTCCTCATCCTGTGGGATGGCTGCCGACTCGCTCTGCAGCTCCTGTGGGACCAGGTTCACAAACACGGTTGCCATGGAAACAGTCATACCACCAGAGTCCGAGTTTTTTGAGCCAAAGCTGCTACAGGCTACACTCAGATATTTAATTACTGGAATGTATTTATAAATACTAAGATGAAAAGGAGGCAAAACATGTATGTTATTTCATTAACAAAATTATTGAACTATCCAGTACAGTAATCATACATTTTAATGTGTTTGTTGTCTGAAGCGCAGTTGTGGGATGCAATTATTTAATATTAATGAAACCACTGTCCCCTGGGCCAATCTCATTTACATGGAACTTGGGTTTTTTAATGTTGTTCTAATCCAACATTTGGCTCTCCTGAAATTCCTAAAAACACTCTATTAAAACTAATTTTATTGTCCCCCCAAAACATTTAAACTTTTAACAGAGAGAATTTTCATTTTAGAAAGGTCACTGAACCAAACTATACATCACTGACCTAAAAATGAAACTAAACCAGTGGATGTCCTACATGTTACTGGTTAAGTGTGACCTACTGACTGCTCATAGAGACATGGAGGTGAGTGAGTGAAGAGGCCTTTGTGTGAATTACTGCATTAGTGAGATCTGACTGTGGTATAATAAATCACCATGACAGATAAGGTCGTCACAGAGCTTACATAATAATAATAATAATAATAATAATAATAATAATAATAAGACAGAACTTTAAACACGTTAAAGCTGACTGATATTTAGCAGTGTTTTTATCCAAAATAACACAGCATGACAGGAGTTAACCTAGGATTGACTGTGATATCACCACCCACATAACAAAAATACCAGGGATTATCCAGATTATACAGGGAATTATATAGTCCTTCCATTATTCTATAGGGCTGATAAGAATCTTATGAATCGTTGCTAAAGTGAGAGCTGACCGTGGGCAGAGATGTGGGTCTGCAGGGTGCCGTCTGCTCCAAACTCTCCTGCTGCTCAAGTGCATCCTGGGACTGTGGGGGCCCCCCCTCGTTCACCTCCTGGCATTCGGGCGCTTGTTCATTGCCTGCCATCGCTGGCAAAATCTCCCCTTCCTCCTCTACTGGCGTCTCCTCTGAAGGCCTCTCCTCCTCAGCAGGCTTTGCAGGGCTCCCTGGGGTGTGTGCGTCAGAGAGAAGGGCAGCGTTTGGAGTGTGTGTGGGGGAAGCCTGTTTAGATGTGTGTGTAGGGGAAGCTTGTGCTGAGGTGTGTGTCGAAGAGGCTTGTTTGGGCCATGTGTTGGAGAGGCTTGTTTCAGAGCGTGTGTCGGAGAGGCTTGACTGGCGCCATGTGTTGGGGAGGCTTGTTTGGAGCCGTGTGCCGGGGAGGCTTGTTTGGAGCCGTGTGTCGGAGAGGCTTGTTTGAAGCCGTGTGTCGGGGAGGCTTGTTTGGAGCCGTGTGTCGGAGAGGCTTGTTTGGAGCCGTGTGTCGGGGAGGCTTGTTTCAGAGCGTGTGTCGGGGAGGCTTGTTTCAGAGCGTGTGTCGGGGAGGCTTGTTTGGAGCTGTGTGTCGGGGAGGAGGAAGGAGAAGCAGAGGAGGCCTTAACTTTGGACTCTGGTGCCTCTGTGTCATCTGAGGCAGGGCAGGGGAGGAACTGCAGCGGTGATGGGCTGTCCTCCTCTCCATCTTCTCCCTCTTTCTCCACCATCTTGTCTTCTGTCTCGCCATTCAAACGCAACATCCTGTCCACCTGTACATGGAAACAAACACATTTTTACGCACCATTGAGAATAGAGACAGCACAGAAAAATCACAGTATCAAGAGTCAATAACAGTAACAAACTAGCAAACAAACTGATCTCTTGACATGAACTGCAAATTGCACTCCACAAACCCAGTGTATACTATAAATCAGTGAATATTAAATATTCAACATACATTCAAACATAGGAAGGAAAAACAAGTCCTTTGCTAGTTCACTGAATAATCTGCTCCAAGGCTGTCTGCCAGACTAGTGTAGCCAGTAGAGAGAGGCTGAGTTGAGTTGTGAGGCTGAGCTCAATAGCGGTGTTGTTGGGCTTGCGGCCGTAACTCAAGCCATCCTGACTGCTGAATGGAGGCCTTCTGTGGCTGTGCCGAGAGTGGCAAAGCTGGCGGCCTGTGTGGGCCTTTTTGTCTCGCAGCAGCATGGAAGAGGCATGAGCAAGCGGGTTTTGGGAGTGGACGGGGCCGTCTGCGCGCCACTGTCCGGGTCAGTGGTGGAACAGAGTCGCTCTTTCACACACTTCCCACTGCGCCTCGGCATGACCGCATTCCACCCGCCGCCACCGCTACAGAGCTAGTAACAGCGGAAAAATAACAGCCATTTGGTAAAAAAGAGAGGACAACGGCAGGAATCCTCCTTGGGAATTACAGCCTTCAATGACATTCCTTTCCGGAATGTCATTTCCACATGAAATTATTTCCGAATCCAATGGTAAACCCCGACAGATCACTTGGATTTTTTTTTCCAGATCCTTCCAGATCCTTCCCATGTCTCAGGCTCATTATAAAGGACAGCTGAGGTTGAGACTGAATGAACAATGCTTGTCTTTTGGAGAACACACTGAATACATTAGTGATGATAATCAGCCATAAAACCCTTTCAAGGCATAAGGAAACCATTTTGCAGGAGTTAACTGATGGATGATGTTCTATAAACACATTTAAATGCAAAATGACTTCACAAGAGATCGGAAGAAAAAAATCAGGGTCGAATCAGCTACTATTTTAGGTTAATTAGGTAAATTAATATTACAATTACATTAGATTAGATTAGATTTCTTGGAGGGTTTTGTTAACTGTGTGTTTAAAACACCTTCAGCTTTACCTAAATTTTAATTCACTGTTGTTTGGTAAAGGAATCCGTGCATGCAGGGCTGGCTAAAATGAGTGTGTCTATGGATGACCTCATATGACCCAATATCACTGCAGAAGCAGAGTACGTAGCTCCTGATTTTTGTAGTCTCATCCACTCGTTTTCCCCCTATCCTATTCCACTAGCTTACCAGGCTCAATACTCAATACTCTATTCATCCTATTACACTGGCTTACCAGGCTCCACTCAATAGTCTATTTCTCTGCAATGCTACATCAGGAAACTCTCTCAAGGCTTCAGGTTCCTGAACTAGAACTAGATTTCCTAGCATCAAATCAGTGAACACAGATGCCTATATAAAATGGTCAGACTCTTTAAACAAAGTGAAAGCGTCTGATCCATCAGGCTACCACTGGTTTCTTCCATTGGCTATCCATAACAGGTCACATACATCAACACTTTTTGTCTGCCCGCAACATACCACAACCTATCCACAAGGGGGCACAAGTCAGACATTGACAGGCGTTTTTTTGAAAGATTGTGTTGCATTCCAACTGGTTTGAATAAAATACAATGTCCATTATTTTTACAGCAACACAGAACTGAATCAAGACTGATGAAAGAGTTGAAAATAATGCCAATGAATGACACCAAAACTTAAGTATGCATGTGCCAAATATGGCATTATGAAACATTTTTTTTATCATGTTTACACTATGGCGGGGTAAATTTTTGTGGGCCACTATAGTCAATGTATGGGAAACACTAAAGATTGGATAGGTAACAAGCAGTTGTAAGTTTGTTGTACTGTACGTCAGATGTTAAGCAATCAGCATGCTAACCTTCGTTGACTTATCTACTCGGCTGTAGGGTTTGGGCGTCAGGAGAGGCACAGCCTTCGGGGGGCGCTCTGGAGCTTGAGCTGCCACTGCCGGGGTGAAGCCAGTCACCACTGCCTCCACCGTAGAAGTGAACTTGGGCGCGGGCAGCGACTGCTGCCGTAGGTACTGCATGGGGTTACTGCCACCACCACTACCACGGCGACTGCTCCCGCCGCTGCCGTCACCATCGCCAACACCAAAGACTCCGCAGAAGTCTTGGTCCGAGGGCGAGGGCTCGAAGACGTCGCTGTAGTCGGGCAGCGGGGGCAGGCGGGTGGCGAAGGAGGCGAGCGGAGAGGTGGGGTCGGCGGAGATGCTGCGTTCGAGAAGCTTGGGCTTGAGGCGCTCGAGCACGGCCTCGCTGATGCTGAAGCGCTGCGCGTAACGGTGGAGCACCTGCTGAGCTTCCTCCGGCGTGCGCGCTTTCCGGTAGGCCTCGTGCAACTCCCGCTCACGACGCTCCCTACGAGTGAGGGACAGGGAGAAAGAGGGAGAGGGTGAAAGGGACAAAGAGAGTGAAACATAAGACAATGGAATTGAAATGAAGTGATGGGGTGATGGGGATTCAGTTGGCAAGGAGATGGATGTTTATGAAGTCAATTAGATCAGGATATTATGCAATACCCCAGGGTAACACAAGGGGGTGCTTCAGCAATTGCATTCTGGCTTCTCACTTTGTTTTTTATCATTATGTTGATATTTGCCTTGTTTGGTTCTTTTGAAAGAGGAATAAATGTGCATGTGCATGCAAACACACACACACGGACACATGCAAACACTCTCACTCCAAAAACAAACACCCAAATGGAGAACAAAGCGAATTGAGAGAGACAAACAGTAACATAACCCCAGAATAACATGGAGGCTTGAAAAAATAAGGACAACAAAAGAAGGCAACTATCTGCACTTCAGAGGAAGAGCGCTTAAGATCTCATCAAGGCAGAAACTTCGCCTACAAAAACACAGAAAATAGAAAAAAAAATAAACACATAAAAAACAAACATAAATCCTAACTGTGCGATCGCTTTCTGTCGTAATGCATGAGAGTATGTGTGTGTGTGTGAGGAAGTCTGACAAACATACTTGTCCTCCACGATCTCCCTGTAGGTCTTGATGCTCTTCCTCCGCTGTGTAATGCCTTCTTCATCACTCAATAGTCTCTCCATCATCTTCCTCTCCTCTTCCTTCTTGATCAGGTCTTGCGACACACTCCTCCGACGGCTCTTCCATCGGGCCAAATCCTGGAGAACATACACACACGTAGACGGAATTCTCACATGTACCCCAACGACCGCCAGGCTACACATATACAGTAGACATAATTCAAGTCTACCAGCCATTATTCAGACTGGTACAAGCGCAGCCTCTCCACTCCTCAGCTAAGCTGGGCTTATTCTCATCTCATAAACAATGACAGGATCATGATCTTGATCATTCTTGATGTGTAGGGTGTGTTGAGTGAGTAGGACATGGGAAAAGACTTGTTTTGTGGAGTGTGTATGAGCTCTTATCATGTGGGGGACGTTCAGGCATCTTGTCATGTGGTACGTGTATGGTAGGTCTTGTAATGTAGGGTCTTAATATGTGCTGTGTGAACAGGATTCTTGTCATATGGGGCATGTTCAGACATTGTCATGTGGGATGTGCACAGAGGTCTCATCGTGCAGTATGAGTGTATGGGGTTGTTGTGATGTATGGGGCACGTTCAGACATTGCCATGTGGAGTTTGCACAGAGGTCTCGTCATGCAGTATGTGCCTATGGGATTGTGATGATGTGTGGGGCACGTTCAGGCACTCACGTCTTGCCAGTGGTCCTCCTCCTCCTTCATCTTGTTGTACTGGTTGTGCATGAGCTCGTGGCGCACCTGACTGTGGGGGTTCAGGAACACCTCCTCCTCACAGCGCACATCTATCATACTCACACTCCTACATACCAGAGAGAGAGAGAGAGAAGGAGGGAGAGAGAGAGGGAGGGAGGAGGAGGTGAAAGAGGGAAAGAGAAAATAGAGAGAAAAAGAAAGAAAGGAGAAGAGAGGACAGGGAAAGAGTGGAGAGACAGATAGGGAGAGACGCAAAGAGATGGAGAGATAGAAAGAGAAACAAAGACCAAGAAAGAGAAACAATGACAGGGCCAAAGATAAAGGGATAGAAAGATATAGAGATAAACAGAGAAACCAAAATATGAGGGTGAGAACAAAAACACCAAACCAGAAAAGTAGAATAATGGTGAAGAAGGAAAAATCACTGTGCCAGTTTATCTTGGACTTTAAAGAATGCCTAACTCTGTCGTCCAGGCCTGGTTACATAACCATGGCAACAGTGTCCATGAAATAGCTCACGTTGCTTCTCTTGTTACAGTCGAATGAGGAGTTAGTGCTGTTTCACCAAGTGTATTTTTATTCTTTTTATTCAGGTCGTGCAGCTCATAAGAAATGCATCCCCTTCCCAAGCGAAGCCCACACACAAGTCCATAGAGATTCAGTGTCATGTGTTAGAAAACATGCAGTGAGTCTGGCTGGGGACAGGCTAGTCGGTGGGGAACTTAGAAATGCAAAGCAAAACATAAATGAGGTCAGGAAAAATATCTGGTCACAAAGCTGGTCTCGTGGCAAAACCAAACCTATAAATACAGCTTTTCAAGTGAGATTTTTTTGTTCAGTCTTTTCATGAATTTGCTGGGAGGGCTGCATTTCAGAAGCTGTATTATGTAACGCAACTGTGTTGAAACACGACAGGGCCAAAGAAAGCTCTCTGATAGACCATAAGAGGAGAAAGACTCGCCAAAAACAAAGACTTCTGTCATCACTTCTAAAAAAGGAGACGTTATTAGGAAAAACTTCAACAGCAGAAAAAGACAAAAGTTTCGGCAATAGTTTTTTTCCACCCCCAGAGCCTCAGGTTATGTTTACAACATAAGCAGCCTCTTAGCCAGTAGGAAAGGATATGCAAACATACATGAGCACACTCATGCTCACCCACACACACACATACACACACACACACCCATCCCCACACATCCACCAACACACACACACACACACGCGCACTTCACTGACATCACTGTGTGGTTAATACCGGTTGGCTGGCAAAGCTTTCCATTGCGAGAGGTGTATACATGCAGAGCCCAAAAAAGCAGAGTGCATGAGCAAACACACACAAACACACACACACACACACACACACACATACCAACACACACAGTCTATGTGAAATAATAAGGGATTTTACAGAACACTGGATGGACTTACTCTGGATCATCGGACACACTAGCACTGTGGCTGAATCTATGTGGACAGGACACAAAGCAGAGAACAAACACATATACAGTGGTTTACAGGCATTTTCAATGAAGCACAGCGCACAAACAAAAATGCAACAGTACGACACCTTAAACATTGATTATACATGTATGGTTTGTCAACAAAGAAACACACTATGGCAAACATGCTGTCTTCTGAAGCGAAAATCTGCTATGAATGACGTGTAGAAAGATCCAGAGAATGACACAGCAGCAAGCTGTAGTACCCCTACCAGACCATAGGGGGAGCTATAACCAAACTCACAAACACATCACAGATGCCGTTCACAACACGGCAGCCTTGGAATAGTACCGCCATGCACAACCACACACATGGAAAGGATCTGGTAAAATTAGTCTCTGAGAGTTTGCATCTTTTATTAAGTTGGGCGGGGGGCAGGGGTGCGTGTGTGTGCGCGCGCGCGTGGTGGTAGGTGGTGGGGGGAGCACGACTGACTTCAAAGCCAGACGGGGGCTCATATAACGAAGTCTTTGCAGCTGAACGGGCGGTTCGGTGGGAGTCCCCGCTGTCGCCACGGCCACAGAGAATCTTTAAAGGCAGCCCTCCGTGACGTCGGGGACCTGCGGTCGTCACCAGAGCAGCCACAAGAAAAGAACGAACTTGGAGAGAGACAGACACAAAAAAAAACCTTCAACGAGTAAAAAGATGAAAATGATACAGGGGCCATGTGGTGTGTGTGTGTGTGTGTCGCTCGTAAATGTAAATATGGCATTTCACTGTTGTAAAACTGTCAGCCTCTTTGGAAGTCTTTGGAAGGGGATATTGAAGAAGGCTTGAAGCATCCTGGCATAAACATCCACCCATCCATGTGATGCCAGTAGCAGGCTATCAGCCTAAGCTCTACCCTCACAGCCCAACCCTCTTATGAAAGCACCTTTATGCTGTGTGCGCGCTGAAAGATGGCATAGATGGGTGCTTTAAAGGGGATCCACAGCAGGCATACTATACACTTCACAACATGGTCAGTTTTGAAGAAATATGCTACATTATCTTGTTTTACTCTCAACTTACTGACCAACAACGTAGCATGTTTGTAATGTAATATGCCATTCGCATACCCAGACAGACAGACGACAAACACAGAAGCCCACCGTCATTGTCCAGTGACATCAGGACATTTTACTTCCTGGGGTCAAAGGTCAAGACTAGTAACAGCAAATGAAGTCCCAAACAGGCAGAATAGACAGACACGGTACAGATGGCACCCTGTGTACTCAGTTGGAAATCAATACCACTTTGAGCACTCATCCTTAGAGCACTCAGCAGCTGGGCATGCACAGACCAGACTCACTTCCTAGTGAGTATTGAACACTCTTCCCTAACCTGAACTGGCCACGACAGATGCACTCATGCACAGAATCCAGACACAAGCAACTAAAAGCCTGAAGAGCACAAAACTGGATGCAAAGTGGCATAGAGCACCTATTGGGCACCTTTCAGCTCTGGCCAAGCCTTGAAGTTTCTGCACTAACGAGGCAGCATGCGAAAGCTAAGCTTCATGCAGTTGCTACACACGCATTAACACGTCAACATTTAACATTCAGTTAACCAGGGCTGGTAGATAGCACAAGCCTCGCTGGGTCAGTGGTTAAATGGTGGTTCTAGGACCAGGCTGTTCACAGGTTTAATGTGACTAACCAAATAACAAGACCAGTATTTGACTATTTAACAAAAAAAGGACTTATTTAGTGCACTTGACAGACTGTGCAAACTCTACAGCGATTCCAATTTTGGCCCTGCGGTAAAAAGTAACTAATACAAATCCACTAGAAATTAAGAAAATCACACATATATATTTATATATGATTTCCACCAAGCAATCTGATATTAACAGTGTCAATCAGACAGCAGCCTGTTTGGCTTTATGAATTTAAGTTATAATGGACCCAAGTGTTGGCTGAGATGATAATCAATGGATCAGTGTTCAATGTTATGATCAGGGTCCTTATGGGCAAATCTGATTGGGGGGAGGGGTTGTGTGTACGGCGAAGGGATTAGGTCTGTAGCTACTGTGTGTTAGCCATGTGGAGACGTCCGGAAGACAAGAGGACATGCCGGCCCTGAGAACAGCTGACTCTGGCATGGATTCTAATCCCAATCTGGCACAGACCTGTGATCGGGCGAGCCAGATTATGAATAAAATGGCTCTAGAGTCAGGGGTTACCAGGGAGGTAGTTCACACATGCACTCGGCCATCACGGATAGCGGGGCGGAGTTTAGCTCACGTTGGCGACAGCTCATCATCCAACCAGGAGGGCCTCCTCTGTGGCTTGTCTGTTTCCAACTCTGCCTTCCCCGTCCAGCCTGCTGGCTGATTGGCTGCTGTCGCAGGGACGGGTAGGAAGTGGGTGGGGCTGGCCCCGTCGCTGTGTTTGGGGGAGGTCTGGCCCGCCTGGCCCACATGTCATCCCTTCCTGGGTCTGACATGCTCCCTTGCTTCACAAGCCCCTCCCCATCCACCTTTGTGGGCGGGAACTTCCTGGAATCCCTAGGGGAGGGGCTTATTGGGATGGTAACTACGATGGAGGTTGACATGGCGCTGGTCGTCAAGGAAGTGCGGTAGAATTCCTCAGAACATGAACGGGCAGGGCTTCTGCTGAGAGAAGCACCCATTCATTGTTGGATTAAACACACACACACACACACACACACACACACACACACACACACACACTCACATACTCACACACTCACACACATACTCTCTCTCTCTCACACACACACACACACACACACACACACTCACACACTCACACACTCACAAACTCAGACTCACACACACACACTCACACACACACTCTCACATTTGACAGACCCAGCGGAAATACGACATACAAGGAAACAACAACAAAGCAGTTATGCATACTGATGTTAATGGGGCTGAAAACAGAACAGCATTCAGGGGATACAATTCTAAAGGGACCCAAAGTCACGCCTCCATAAATCAGACTATTTTGAGAGCGGACATTTCCTGCTGATGTGGAGTCGATACAGTAGCTGGCCTTCATAAGCGTCAGGGTGCTGTGTTTGTACCAAGGCTACTGTCTGAACATATCAGCGTGAGGAAGATATGGGAGGACTGTGGGGACTTTGTTTGCTTTCAAGCAAAGGTAAGAAGGAGGGTGTGTGTGTGTGTGTGTGGATGAAAACTAAAAACGTTAATAAGTGGGTGTGAGCAGACAGATTTTAAAAGAAGAGTTTGAGATCAATTACATCAATTATGTGATTAGCACACCTGTGGGTACTACAATGGTGTTCATACAGACAGCATTCTTACATATACGAATAAATGCACTGAAAACAAAACACAGCACATACACCCTCACACACACACACACACACACACACACACACACACACACGCACATACATGTACAAGGGATCAGTGGCGGAAAACCTTCTCATTTCCTCCTTTCCTCAGGGTGTGTCACATGTCCTGCACTGAGAGATTGTATCAGGAATGCAACTGTGTGTGAACAGGAATGTAACAGTGTGTAAGTGTGTGTGTGTGTGTGTGTGTGTGTGTGTAAGAATCTCTGAGGTGTGTAGTCACATTATTATATGAGATACTTTCCATGCCTTTGACAAATTGAATAAAACATCTGTGGATTCCTATTTGATCACACACAGATACAGTACATGTACAGAGCTTTTAAGTACACCATTTCACACACACACACACACACACACACACTGAAGTTCCCAGACTCAGCTGTTTCCACATCCTCATGTTGCCTAGGTGACAGTCCTAATGTTAGATCTTGCTCAATGTTGCTCTCTCCACACCCCCATATCCTCTCCAGTGCCAGGGGTCAAAGGGTATCCCACAGCGAGAGACAGAGAGAGAGAGAAAGAGAGACAGAGAGAGAGAGAGTCACTTGCATCACTAATGCATCATGGGACGAAGCACACCAACAGAAAAATCCCAGACTGCTGCTGCTGCTCTTCAAGGAACAAAAGCCTGTTTCTCTCTCCCTCTTAACACACACACACACAAATTACACCATGAGAATCGCAAACATCAGACGTTTGGCGAAGCACATGAAAAGGCCCAAACTGTCTGGCTCTCATCCCCCCCCGAACACAAGGGAGTTAGCTGAGGGCTAGAGAAGAGAGAAAGATGCTCCAGCCAACTACAACCGAGCCTGGACTCAGACCTCCTCAGAATAACTACCTCCTGGAGCAAACAGCCGAGAATAAGCTAAATGATCTGCTTGGAGTGTCCAGGGCTTAGCTTCAAAAAAAACAAAAAAAAACAAAGGTGGAGTCCACGAATATAGTCACATTTTTCCTCCTTGACACAAGGAGAGAGCAGTTCTTGTGTTAAAAGCCCTTAAGAAAACACCATTTACAGTGAAGGAGACATCTGAGGGCTCAGTGTCTTCTAGGAGGTGATTTGACAAAAGCATGATCTACTTAGATCTAATAAATTAACTACTGTGTGGCCTAGAAGCCATTGTGAAGTATTTTGCTTCATACTATAGGAAAAACCTTCCCTGAGTTTAAACCATCTGTGATTAGCGTGGACACACACAAACATGCACACCAGGAGCATGCACACACACACACACACACACACACACACACACACACACACACACTGTGGGCAGCTTTTGGTGGTTGGGTGCCATGCTCAGTTGCTCCTCATCTGTGGATGTAGATGAGGGAGAGCCCTGTTCTCTCACCCCACCCACATTTTTCCTTCTAGTCAGGAATCAAACTGCCCCCCTTTCTGATTCCCTAACCACTAGGACACAGATGCCACTATCAGGAGTGGGGTGACTTCAGGAGGATTTTGAAGTGTTGGTGAAAGGGCTTGCAGGGGAGGGGGGTGTGGGGTGTGGGGTGGGTCAGCACCTTGGGTCAGAAGCCGCTGTCTGGTTCAGCTGCTGCTTCTGCATGTGTGTCTGTGGGTGTTCAGGGGAGGATTCTGGGATAGGGCTAGGAGGCTTGCTCTGGGCATGAGCCCAGTCATGGCTCTCCCTTCTAGTGACAGACACACTAGTCCCCTTCTCCTCGTCCTCCTCTCTCTCTTCTTCTTCGTCCTCCTTCGTTTCCTCTTCCTCCTCCACTTTCTTCTCTTCTTCTTCCTCACCATCATCTCTCGCTGACTCCTCGGGCTCCTGTTGGGGGGGTTCTGAGCAGGTGATGGGGATTACGGGATGGGGGTCTAGTGGGGTTATGTTGGGGGCACTCTCTGAATCTCGGGAATCGCTAACACCACACCCCACAATGACAACGATGCCAGTGAAGACGACCACAGGAATGTTAAGGAGAATCAGCAGACGACAACCACAACAGGACCAGGAAACATGACCATTAGACACAACAAAAAAGCGCACCAAGTATAAGAAGACATAAGATGCAGGGGATTTGCACGGTAGCGTCACAAAAACACACAGGAGCATAGGAAGCATACAGTTAACAAATAACATAAGAGGAACAATCAGAAAGGGTGGGGAATTGAAGGGCAGACACACATTGAGGGAAGAGAGAGCAAAAGAAAAGAAAGTTTGAAAGGAAAAAAAAACAGAGGGCCATTAAAATCACAGACTGGCTTTGGAGAGGGAAACAAAGACATGACAAGTGAACAAATCATTTCAATAGATGGAATCATACATCCCATTGGCAAGAATAATGATGGCCTTGATAGGGTTTAACTCAGTCCCAAATGATATGCTTCACTTGTCTGTGTTCATTTCTATGGAGATAACACAACTGGCTCTCACAAGTGCACATGGAACACCACGCCTAGGGAGAACTCAAGCCAACCAGGATGCACACACACACACACACACACACACACAAACACAAACACACACATGCACACTCTCTCCCATGAGCGCACACACACACACACACACACACACACACACACACACACACACACACACACACACACACATACTGAACAAGACACAAACCTCTTGCGCAAGAATTGCTCTCCCACATAGAGCTGCATGGATCAGTGATTTCCACACATGCTCTCTGCAAATTACCCATGGTCGCTGGATGCAGAGAGCATCTCCCTTCAAATTGATAAGTACCGTCTTGATATATGTGACAAGCATAAAGTGGCTTAAACTAGGAGGGGGAAAGAGGCCTAGTTGGACGACGTCTGAAAAACGGCGAAGTTTGGATAGAAGGAAAAGCTCTGGAATGCCTGTCAAAGCACATTCCCGTTTTTTTGTGGAAAATCCAGAGAGATGGAGGGGGATCTGCATGTTTTGGGCATCCTCCATGTGGGCCTTCATATTCTCAATTTCATGCGTGTTAGCGCAGATTGGTACAGTATGGGGGCTCAGGTCGGGCCAATTACAACACACATCTGTTCTACATCAGACCTCTCCCTTCATACTCTACTACTCTAACAGAACAGAGAAAGAACGAGGAAGAGAGAGGGGATGGTGAGAAGAGATAGAAAGAGGGTGAAGAAGAGGGGGGGGGAGACAGAAGGAGAAAGAGAGAGAATGAGGGAGAGAGCAGAGAGAAAAACACTAAAGGGGGATGAAAAGAAGAAGAGAAGAGAGAGAGGAAAAGAGAGAGAGAGGGTTGGGAGAGGGAGGAGAAGAGAAACACCAGCAGTTTTCCAGCAGTTTCCTCCTCCAAAGCCTTGATGATGTTCCGAATCAGCTAAGAACATATTCCCAGGCTTCCAGATCTTTCCAGTTCAATCAAGACAAGTGGGGAGTTTGGCTGCACGTCTCAGCCCATTTCTAAAAGTGTTTTGTTGAAACTGGCCGCACCAGAAGGGTAGCGTGAATTATGGGGTGGAAGGCAGTCCATCCGACAACACATTCTCCTAAAACACTTTCCCTGAAACGCCTGGCTTTGAGAATTCCATCTGTCGTCTCTCTCTCTCACTCTCCCTGTGTGACTTTGTCAATGTGTGTGTCCTAAATGGGCAAATTCGTTTCAAAGACACAGGGCGCAGAGAAAAGAGGAAGCAGTGAAATGTTTTACTTCTCTTTTGCACATTCTCTCCAAATAAACCTCGTCAAATCTGACACCCCGTTTACACATCCACAGACCTGACATTGAGACTATGCCCCTCTGTTCACCTCTGCTCCTTTTCACGCACATGCACACACACACACACACATGGACACACACACACACGCACAGATGCTTTTCACAGTTGCTAAAGGGGGTCTAATGTGGGATACACTCAGCTCTGACACACAGGCAGGTACACATGCACACACACAAACACACACAAACACACACACACACGCTTTTCAGTTCCTATGAGCGGTTTAATGTGGGATATATTCAGTCTGTCAGCTCTGACAGAGATGTAAGGTGTGTGTGAAACAAGGACCAGTTATCTGAAACCACTAGTGGTGATACTAAGGTGGGTGATACACAGATACACACCTTCAACCACTAGTTCACCACCAGTCTACTAATGAGACGTCCATGTTCTCTGGATTGGTGTGCGTTCAGACTGTTCTTGATTGTGGCTATTCTAAGGCGCTATATAGATCTTGATCTTATGCAACAGACTGGCACAATTCTCTAATCAGTTTCTCTCACTTCTCCACTGATTCTACTGACTAGATTCACAGGAAACAACAGTTGTGGGGGCATTAAAATGAAAAAGTGTCTCAGTGACTCAGATGGCTGTCGGTAAATAAAACTAAGTTCAGTGTGACCGGGGCATAGAGAGGGTTTGTCGCTTATTTTACTGCTTGGTGCTTAACACCTGATGATTAGATCACAGTAATTTAAATTAAATTAAAATTAAATTAAATTAAGTTAAATTAAACTTAATATTAAACTTAAAGTTAAAATTAAACTCAATATGTTTACACACGGCAGCTTACACAGTAGCATAGAAACCATCTTACACACTGCTAATGACTGAATATTGTGATGAATCTTCAAAGAAGCATTGAGATTCACATGTGACACACTGCACACACATACAGTATGATATCCTAGCCATAGTACTGTAACCTAATGTATGGACGGGCATGCTGAAAACACATACATACCTGCAGAATCAGTTCAGTGTTTACGCTTATTTCTGTAGAGCATATTCAATTGCCTCTGTATGTGAAAAGTGCTACATAAACCTGAACTTAAACATTGGCTGACTCGCTCAGGGCTGCTCACCTAAACGGGCGGTCCCCTCCGATGGGCGAGGTGGCGGTGCTCCAGCTCTTGCGACTGCCCTCATCCCTCTCTGGGCGCTTGCGTCGCAGTGGCGTGGGCATGTAGGACGTCTGGTTGCTCTTGTTGGGCAGGTACTGGTTGAAAGGCAGAGCCGTGCGCGGCTCACTGACCGACGTGCGGCGTGCCAGCATGTCGTCCTTGCGCACGTCCGGGATCCGTCGGTGGTGGTGTGGGAAGTCGGACTCCGAGTCGCTGCCGCGGCCTGGGAGGTTGGAGGGGCATAAAGAAGTCATGAGAGGCCATGTAAGGTCAGAAAGGTTTGCTGTTGACGAAGAGGTCAATCAGTGAGCTGAGCTCTTATAAGAAACCGAAGTTTAAGTTTCTAGAATTAATATGGTTCAGAGAGATGTCGTGCCATATTCATTCTTAAAGTGATATCTTCAAATTATCCCTCAAATCTTTAGATTCATTCCATACTGCATTACAGGTTAAATACAAACACTGATTATTTACTATTTTTACAAAGTACAGACAGTCAATTCAACAGCCAATTCAACATTCGCCTCATCCTTCAGTTCTTTCCAGCCACCACCCAAAACCTGTGCAGATGCCTTTGTGAGAGACTGAGTGTATGTTTGCATTTCTCCCCTGTACATTATTGATACTGACATCAACACAATTCAGAATAACACAACTGATATTCTTAAAACATCAGAATGTGTTCCTAGTTGAAACCACTGACCAGTTCAGTAACACTGTACCGTATAACCTTGTTTATGGAAGCGGCACAAACGGCCGATGGCTGCCAAGCCACAAGTCCTGTATGGGCTCATTAGAGGCTACAGAGAGCAGCAGCAAAAGCAGGGTCCAGTGAACAGAGTGTTAATGCAGTCATGGGTGGGTGACGACCAACGGGGCCCGTGGTCTCAGGGACATGTGCCCAGACAGAGCACAGACCAGTGAGTGTGTGTGTGAGGTATGTCTCCATGTGGGTGTGTATGTGTATGTGTGTGTGTGTGTGTGTGTGTGTGTGTTTATAGGAGAGCTTTGCCTGTTGCCAACTCATAGCAATCAGGCTCATTCCCACTGACTTCCCAGTGGGATGACTGCTGTCCCCCACCCCTGTGCTCTTTGAGAAACAGATCTGCATTGCACAAGCCCCAAACCAATGCTGAAAAACAAAAGAGTGGAGAGGAGCTAAACTGTGCTCCTTTCGTGAAGTATATCCAGACACATGTAAGTTTGACAAATGTGTTATGGCAAACCCAGAATGGTTTACATGCCTAAACGACCTTCATCCTCATTCAAGGACGAAGGTGGAAATATTACCAGATCTTTTGGTCTCTAGAAGGGACCTAATCCACACCCTCATGGTGCCTGGGAGGCCTTGCATGCACACATATACAGTAGAGTACTTATATGTCTCTGTTTTTCAAACCCCAGCAAATTCCTCTCTCCAAGATGGCAGCCACATGTGCTTCTGGCTTGGAGAATAGACTGTACTGTCAAGTATGGTTGGAGTCTGATATCAACCAACCATACACAGATCACCCAACAGCAAAACAGACACACACATGCACACACACACACACACAGACCCAAAATTGGAGGCTCACTGTTTGAGTGGAATGACTGACAAAAGGTCAGACATAGGAAAGCCCTGGGGTAGCCTTGCTTCAAGAGGACCATGAACTGCTATAAGGGAAAAATGCACAAAGGCTGAACATCCAATGGGAGACAGACTACAGGCACGTTGTATGTGTGCATAGCATTAGAGTGTTTTTAATAAATCTGGAGGGCTCTGCTGCACACATGTGTGTTTCTGTGGGGATGAATCTGCCTCTGTTCATCGTGGTCAATGCAATGTTTTCCTTGCTGCGCTATTTACATATACATTATCATATGGCGGTGAAAGAATACGCATTTTCTTGCACCCTGTGTCAATGACATGCATAGCATAACAGCAAAGTACAATATAGGTGTTATTATACGTGACAACTAATACTAGGCCATGCATTGCTAATATGATCCCCCTTCCGCACAGTGGATCAGTCGTCAGGGGAAAAAACCGGCATACATACTGGAAGAAGGATAATAAAAAGATCAGAACAATCGGTTGAAGGGAAGAATGAGCGAGTGAGGGAGGATGAAGGGAAAAGAAAAGAGGAGTGGGAGGAGGAATAAGGGAGGGAGTGGAGGAGAGACGGCGTCCGTCGTACCACAGTGCTACTGTAGCCCCTCTAGAGAGACACTGTACAAACATGGTCGTTGTCTCATTCGTTTGACCCAGTAGGTCTTTGGTGTCTCCACACCACTTCCTCCCTGAACAATTAACTTAAGTCAGTATCCAATTTCTATCCTCTTTTTTTTCCTCCATTTGCCCCCCATCATCACCATCTTATGATATCAAGTTCATTCCGGTCCCTGCACTAATTATTGTTTGGATAAAATGAAGTTCATAGCGTGGAACACAGACCCCCTTGCTCAGAGGCGAGGTCATGGAGGTCTGGGTTTGTTTGGGGTAAACACCCTTAACAGGGGATTCTTTATGTGCTAACCCTCCAGCATTCAGCTCTCTAGCCCCACAACACTCTCTCCTCCACTCTCATCCCCTCTTTCTCTTCCTTCTCTTTCTCTCTCTCCTCTTATCCCCTCTTCTATCTCCTCTCACATTTCATCTCCTCTCTTACTCCTTCTTTTTCTCTCTCTCCTCTCCTCTCCACTCCTGTCCTCTTCTCTCCTTTTCTTCTTCCCTATCCTCCCATCTTTGTTCCTCTTCTCTCCTCTTCTCTCTGGAGCAAGACTCCTCTCTCTTTCTCTCCACACCTTCTGGACCCCGTCCAAGGGTCCTGTGTGGAGCGCTTCCTAGGAGGGACAAGCAACAAGCGCAGCATGTTACCAGCAAGCATCAAACATGGAAGCGGTGGCGGCAGCAGCTGCAGCAGCTTCTGAGAGGCTGGGATGAGGTTCTAGGGCCTTGAGGTCTGGCCTTTTCAGAAACCAAGTATGCATGCAAAAGCCATCGGCTTACGCTTGTTATTCGCTGGGGTAAAAGTATGCACTTGAAGCGGACAGTGTTTGTTTGTAATTTGGGGCACAGAAGTATGCATTTGGTCGGCTCTGTGTATGAATGCATCTCCTTTGAGTGCGCGTGTGAAGAGAGAGAGCGGCATGCATCCGGGCACTGAGAAGGTCATACAATCAAAGAGCCTGTTTGCTGCAGTGAGGAAGACTGTGTTCCCTAATGGACTGGTCAAGGCCAGAAACAGCTGAGGGAAACCATGTCCAGATAAGGAAAAAGTTTCCTGCAAAACATGGCTCAAAGACGGGACGTTGAGGACGTTGACCTAATTCACTTTTGCATTTACATAGATTGCCAAACAGAATATGAATTGTTGTTGCTATGGAAGTTGCTATGAAACATAACCGATAAATAATGTTTAATAATAGATATAACAATGACGTATCATAATATCTATATGGCATGGACAATATGGAACAGATCTAACATAGAGTGCATACAATGAAACTGAATTCTCTTTTGTAGTCACTGGACAAATACTAGACTATAGTGGCCTCATGAGGAAGCCTATCAAGAACGCAAGACGACAGCAAGACGTCAGTCCTTTCCTCTAAGCATCCTTCACGACGACAAAAGCAGGCTTGGCTCCTGAAGAGGAAGTGAGGTATATTCCCACACCACGCCATCCTGCGGCAGGATGGAATGTTTCTCTGACGAGAACTATAACTTTTTACAGGCTCTCATTAAAAAAAAAGAAAACGAAAACCTTTAACAGGTTGTTTTTGTGCCTCCAACTCACTGCTTACCATGGTAACTTACAAGCGCTGTGACATTATAAAAAACTTTCATTTTTGTCCAACATATAATAGTGCCTTGACTTCAACTTTCTTAGCGGTGCATAAAAATCTCTGACATCTGTTTATGAGTTCGCTAGTCCTTAATAAAACACTTACCAGAGTCAGAGCATGTAACAGGGAACCATTTCTCTATGGACTAGCAAGCCTACTTAGATTATTTGAGCAATGGTGGACTCATTTTACATCTGAGAATTATATCACAATAATGGCAAAAGAACTGAACAAGGTTAAAACATTTAGATCAAGGGAGTGAACTGAGCTAATTTGTATATTCTGAAGAATTCTGAAGGCATTGTGTGTGCGTGTGTGTATGTGTATGCGTGTGTTTGTGTGTGTGTGTGAAACTAAAGTTTCTCACTGTGGTTGGAATGCAAACAACTTGCTACACATTTAGCACAGATTTACAGACATAAACACATATGGTGCAGCTCCATCATTACACAAACAAATGCAAACTCAACCGCACAGACCTACACACATTCACACAGGCAAACACAAACAGATACGCACAGATACAGAAACTCTCTCTCAAACACACACACACACACACACACACACAATATGGCAAATGGCAAACACTTGCAATAAGGCACGATCCAGCTCTCTTAATAAGCAGCGCCTGAGATTTTACTGTGAGTGGCTGTTGGCTGACAACTGAAAGTCCGTCATTCGACCCTCGCAGTAAAACCGTTATGTGCTAATTATGCCTGACAAGAGACAGAACGGGAAAGACAGACATGAAAAAGGAAGTCTGAAACCAAATATGAGAGTTACGGAAAGAAAAAAAAAAAAGAAAAGAAAAAAAGAAAGAAAGAAAGTAAGTAAGTAAGTTATCCAAAAGGAAAAAGATACACAAACACACACACACACACACACACACACACAGGCAGGCTGTCAGTCAGCCAGCTCAAAGCCTGGAAGATGACTAACATCTACCGTATATAGCACACATAGCCACTCAGAAAGAAAGACAAAATGACAGAGGATGAGACACAGAGATAGGAGAAAGAGAGAGCAACACAATTTACAGACAAAACAGCTTTGCATCCCAAAAACCATGAAAGAGATGAATGAGATGTGGAGACCATCAGGAAGCCCGTTAAACCTCCAAGCACTAGAGGAGGGTGTCCTGGATGGGCCAAAACATATCTCCCTTGCTCAATGTAAAACCCTGGCTCAGGACTCTAGTTGGCCCTTCACTTGGCTTCAAAAGGAAAAACAATCACATCCAACTGAATTTCAGGTACTCCCGACATCACCCCCCCCCCCTCCCCTCCCGCCATACACACACACACACACACACACACACAAACACACACACACACACACACTCACACACACACACACACACACACACACACATACACACTTTACAAAAGCCAGGAGTGCGGTGACCAGGATAAATATGAGCCTAGATGCTGGACCCTGGAGTCTCTCAGTGTTGTTACCCAGAAGCTGCTGCTGCTGCTGCTGCTGGATGGATAAGGGCCTGGCTGTAGGGCCTGGCTCTAGGGCCTGGCTGTGGGGCCTGGCTTTGGGGCCTGGCTGTGGGGCTTGGCTGTGGGGCTGGCAGGTTGCTCTGGAACAGCCATTAATGCTGAAGCCCTCTTTAGCCCCAGAGAGCTGTAGTGTGCCATGTCAGAGGGGCCTTTAAAGAGGATTAATGGCCTAACAAGTCCAGTGTGCACAAGCAAGTACCTGTGTTTTTGAGTGTGTGCATGTGTGTGTGTGTCTGTGTATGTGATGTAAAATGATCACCAAAGAAATTGCCTGTCTATATCTTTATACCTTGAATTTCCAGTGTCTTACAAACATACACACATACACACTCATGCGTGCACACACACACACACACACACACACACACACAGACTTCCCCTTCAGAGTCATGCCCAGAAATGGAGATTTCAGGTCTCTTTAACAGGGTACTGTGATTTCCTGTAAGTCAAAGGGTTTTCCACCTCCATTCCTTTCTTATGTATCTGCCCACGTTCTCTCTGATGGTGTAATATAGGACACTAAAGAGCTAGGCCTTGAGGCCAGAGATGTAAGAGTAGGACATCTACACAGTTCAACTAATGCATACGCAGACATATTTCCGTCTACTAACCAATCATCTGTTATTTGCCTATATCAGTTCCTATTAGCCATCGTGTGTACAGTTCTATCCGATACAGTATCTATCTATGGTGATGGTGTTCCAGATCATCATCAAAATGTAATCATCTGTTCCTAGTCCTAATACCCACCTTCCGTCCAAAAATTCCATCCAAATCCGGGCAGTGCTTTTCAAGTTATTTTGTACACAGACGGACAGACAGACAAACAAACAGACAAATGCTGGAGAAAACACAACCTCCTTGGAGGAGGTAATAATTATAAAGCCTTAACCCCCCCACCCTCACCTCACCCCACCTCACCCCATCTATAGACTCATTCCCTCAATGTGACTTTCTGCTCACAAGGCTCTCATGCAGCCAATGCTCCCAGGGGGACACTGCCCATGGCGACATCACCCCACTCGACAACAACACTGAAACAATGGCTGCAGCAGGGATGCAGAAACCACCCGGCTGCTTTAAATAGCCCAGTGAGCACACACTGGACATGCTGGCCTGCTCTATGTGCTTATTACTGGGAGACAAAACACTGTAGCTCCACTGTGACCCAGCGCCAGTGTCTCCATGTCCATGACAACCAAGGTCACCTTGGCATCAACACACACACACACACACACACACACACAGTCATGCACGCAGATACAGTACCCACACACCTACAGGCATGCACACGCATCTTAGTGTAGTTGGTAGTTGATGTAGTCAGAAATACTCAAGAGCAAAAAATTCACACACACACACACGCACACTCTCACACACACATTCTAGATCTCACTAAAAGAACAGAAAATGACAGATATAGACGTGTGCCAGGTGTGTTTTTGTCATAACTGAACAATGTCACATGCACACACATACAGAGTCACACACGCGCAGACACACACATACACACACACACACAGGGGGTATGGTGAGGCACCTACCATCGCTGCTGCCACGGGCGACCAGTACGTCCGGTGAGGGGGTCTGTCGCGAGCGCGAGCCGAAGGAGTCCAGGCTGTCGAAGGAGTCCTCTCTCCCGTGGCGGGGGGGAGAGAGCGAGTCACTGCGCTCTGAGTCCCAGCAGTCGATGTAGCCGCTGTCCCGGATGCTACGCTTAGGACTGTCACAGTCCTCCGCTTCCTGGGAATGCAGACGGATAGATAGACAGACAGACAGACAGACACACACACACACACACACACAGACAAACAACAAAAAAGGTTATACATAGAGTACATATACATACCATCACAAACACATACATATCCACGCAAATGCATGCACACACACACACACACACACACACATACGGACACACGCACTGTACACACACACATAGTTTCAATTCCATGGAACTACTGTATCCTCTTACAGTAAATCACAGCTCATAACTTGTTATAGCTTGTCATAAGCCATCCTCCATGATGTTCCATTGCTCCCCATACAAAACACACACAGAGCCTCCACGTCTGTGTGTCTTCCTTCACCTCTGTGTGTGTGTGTGTGTGTGTGTGTGTGTTCCTCCACAGTGCTGCCCTGCTGTGGGCCTCTCTGGGCTTCAGCACTAATGGATGGGAGACATTTCCTTCCTACTATTCAAGAGCAGCTCTCAGTGAGGAGAGACATTTCTCCCTGCCTCGTCCACCCTTTGCTCCATCAGTTTTGTTTTTATCTGTCTTTTTTTCTTTCTCTTGACTGCTTTCCATTTTTTTTTCCTCTCTTGCTTTCTGCGTTTTTCTCTTTTTAACTTCTTTCATTCTTGCTTTCTTTCATTCTTTCTTACTTACTCACTTTCCTGCTTACTTCTTTCCCTCTCTTTCTCCACTTTGAGTGTCCTTACTCGCACCCCTTCTACTGGATGTCATTTCACAGTTCACAGGGCTGGTCCGATCTCAAAATGGGTGTAGGGTGCAGCTTTGGCTCTGATAACTGATGTTCTCATAAGTGCAGAGAACGTTCCAGATCTCTGGTAAAACTCATCCGAGCGTCTCTGACAGACAAGCGAGCAGCCTGGGAGGTATTTAGCAACAACAAGCCTTAGCAATTTTATTTGGTGGCTCAGAGGAGACTTTTCTTCTCTGCGTGTGAAACTTAGCCCAGTGGATGCAGACTTAATGGCAATCGTGTATTTTGTTTGCGTTTTGTTTGGACACAAACAAAAACATTCTATCTATATGGACCATCAGTTGAAACGAAACACCTGTGCCACAATCTGGTCCGGTCTGAACAAAACGGTCTGGGGGAGGGTTTTTTTTTTTGTTCAGGTGTGCTTTTAAGTGGATTTAAATGGATCGGTTTACACGACATTGTGAGTGGCTGGTCACGCTCCAGTGTCCAGTGGAGAGGGTCATCATTACGGAGGGTTGCGTGTCTCATGGCTGGAGACTGATTTACATTGACAAGTAAAGACCATGCAGGGATTTAAGAGTGACTGGCCATGTTAAGGGTTATTCATTTATTGTGCTTGCAGACACACAGGGAGTCATTTAGAGCTGGGATTTCAGCAGCTTCAGACATACTTGAACCAAGAAGACATGTCGATATGACCCATTTAGATCATTCTCTCTCATCCTCTCCCTCCTTTTCCCACTCTCTTTATACCTCATGTTCTTCCTCATGCACTCTCTCCTTCCCTCCTTCCTTCTCTCTCTTCTCTCCCTCCCTATCTCACATGATCTCTCTCCCTCACTCTCTCTCTTCTCTCTCTCCATGGTGTATCCTGCTTGAAGGAGGACATGGCTGGCAGGGGACTGTAGGGACAATGGCTGCCTTTGATGGGCTGCATTTTTTCCATCACCCCAATCTGTCCACTGAAAGGTGACAGTCAACCTAGCCTCGGCCACACTCACACACACTCACACTCACACACACTCATACTTACACACATACACACACACACACACTCATACTCTCTCTCTCACAAACACACACACACACACACACACAGAGAGAAAGAAAGAGAGACAACACCCACACACATACAGCTCCAGCCAACAACTGAGTGCTTACCAGCCTCACACACAAACGCATCCATCACCCCTTCTGGAAGTGTCTAAAAAAAGAACCCATTTCTTGAGTCTATCTCTGGTCTTAAATGACCCCTGCCCTCGACTGCCGTGTCACCAAGTCAGCAGCCAGCGCCACAAGATCATCAAATGCACCCTCACAGCCATACAGACACCCTCTGCAAGTAATGCCTCTCATTCTTCGTTGTGTGCTTATGGGGAACGCGGAGGCTTAGTTCACTCGCCGCTAGAATGGAGAGTCTGTTTTTGCGAGCGTGGCCAGCAGCTGGGAAAGCGTTTTGCGGGGACGGAGCCATCGCACGGTCGTTATACAAGGGACACCCATCACATGACAGGCCCAAGAAATAAATCGCAGCCGGGTGACATCATTCCCCCTCCAGCGTGCGGCACGCTGCAAGTGTGCGCCTCGCTCCACGAGTTTGCTCAGCGGGTGTGCACGTGCGTCTGAGCCTGTGTGTGAATGTGTGCGTGTGCGCGTGTGTGTGTGTGCATGTGTGTCTGTGTTTGTCGGTATCCTCGTGTGCATATGTGTGTACAGAATGTGTGAGTTTGTGTTTGAGCATGTGTGTTTCTACAGTTACTGTGTGTGTGTGTGTGTGTGTGTGTGTGTGTGTGTGTGTGTGTGTGTGTGTGTGTGTGTGTGTCTTTAGGGTCTTACAGTCCTGTAAAATCCACAACTGTGGTGCTCTGGACTCCTGA
>PYXC01000048.1:235000-242500 GCA_015244755.2 Tenualosa ilisha | reverse complement strand
GTGTGTGTGCGTGTGGGTGACTGAGTGAGTGAGTGATAGAATGAGTGAGTGAGAGAGAGACAGAATGTGTGTATGTGTTTGTGTGTGTGTGTGTGTGTGTGTGTGTCTATATGTGTATGTGTGTGTGCATGTGGGTGTGGGTGACTGAGTGAGTGAGTGAGTGAGTGAGTTGAGAGAGAGACAGAATGTGTGTGTGTGTGTTTGTGTGTGTGTGTGTGTGTGTGTGTGTGTGTGTGTGTGTGTGTGGTGTGTGTGTGTGTGTGTGTGTGTGTGTGTGTGTGTGTGTGTGTGTTCGTGTGTACTCCTAGGAGGACAGTACAGTAGTGTCCCTTCTGCAGCAAGCAGCCATTCCCTCTAAAGCTAACTGCCAGCAGTCTGCAGCGCTAACCACAAACACACACACACACACACACACACACACACACACAAACAAACACACACAGAGGATGTTGTTATGCCTATAAACGCTGCCAAGATCCTGATGATATGCCCGATCGAAACCACCGTAAGGCATAAACATTACACTTCTCCCGCGAGAGCACGCTCTTGAGGGTTTCGCTATGTTTCCTAAGCACAGGGTGGTGAGGGTGGGGGACAGGTGGAGTGGCAGGGCTGACATTCTTACAGGATGAGCACACAGACAGAACCTATTCACACTGAGGCTCTGCCTCGGCAAAGACAACACATCAAAAATGCGGCAGAGACACAAACACATACACAGGGGTAGAGGGATCAGAGACAGAGGGGGAGAAAAAGAAAGAGGAAGATGGAAAAACAGAGAGAGACAGAGAGAGAGAGAGATGGACAGATTCAGAGAAAGGGTAAACGGAGAGAGAGTGACTGGCACATTGACGGATACACTTAGAGAGATTCACTAGATCAACACTTACATTCTTTAGCCTCCTGCTGCAGTCGGATCCTCTGTGGAAAGGAGAGAGGGAAGGAGGGATGGAGGGGGGGGGGAGAGGGAGGAGAAGGAGAGAGAGATTTGTTGGTTACCTGAAGGTGAATAGCATTCAGAACGACAACAAAATAAATCAATAGATTTGCAGGAGCAGGTGGAGAGGAGCAGACAGCCTGTGCCTCATGGAGATACCCTCAACTGAGAAGAGAGAGAAAGAGAGAGAGAGAGAGAGAGAGAGAGAGAGAGAGAAAGAAAATAACAGCCTTTCACCTCACGCTAGCTGCAGTCTGACACCACCCCTGCCTCTCGCTGTCTCTGCTCTTCTCTGCTCTCTCACTTTAACGTCCTCGCTTGAGGCTTTTCCCCTTTAAAGATGACTCTAGGCTACATCACATGGAGGAAGGCCTCAAATGCCTTTCGCTCTCTCTCCTTCACACACACACACACACACCCCTCTCTCTCTCTCTCAAACATGCACACACACAAACATGCACACACATACACTCCCCTCTCTCTTTCTCTCTCCTCTGCCCTCCCTCTCTGTCTTTCTCCCTCCCTCCCTCTCTGCTCTCTCGCTCTCTCTCACTCACACCGGCGTTTGCTCTCGCTCGTCTTGAAATATGCACAAGCTCTTAAAACACCATGGCCCAAGCGAGCAGCCGGACGGGCAGCCGCACGGGCAGGCAGGCAGGCAGGCAGGCAGGCAGGCAGGCAGGCAGGCAAGAAGGCAGTAGGCAGTAGGCAAGGCGGCTACACACACTCTCTCTTGCCATCTTGTCCATCACCTCCGCCCCTCGACACAACACTCCACAGCGCAAATCTCTATGGAAACCAGGCTTGAGACTGCCATACATATGTATTTGTATTCATGTGCATAAGGTACTGCATCAGACCCAAATGCTTCTAGATTTTTCCCTGCCCTATTTTTGAACCAAGCTTTTCTGTTTCCACAGCAACTGTTGTTTTTTTGTCTTGAGATGAATTGGTTACAGTGCATTTAGCACCGCTTTCATCAGCTTTTAAGAGTGTTTGCTATCAAATTAGTTCTACACTGGTTATTGCAATTGCACCCAATTCAGACCCAAGAGAGAAGGGAGTCAGGGCTAGGAAGAAAGACAAAGATAGATAGATAATGAAGGTAGAGATGGGAGGAAGTGATGAAGACAGACTGAAAAATAACACGTGAAGTCAACCGAAGAGACATAACCGTAGAGAAGGGGGGAGGGAAAATGTGAGTGGAGAAGGGGACAGAGAGAGATGAGACAGACATGTGAAGAAAATGAAAATGACAAAAAAAGAGTCAAAAGTATGAGGCAGGGACAGAGGGCTGGCCAGAGAGGGGCAAGGAGGCCCAATGGGAAGGGATGGAGTAGAATTAGAGAGCGAAAGCAGTATCAATAGGATCAATCAGCTGGATAAACTGGATTGGATCAATCAACAAGTTCAACAAGGGAACAAAATGAAATGCTCAAGCATTGCTTTTGATTTGATCACTGAAACGGTCTAGAGAAGGAGGGGAGGCAGGGGGAAGCACAGGGGAAGAGGACAGGTGGAGGGATGTCAGGTCAGGTGGCACAGGTGGAGGTGTAAGAGAAGAGTACAGACCATTTCAATGATAAAAACAATAATGCGTTCCATTTCATTCCCAAGCTACTTCTGTTACATGATTACACAAGATAACATGGGGAATGTTAAAACAGAAACCCTGTGGGAACAGCCATGATGCTAATAGTCCAACTCTCTTGAAGTCTTGGTCTTGACCAAGTCTCTCTTGAAATGGTCAATAGGAAGGTGAGCAGGTGAGAGCAGGTGGAGGCGTGTAGGAGGGAAGGGCAGAGAGCAGAAGAGGGGATGGGTGCGTCTCTCTTTCCCAGCCTGAGTGCTGAGGGTGAAAACAGAGCTGTGTGTTTGTTTCCCCAGCTTGAGCCGCCTTCCATAAGCCCCTGCGCAGGACCGCACAGGACCACTCAAGGAGCCAGATTCCACAAGGCATGAGATCACCAGCCCTGATATCACCTTTTCTCCTTCCTTCAGTCTCTCTATCGCTCTTTTTTTTCTCTCTCTCCATTTTTTTCCTTCAGTCTGTCACTTTCTTATCTGTTGCTATTTCGATCTTTCTGTCTCACCTTTTCTCTTTCATTCACTCATTCATTTACACACAGGTGTACACACACACACACACACACACACACACACACACACACACACACGCATTGAGCTGTCAGCTATCTTGGAGATCACTCAGTTTCCATCAACAAACACGTGCAGCGATGGAGCATATTTCAGTCCTTCTCTCACTTTACAGGCTTGTCTCTGTTCCAGCACTGACACACGGGAAGGTATGACACACGGGAGAAGAAATGAGTAGAGACAGAGAGAGAGAGAGCGAGAGAGAGAGAGAGAGTGAGAGAAAGACTGAAACAGAGGCCTTCAGGCACTGTCCCGTCAACCTTAGAGTGACAGAGATTTGGTTTCACAAACAAAGAGAGAGACAAAGCTGGTCTGTGCTACTGATGAAAGGGTAAGATTAAGAGAGAGAGAGAGAGAGTGACAAAAAAGGAATGACCATTGAGACACCAGTAAGGCGCCTATGAATGCATACATTCTTCACAACACACCACCTCCACCACACACACACACACACACACACTAATACACATACCTAACTGTGCGATGTACAGTGTACATATGCTTGTATTCCTACAGTGTACACACACACACACACACACACACACTAACTGTTTCGATGTACATTCTATCCTACAGTGTACACACACACACACAAAGTGTGTTTGTTTGTTGTTTGTTTGTATGTTTTTGTTTTCTTTTCTTTTCTTTAAAAGCTTACAACGTGCAATGCAACATGTCATGAATTGTCATACAAATAAAGAATATTTGAATTTGAATGAAAGAGAGAGAGACCAAGCCCAGATGTAGTGATATTACTGATTTTACAATAGGAAATGAAACATGAGTCAACTTCATCTCCGTAACTTCAGGTGAGTTTTAGTATTATGTCAAGTTATAGGCATTACCTCTGTATTCAACAAGCCATTTCAATCCAGTACCACCTCATTTCACAACGTTTAGTCAATGTTACAACATTCAGTAATTCAATTTGTGTTTTACATGCTGCATTACACTGTCCAACTGTCTCTCTATCTGTGTGTGTTCATGAGTGTGTGTGTGTGTGTGTGTGTGTGTCTGTATGCCTGTGTGCTATCTGTAAAAACATAAAAAACATTTTTTGAACATATTTATGAACAACATGATAATTTTCTTTGCCATTCTTACAGCTATTAATTGAGTACTTAACACTGAAACACATGAGCGCGCGCACACACACACACACATACACACACACACACACACACACACACACACACACACACACACACACACACACACACATAATGACAGAACCAGTTAGGCTAGCCTGCACCCAGCCTCAGGCTCACTGTGCTGTACTGTTGCACACATAAGGCAGCTTTACACCTCTCTACACCCTCCGATTCCCAGACACACCCACCTACACTCACTCACACACACACACACACACACACACACACTCACACTTATACTGCATCCCTTACAGAGAGGGACAAAACAAACTATCCCTATGGCAACAGTCACTGTCACAAACACACACTCACACACACACACACACACACACACACAGTCACTCACTCACTCTCTTTCGCTCTCCTAGCGATGGCAGAATTGACACACACACACATCCGTTTAGTTTGAGAAGAGCTTCCTTGCTGGCCGGCCTGGCGGGACTAGAAAGGGCTGTGTCCATTCAGAAGAGCATGAGGTCATGCTTGGCACCTAGGCTTTGTTTTCACTGCATGACAATGAGCAAACTAGCCAGGGGCATCTGCACACACACACACACACACACACACACACACACACACACACACATATGAACAAGACAAACTAGCCAGGGGCATCTGCACACACACACACACACACACACACACACACATATGAACAAGACAAACTAACCAGGGGCACTGCACAAACACACACACACACACACACACACACACACACACACACACATATGAACAAGACAAACTAACCTGGGGAATCTGCAGACACACACACACACACACACACACATATGAACAAGGCAAGCTAACCAGGGGTATCTGCACGCACACATGCACATGCACACACACACACACACACATACACACACACACATATGAACAAGACAAACTAACCAGGGGCATCTGTACACAAACACACACACACACACACACACATGAACAAGACAAGCTAACCAGGGGTATCTAGGCGCACACACACACACACGCATATGAACAAGACAAACTAACCAGGGCACACACACTCTGTAATCATTGTTCACAGATGGTACAGCACCATGGTGAGGAGAGGAGATGAAGAGAGGGAAAGAAAGGAGAGGAAGAGAGGGAAAGAGAAGAGAGGAGGAGTGACAGAGGAAATAAGATTAGGAGATGTCAAGCAAACTATTTATGTAGGACAGAGCTAAATGTATGTAGTACCTTCCAAACACACACACACACACACACGCGCGCACACACACACACACATACAAAGAAGGCAATCTGAGACTCTGTGTGAAAGATGCTAGAGGGATATTTGTGCTGTCCCTCTCTCACTCACACACACACACACACACACACTCAGCTGACCTTACAATCTCTGTCAGATGTTAGTGGGATAATCAATACCACACACACACACTCACACACACAATCAATTAGTCATCAACAAAACACGCTGCATGACACTAGCAAAAACAGTGTCAGAGCACTTGTCCTTCTATGAATGTCATGGTCTCTTTCTCACACACACACACACACACACGCACACACACACACACACACACACACACAGGTGTCTCTTACTTGGCGTTTGCACGTGTGGAGGTATCCTGCAGGTCTCCGGGGTCAAACAGCTGCGTTCCTTTCAATCCCAGCTCCTCACAGCCTCTCAGGAACAGAGTCAGGTTGTCCTACACACACACACACACACACACACACACAGAACATTAGCCACAGTGCCCAATAGAGACACACACAGTGTGAGCCACAGAGGAACAGTGCAGAGTGGTTTTGGACCAGTACTTCGGAGTGGCAGCTGGCTTGTCAATCACTCACTTTTCTTTCACTCACTCTCTCTTCTCCAATCCACTTTTTCAGTCTCCCTCTCTTTCTTTCTCTCTCTTTCTCTCTCTCTCTCTGTCCTTTTCTGCCTGTGTTGTGCTGCACTGCTTTACGGAGCGCTGCCTCTCTCCTCTCTTCCCGTGGGTTCTCCCTTCATCCTGCTTGTTCAGCACACCCTGCAGTTGGCACTGAGCTCTCCTCCACACAGCCCCTCACCTCTCACTTTCTCTCTCACACACACTCTCTCTCTCACACACACTCTCTCTCTCACACACTCCTTTTCATTAGTCTTAGTCAGTTCTCTTTCTCCAGAATTGCTTTCACTCTCTCTCTCTCTCTCTCTCTCTCTCTCTCTCTGTGCATTACTCAGCCACTAGTTTCTCTCTATCTTACCCAGTTTCTCTCTCCCTCTCTCTCCTCTTTCTCCTCAGACCAGGTGTCTCAGAGCCTTTTGTTCCCCGTATGCAACCTGACCTCTTGAGTTCTTTAGCGTTGCCTTGCTCCCTCCTCTCTGGTTCCCAGCGTCGCTCTAACAAGGGCCACCGCTCCTAGCTCCACTCTGCTCTATTCTCCTCCTCTCCCCTCCTCTCTCTGTGCTCTCTCTCTCTCTCTCTCCCTCTCCTGGAAGGGTGGCACAGTTTCCTCTCCTCTGTGTCAATTGTTGTCCTGCCTGTTGTTTTGGTGGGATGTACTGGGAGGCATTTTTTTCTCTCAACGTTTTTTTTCCTCCTTCTCACGTCCTAAACCTCACCCCACCCCTCTCTCTCTCTCTCTCTCTCTTTCTCCCTCTCTCTCCCTCTCCCACCCTCTCTCTCCCTCTCTCTCTCTTTCAGCCCCCACCCCCACCCCATCCCCCCCGTTCAGCCCACAGAGCTTCCTGTCCGCGGACCGGCGAGAAAGTTCTGATTCTGTTTCCCTGGAGATGGAGCCACACCCAAATGTGACCACCACCCCTCCACACACACACACAGACACACACACACACACACACACACACACACACACACACACATCTCCCTTATCTGACAGAATCGGGTGACACTCACTATTAACACCAGACCGAGAGTGAGATCTGGTGTTAAATAGGTCAACACATACAAACACAGACACAGACACACATGAACAAAACAAAACACACATATTCACAAACGCACAAGCACACACGCCAAATAAAATTCACCCGAGAGTGCTCACACACACACACACACACATACACAAGAAAAACACACACTCAGACACAAATCAGTGTGCTATTAGTCACTGTTGTTGCACCTGACATAGTGTCCACATATATTGTCCACAGACGTAGTGCCCACAGGATGTGAAATAGAATGACACAACAAGGCTGTCCCTTACTGCTAAGAGCCAACATCCATTACGCAATGGCCTATTTATACACCTTTCTGTCACTGTCTCAGCATAGCATAACCTAACAGA
>PYXC01000048.1:205000-227500 GCA_015244755.2 Tenualosa ilisha | reverse complement strand
GGGGATAAATAAATGAAAATATTTCGTATATATTTCGTATATTTCGTCTTTACTGTTCGCCCATCTCTGGCAGACTCTTAATCACGGGGAAGTTTGTTTTGATTTAATTCCAGGTAAAGGACTTCAAACCATCATTCATGGCTGGGTCAGGACCCTATGAGAGAGAGAGAGAGAGAGAGAGAGAGAGAGAGAGAGAGAGAACAGTACACAGAGATAAGAAGAGAACAGGTGGATAAACAAAGAGGGACAGGATGGAGAGATAGAGGAAAAGGAGGCAACAGATGGAAGGCAGGAAAGACACACAGCAGAGGCCCAGCTTCTTCTGATAAGGAGGAGTGGTGGACATCACAACAGCTAGATTAGCATGAAGACTAATGAGGGAGGTGAGTAATAGCAGGTAACCGCTTCCCATCCAGTGATGGTTTCTCACACTTCTTCACACTCACTAGCACAACCCCAACAGCTTATGGGGGCTTACACACACACACACACACACACACAAACTCTGGTGGCTGCTGGCTCTTTGATGTGGTCTCTCCCAGACATAGGGGCATGTGGGCACCATGCAGTCTCTCAGAGACTCTCTCTCTGGGCTGGGCACCTGAGGACAGCTACTGCTAACAGGACCTAATGTCTGAAACTGGGACCAGATCACAGCACTAGACTGACTGATGGCAGGGGGAAGCTCAGCACTTACACGCTAGTGCCACTGAGCTAGCAGAGAATCTTTAGTGTTGTTGCATAAGCCTCCACATGATTATGGGATGGATCTATATTTAGCTTGCTCTAGTACACTTGTCAAGAAGGTGTACAGATTATATGCAGTTTTGTTAAGTTGATGTGACTGTTGTGTAAGTTTGTTATGTAAAGCATAAATGCTATATGTGTACCTATGTGCAGGGATACTCACTCACATGTTGTTACACAGTGACAAGTGCAAACACAGACTAGTGATGAGATTGATCACTAGATCTACATATAGACACTTAAAAGCCCACTGCACCAAACACAATGCACACGTGCACACACACACACACACACACACACACACACACACACAATCTCCCCTCACAAACTCCCACTCAGTGACCCCGGGGTGTAGCATGTCCACTCAGCCTGGTTGGTCCTCTGAGGGAGGCTGACCAAGACTCTAATGGAAACCTCATGTGGATCTCCTCACCTGTCTTCACCTCGTCTCACCTCCCCTCACCTCACCTCACACTCCTGCCAGCTGGGCGCCGCACACACACACACACACACACACCACACACACACACCACACACACACACACACACACACATACACACACACGCACACACACCACCCTGAGGGAGTAAGGGAGTAAGCGAGTGATAGAAAGAAATGGTGAGAAAGGTGGAAAAAGCTCTCCCACACTTCACAGTTCTGCGATTCTCCACCGCTCAAACCTCCTGCCTTTTCCTCAATGACTACCGTTGCAGTGATACAGCCACAGGGGCTTTGTAGTCTAACTTACCTGGAATGGCTTTGGGTAATCAGGCAAACTGATAAATGCAAATGCAATGGGTTTCAGGGAGGAAGAGCAAAGAGTAGGAAGAGGAGGAGGAGGAGGCGACAGGATGCAACATGTGTGTAGCAGGGTGCGGGAGTGGCGTGATTTAGATAGTCAGAGAGAGCAGATGAGCCAGATGGGAGATAGAAGGGGTGAGAGAGAGAGAGAGAGAGAGAGGGTAGAAAAAAGGAAAGGAGCGTGTGTGTGAGAGAGAAAGGCAGGGAGGGAGAGAGAGAACGAGAGAGGAGTGAGAAAAAGAAGGAGAGTGAGAGAGAGAGTGGGAGAGGGAGTGAGAGAGAGAGCAGCGTCACCACAGCGGATTGCTTACAGTGAGGAGGAATGATGTAGGGTGTAGTTAGAACACCAGCAGGTGGTGGACAAACCCCCACTCCCATCCCCACCCCCCTGAAATAAAAAGAGGGAGAGGAGAGAGAGGAGAGAGGGAATATATGATCACAGCTGGAGCAGTAAAAGAGATAAAAGCCTTGAGAGGAGGAGGAGGAGGAGGAGGAGGAGGAGGAGGCGGGTGGCTGCCAACGGCAGACAGTTCTAGAAATGTATGGCAGTAGCCAGGGCAGAAACATCAGTGTTACACTGAATAAAATGTCTGATCACATGACAGAAAGGACAGAGGAGAAAGGAATGAAATGACTGAGAAAAAGATGGTGCATTTGGGAGGAGACTGATGAAATACTACTGAGTACAGAAAAGCAAAGCATTGCTAAATAAGACCAGGTAATAACTGATGTGTGTATGCGTTGCATATGTGTATGTGGTATGTGTGTGTATGTGTGTGGGGGGGGGGGGTCTCATAAGTCTCACAGCTGATCAAACAGCTGGAACAGCAGAGACAGAGTTATTCTGCTGGGCATCGAATCCAGACCCAGACACTCACCAGGCCAGCTATAGGTGTGGGCAACCTGTTAATCTTCTTCACCAGGCCAGGCTTGATGGAGCTCAGTAATCTGAGAAAGAGAGAGAGAGAGAGGAGAGAGAGAGAGAGAGGAGAGAGAGAGGAGAGAGAGAGAGAGAAGAGAGAAAGAAAGGTTTTTAACTTGTTTATTACACCAATATTAAAGTCTTCTATTATTCCATCATAAAACATTAAATCCTTCAGTGGATTAAAACAGACAACTTTGATAATAACAATTTTCAAGTTCCTCAGGCAGAGAGGTGAAGACGGCACATGGCAGAGCCACTGCTGCATACTTTATAACCAAGAGAACAGCCAAGAGAGAGAGAGAGAGGTGAGAGAGGAGACAAGACAGGAATCAGGAGATGGAGGAGAAGAGAGACGAAATGATGAAATCTCTCTCAGAGATGGTGAGAGGGAAGCAGACTGAGACAGAGAGAGAGAGAGAAAGTGAGGAAGGGGTGAGAGAGAAAAGGAAAAGACAGGAAACGAGGGGAGAGGTGAGTGAGAGGAGAGATGTTGCAAACAGCATCTCTCACATGGCTGATGACTTTTGTTTATACTCTACTCTAAGCACAGAGGGCTCACACACACATACTCTGTCTCCCTCCCTCACACACACTCTTTCTCTCTCTCACACATGCATACACACACACACACACACACTTGTGCACATGCTTGTGCACACGCATACAAACATACAACACACAAATACCCCTGTGAACAGACATTTACACACACACACACACACTCACACACACAAACTCCCCAAAGCTGCCACCTCTGAACCAGATGTGGCCCGCGTGCGGCACAGTCACAGCAGGTGAGGCCCACATCTGCTCTTGAGTCAGCTGCTCATTTGGACTGGCGACCCTGAACTCTCATTCAACCGCAGTCAACTTTACAACACGCTGTAAACACAACGGGGGGACAGAGAGGAAAGAGAGAGGACAAGTGGACACTGGGTAAGTGCATTTTGGGGTCAGAGAGACCTTCTGATCACACTCGGCCTCGAGACAACAAGCCATCATCCAGAATTAAAGTTAACTCAAAGACCAATCATATTCTGGGTGTCTTTCCTTTCTTTGAGTCCCTTTCTGTCTCATAGAATAATGAGGATATTGCATAATTACGGCACGCATAGTTGGACACTGAGAATGTGACACAGATTACGGCTTGAAATCTGAAACTCTTTTTCCTGATCTTTGAAATGGGAGACCAGAAAGAAAGGAGCACACAAAGCCATAAAAAGCAGCCTGGATTCTCAGAGGGTTGCCTAGTGACAGAGGCGCTAAATCTCTATGACGTGACTCAGGGACATCATCCTCCAGAGAGAGAGAGAGAGAGAGAGAGAGAGAGAACGCTAGATGAAGAGATGAAGAGAAAGCACAAGGGAGGGAAAGACATAGAGAGAGAAAATGAAATGTGTGGGATAGAAAGAGTGAGAGTGGACACTAGGTAAGGAGACAGGAGAAAGAGAGAGGCAGAAAGAGCCTAAGCTCAATCTGTTAGCATCGACAAAAGCGCAAAAAAAGAAACTTCACACAAGGACCAGCCAACTTTTATTTTGTTGGCCTTGGCACTAACAGCATTCTGCTAATGGTGCAACAGAACTACACACACACAAACACAAATTCACACATACACACAGACAGACACACATATACACAAACATCACATACACACACACACAGACACAAAACACAAACACACGTGCACACACACACACACACACACACACACACACACACACACACGCACACATCCTGGTGTTACTCAGTACTCATGGCCTTGGGAGTTTGGTGCAATGGCATGTGTTCCAAGGTTTAAGAAGAGCCTGCAGCCTTGGATTTCTGTCAAACTAATGAAACGTCATTGAGAATGACTTCCCATGAAAATATCTGTACTCTTGTAATGTATGTGTGTGTGTGTGTGTGTGTGTGTGTGTGTGTGAGTACAAACTAGCCCAAGAGGATGCACCTGCAGCAGGTCAAGAGGTTTATCTCTCACGAGAGATTGTCTGGCTTCCAGAGGGAGGCAGAAACCCTTGAGCAAATCAGTAAATAGAACTGCCTTTCTCTCACACACTCATAGTAAAATGTGTGTGTGTGTGTGTGTGTGTGTTTGAGAGAGAGACTGTACCTGTATGCGTGTATCTGCGTGACTATATTTGTCTTGTAGGTGTATGTGTGGTATGTTTGTCTGTCTGCATGTGTTGTGTATGTGCATATATACATGTGTGCGTGCATGCGTGAGTTTGTGTGTGTGAGTGTGTGTGTGTGACAGAGAATGAGACTGTACCTGTGTGTGTGTATCTGCGTGAGTGTATTTGCATAATATCTTTTTTGTTCTGTGTGTGCATGTGTTGTATGTTTCTGTATATGCATTAGTGTGTGTACATGTACTCGTGTGTGTGTGTGTGTGTGTGTGTGTATGCAAATGTGTGAGTGTGTGTGCATGTGTTCACGTGTGTGTGTACAGCCAGAGAAAAATGCATGTTCATTCCATTCTGTCAGCACACAGCTCACTGGAGACTCGTTCTGGGGTTTCCTGTCTTTTCTAGGGGAGGTGTCAGATATTCAGACACAGAGCACTTATCTGATGACCTCTGACCTTCCCCTCTTAACTCCCCTATCCTTCCACACACACACACACACACACACACTAGCACACAAGCACACACCTGCACATACACATACACACACACACACAACCCCCCCCCCCCCCCCCCTCGCCAGACCTGAAGAATGCTGCTGAAGGAAGCTTCCTCTTTTGTTTCCCATCAAAGGCTGGGGAGGGTCTGCCTGTGCCACTGCTTAATAGTAATGCATTGCTTTGATAACTAACAGCTACGCCCCAGAGGAATTAGAGGTCAGTCATGGCCCCATATCTGATAACCATCTGTATGTGTGAGAAAGTGTGTGTGTGTTTGTGTGTTGTCTATATATCTGTATGTGTGTTTGAGTGGTATATGCAGTGCGTGTGTGTGAGTGTGTGTGAGTGTGTGTGTGCATGCATGCGTGTGTGTGTGCGTTTAAATACATTTGTAACATGCGGATGCAGACCAGCGTGGGTTTGAGCTCTGTTCTTTTCCGCAGAAAGGTGGTTCATCAGTGCTCTACGGCTGCTTGAATCTCTAGAAGTTACATTTTCCTAGTCATTATTATCATTTCATTCATTTTATAAGAAAGAGGACATGTGAGAGGAGGGGGATGAGAGGGAGAGAGTGTGAAGATGAGTGAAAGATGAGACAGACAACTGACAGAGAATGTGTGAAAAACACAGTATGTGTTTGTGCATGCATGTGAAGGTGTATGTCTACGTGTGTGTGTGTGTATCTGTGTGTGTGCGTGTGTACATTTGTACGGACAAAGGCAGAGAAACGCACATACAGACAAACAGGGTGTTGCATTTGTTCCTCCAATCAAATAGTTTCTTCCCCCCCCCCAACACTATTTTTGTCTGAATCTGAGAATAATCAAGCACATTCCTCCTGTGACGGGCCTAAAAAAGAATCTAAACCATCCTGGGCGCCTGATGCACTCAGCTGAAATACTCCAAATAGTTTGAATCAAACAAACATGACTAGAACAATGTGAAGGATATTGTCATCAGTTTGCAGAGCTTTGAAAAGAAAGATGAATCCTATATTCGGAAAGTTTATGAAAAGTATGTTTCTCTCCTTGCATAAGTCATGATGCTCACAGACAGCTAGAGACTGGTGGTCCACTGACGGCCCACCGGAGACCAAGCTGGTGGTCCGCTGGCATTTTGCTCATCAGTTTTCTAGTTTTCTGCCTGTGGGCTGCTTCCATATTTGGCGTAAATATGGTATGTTCTTAACAATACACTGTCCGTCCAAATCGTGGCATGCTCCGGCGGTCGGCCACCATTGGTCTGATAACGGCAAATCTGATTTTGCTATCTGGGTTCATTCTGAAGGTATATGAGACGGAGAGATACTACATATTCTTGATAGCTCAGCAGTTCCCTCTGTATTACAGCAGATGTAATGGAGGTCTGCCACATTCACGTAGTACATCAACATACATCACTAGCTGGCTTTTACGAGCGCTAACTGTGTTAGGTGATGGCATTTGCAAGATAAGGCTGTTATCTGTTAGCTTCTCATAAATCTCTGTGATGTCTCTGTATTCTACAAGGTAAGGTTTTTTTTTTTACCACAGTATCACATGTAACTCTTGAAGCATTACTAATGCTTCACATACTACACACTTTTAGCTATAGGAAGCTGAAGAGTGACACACACACACACACACACACATCCTACACAGCCATTGCACTGGGTGACCCAGGTAGAGCACATTCACCTGTCACTGACTCTCACGCTCTTGCTAAGCTAATTGAGATTAGCCCAGTGATCCAGGTCAACAACCAAATGTAGCTAATGTTAGCCTGCGCTCTATCTCTCTCTCTCTCTCTCTTTCTCTCTCCTGATCACACCAGCAGTGGTAGTTGTCAGTCACTGTTCACTGATAATCAAATGCAACTTATGTTACTTAGCCTGCCTCTCTCTTCTGCTCCCTCTAGCACTACAGAGCTCAGTTGCTGTTCACAGATCACTAAATATAGCTAATGTTAATTAACCTGCTCTCTCTTCCACTCACATCAGCCTCGATAGTGCTGAGTCAGTGGTCACATAGCCACAAGCACACAGGTTCTCTCTTGGTACACAGGTTCTCTCTTGTCAGCGGACGAGGGAAACTCCACCTTCTGAAAGTAAAAGTGCTGACATGGGCATGTAGGCCTATGGGTTCTACCTGTGCACATAACTCTCACCAACCTCACCATCATTATCTGACTGAAGAGCTGCATTCATTACAATTAGCTGATTTATTAGCCTGCCGTTCCCAGCCACCTCAATCTGAGACTGAGCCTGAGGTCTGTAATTCCCCACTTCTCTAATGTGGCCTCAGCAAATATAGATGAAAACACCTCTGTTGGTTGTTTCTTGGTTTCAGTATTTGGTTTCCTATCTGAGGCAAACAAAATGAAGTGTAAAAAGGCTTGATGGCCATGCCAAGCTGCAAAGTGAAACCAAATCACTCACAGGTCAGGATGGGTTTTCCCATGCTACTGTTTTACGTAAATGATCGGAAGAGATATGTGACTTTCCACCTCATTTACAGAGCCTCACCTTTCCATTGGTTTTACTGATATTAAAGCACATCTTATAGGACTGTATGTATCTGACTGTATGATCCACAAGCTCAAACCAGTCCTAGAATGTTATCCAGAACCAGAGCACTGTCAGTTGGGCTGCCCTGCAATTAGCTGGGACAGACAAACTGGACTGCATGGCTGAAAGCCAGATCTGCATAGCCACAGTCTCCCTCATACGCACATCAGCAGCTAACATGCTTGACAGTACTTCCTCATGGAAAGTCAGAGTGTGTGTCTCTTTCCATGATTTAAGGCACTTTACCATGTGGTTGATCCATAAAAGTGCCAGTTTTCTTTTCTTTTTTTTTTCAAAATGAAAAAAGGGAACTTTTATGAGGAACTCTGTCATTCTTTGATAGCATGTGCATGGGCAGCCTTCGCATCAGTAGCGGTGAAACCAGATCAGGTTCCAACAGTTTTCCGACAGTGCTATAATGATAACGGCCTGCGGTCTAACCTCAGGGCTGGAGATTTTTACACAGTTTGGAAGCATAACAAAGAACATAGCAAAAGCCGCGCTTTGCAATGATGGTGCGAGCACGTAGCACAGCTTTTGAAGAGTGGGTGTGTTTGTGTGAGAGTGTATATGTGTGTGTATCCCTGCATATGTGTGCTTGTGTGTGTATGTGTGTGTGTTTGTATGAGTATGTGTGTAGGAATATTTCTGAGGAGTTCCATCTGCTTTGATGACCCTACTCCTCCTACCACCACCCTTAACACCACCTCCATCACACACCCCCCCCCCCCCCATCACCCCATCATCCCCACCCCCATCCCCCCCAGACAGGTGGAGCTGCGGGGGGTCTTCTGGAGATGGTACGAGTGGAAGATACACAGATGTATAGATACACACACACACACACACACACACACAAACAAACAATCACCAATCACACACAGCATGTGTACTTAAGGACATTGTGCATTCAAAAACACACAGCAGTGACCACCTGACAAGAACAAGCGAGAAGAGGGTAAGAAAGAGAGAAAGAGAGAGTGAGGGTAAGAAAGAGAGAGAGAAAGAGAGAGTAAGAAAGAGAAACACAAGTACAAACATGTCTGCTGACTGAAGACATGTTCCCTTTCTGTTGGACCTACTGTAACCTCTATAAATCTCACTGATTTACCTCTCCACACAACAGTATCATTCATTGTAATACAAAACATACTTTACATGCTCTCCCTCTCTCTCTCGCTCTATCTCCCTCACTCACACACACACACACACACACACACACACACACACACACACACACACACACACACACACAACTTGAGCAGGTGTCCTCATGGCCAAGAAGTATGCAGGTCAAACATTAATCATCCTCCTCAGTAGAGCTTTGGACAGAAGGCTACAGAGGAGTAGAGGAGGGGGCCTCCTGATTAACGCCCCTCTACCAGTGAATCACCGACTGCTGGCCCAGTAAACACTGAGATTAGTTTATAAGGGACTTTTACTGTCTTTACTGAGGGACTCGTTCTCCTGCCTCTTTAAGACTGCCGGTCCTGGAAGCTTATCCCATTATACATCAGGCCAAGAGATGATTTGAGGTGAAGTCGCCATCAGAGATGTGTCAAATGTATCGAATGTGTCAAATAACACACCGGTATGAATCAATTCAGAATCAATTCAAATTCATTCATCCATTCCTGCTACACCTTTTCAAAGTCAGATCTCACTCAGCAGTCAATCCAGTTTCCCCTGTTAAAACTAGATACAGGGTGTTGCAGTGTACAAAAGTGGATCTGAGTGGGTTCAGGGTGAAGGGTCAGCATGGGTCATGCCACACACGCCCTCTACACTGTAGCCCCCTGTAATAACAGCAGCCTTCTTTGCTGTGAGCTACTCCAGATATAGAATGACTAGCCTGACCAAAAGACCCCCGTCTGTGAGTAAGTGGGAGGGAAGGGTGTTGCTGTCCATATGTTGTTAACAGAAGTGTCTAAAGAAACTGTGAAAGTGTGACACACAGAAATATACAGTATATTTCTAGGAGGGTGTGAGGGAAGTGTGGTGGCCATGTTTATGTATGTAAGTACGTATGTGTGTGTAAAAGTGGTGTGAGTGACATTCAGATCCCTATGTGAAGCTCTGTGTGCACCTATGGTTTGTGTGGCAATGATAAGTTACAGGTGTATGTTTCTGTGGTAGGGTGTCCAGGTTCAAGTGGTTTGTGTGTGTGTGTGTTGTGTGTGTGTGTGTGTGTTTGTGTGTGTGTGTGTGTTTACTCATTCACACAGCAGGACCCCATACAGGCTTGTGGTAAGCAGTGCAGGTTAGCAGGATAAAGTGTGGTGTGTGTGTGTGTGTGTGTGTGTGTGTGTGTGTGTGTGTGCGTGTGCGTGTAAGTTTACTCACTCGCACAGCAGGATCCCATTCTCCAGTCCTCCACGAAAGTCCTTCTCACCAAAGCACCGCCCAGTCACTGCCTGTGGCCAGGAGGAGAAGAAGAGAAACGCTAGATCAGAGAGGAGAGAAGCTGATGGTACGCAAACCACCGCTCTCACACCGTCACACAGTTTCGCTGTCACACTCTCACACCGTTACACTCTCACACAGTCATGCTGACACTCTGTCACACTCTCGCGGCTCTTCACGAAGCTTACGCAAACAGCTTAGCGCTCCTTCAAGCTCTCAACCATGCAATGTTTACCAGCACACATCCGGGGTTCCCGGCTGTACTGCCTGCTGAAATACACTTCAAAACAATTTCATCAATAAGAAAACAAAACAAAAAAAAAAAAACACAAAAAAATGATAGCTCCTTAGATACCACTTCTCTACATCATCCCTAAGAACCATCTAGAAACATCACAAAGAAAAACTTTCCAAGCTACATGGATAACTACAATTCTTTGAAAGACTGGCAGCATGAAACATACTTCATCAGGAAAGAGGAAGAAGAAAACAGCAACAAGTGATCCTCTCTGATGAGGTGTTAAGCAATGACGCTATTATGTCCCCTCCACTAAACAAGCAATGGGTTCAGTCCACAAAAGATAAAACAAACTGAGATGGCTGCACTGAACAGGCAGCAAGACAACAGAAAGAGAAGAAAAGAGAGAAAGAGAGAGAGAGAGAGAGAGAGTGGAGGTGAGTGTGTCGTCATTGCTCTCACTGACAGCACCGCTCTAACGAGCTTGACGTAATCTGCATTCATCCCAACCAAAGCCTGCTCCAGCACCTAATCAGTAGTGACACAGAGGACTTAAGGTAGCCAGGAGTTTGCATGACTGGCTTGTTTTGATGCGACCCCATTCCTCAGCCCTGATTCAGACTTCAAAGAGGTTTTTTTCTCTGTTATTCTTATTTTTTTTCCAGTTGGAACAAAACATGTTGAGTTAATATATAAACTTTTGCCAGGGCAATAAATAGGACTGATGAAATACCAGAGGGAGAAAGAGGAAGTCGGGAGAAAGATAAAGAGATGTTTTTCAGTCGTTCTTGAGATCTCCTCCATTCAAATTGTCCGACTTCCAACTTTAAGGGGGTGTTTGAAACATCTGCAAGATTTCACTCAAGTGTCTAGTGCAGTCTTGTGAATTCCCAGCATTTCTCCAGTACGCCTCAACACCAGTAGATCACAAAAGCCAAAACACAACATGAGTGTGTTGACTGTGTTTAATACCAACCATAACAAAAAGGAAAAACAAAAAAAACAAAAAAAACAAACTTTAAACCACACACACACACACACACACGCACACACACACACACATACACACACAATATCACTCATGATTTCCCCTATCACAGAGGTTGATTCTGAGAGAGGAAAAACAATTTAAAAGTCATCCATCTCTATGGTGATGGGTGCCCAAATAAAATAGCCATTAACAATGCAGCTCTATGGGACTGCTCATCTGGAAGTTAAAACAATTACTGGACTCAACTTCACCAGACACCCCCATACTTTTATTTGTTCAGCTGTGGGGGGTGAAGCTGGACCCGAATAGCTTTGACTGCGGCTGGTGGGTGAGCTTCGAGAAAGACTTTGTCATTTTCTTGGCCCATACAGTGCACCTTGGAGTTGATACAAAAGAAATGGGCTGCTGTATGTCATTCCATTGGCCAGGCATGTTGACACTGAGAGAGAAAGATCGCCTCAAGTAGGGTAGGGAGGTTCCCCTGCTGAGATTAGATGGTGTGTGTATATGTGTGTGTGTGTGTGTGTGTGTGTGTGTGTGTGTGTGTGTAAGTGGTGAGGGGTGAGTGTGTGTTGATTTAACTGGTAAATGCTGTGTGTGCTTGGGTCTGTCTACATTGTGTTAGGTTGTTTCTGTGGTGTGCGTGTGTGTGTGTGTGTGTGTGTGCGTGTGTGTGTGTGGCGTGGAAGGCAAAATTGTAGATGAGTGTGTGTGTGTGTCTCTAAGTAACGTGTGTGTGTGCCTGTGTCTACATCATTGGTGTTTTGTGGTATATGCCTGTCTGTGTGTGTGCGTGTGTGTGTGTGTGTTGGCTGTCACGAGCATGGCACCACTCACACACCCATCAGGCATCAGAACGCTTCAAAGGCCCATTCGCTTGACTTGAAGCCCAGACTTAAGTACAAGGGAATGTTTGATTATAAATGTAGACTTGTGTATGGAGCGCCAAACCGACCGTAAAATCATTACAAACAAGCTGCTCTCTACGATACAATAACAACGCTGACTGCAGCCATTTAAGTGCAATGGCTGCTGGCTCTCTGCTCCATCGCGCCACTGCGAGAAGCCAGTGGATGGGAGGAGGTTGGAGGGCCGTGTGATTTGCTTTGGCTGTGAGCTTGATGTGTGGTTTAGTTTGGTCTCCTCTGAAGTTCTGGCCTGATGGAGAGAGCACACACACACACACACACACACACACACACACACACACACGGCGTGCCGCGTGGTGTGCCATTAGAATCAGTCATTCATGCTACCACGCCCGCACTGACCACCCCGGTGCCACTGTTGTTTGACCACAGCAAACCACTCAAATGTATCCTCGCTGGAGTGTGTGTGTGTGTGTGTGTGTGTCCAAGGGAGTGGCTGGTTAGCATGATGACGTATATCCTCTTCAACAAGCTCAGGGATTCACATGGCTCCACAGTGTGGTACATCTGTTCGGGAGGAACCTAAAACGCATGTCTTTCAAAAAGGCATCTGGACAGCTGTCATCTATAGTCAGCTTCTGCTTTAGATTACTTGACAACACAATTCAGGGCACTGCTGTATATATACTGTATGCTGTACATACGAGCCTCAGTGGACGCCCCTTTAGTGAATCAAGGGCAGGCAAAACAGACCCCCGTTGAACGGAAGCTATAGTCCAGGAGCTCCGAAGTTCAGGACGCCACCACTCCCGCAGCAGGAGCTTACATCATGCCTCACCTCCATGTAAAACAGGTCTAATGGCTAACACAGACCACCGCTTCAATCACCCCCTTGGGGAACAGGCTGGGGGAAACTGTGACTTACACGGTCATAAAATGTGAATTAAATCTCAGCACACCGAGGGTGATTGCTTTAGATGGGGGCGTCGTGATTGCATGCGAGAGGTTTGCTCAATGCAGGAGATAACCTGAGTTGTTTAAACAAACAGCCAGCTAACTCCCCAAGGAAGGGAGGGAGCATTAAACCTCTTTCTGGTTATGGACTTACCGGCCTATCGATTTTGGAAGAGATAGAGTTAATTAAATCTACAGGCTGGAGACACGTTAAAAAAATAACGTCATAAAAAAATTCCGGTTACTGTGCGTGTGAGTGTGCACAATAGGAGAGGCAACCGGTTGCTAATTAGCAGGGCCAGGGGTGTGACTGGCTTGGATAACAGTTCTGGCAGCATGTTTCAGAGAGCAAGCCTCATTGATGTCCAAGGTAATTTCTAGACAGAGCGCGGCGTTTCACAAAACAGCCACCGTGGGTCACGTCAGGCCGCACAATTAGGCAGAGGAATGTGTCGCCTTTGTCGTTTATTGTTACTTTTCTTTTTTTTTTTGGGCTGTGGAATGCGGCATGGTGCGCGTCCGCTTTAGAGGCCACATTGTTTCACCAAACAATCAAAAAAGGTCTCTCTCTCTCACTCTCTTTCACCCTCTCTCTCTCTCTCTCTCACTCACTTCTACTCCATCTTTCTCGCTATCATTCTCTCTCTCTCTGACTCTCTCTCTCTGAGTCCCTTTCCCCCCTAGTGGACTCCTAATGACACAGTCAGGGTCGTTTCTCATGGATCCCTTTCCAAGGCCGCCACGTCCAGCCCTTTGTTGTCTTGCACTGATGAGAGGCCTTTTACCGACGTTCCACAAACAACAGTGAAGGCCTGGAAAGCAAGAAAAAACAAACCTTGGGGAAGTGCGACATAGTGCAAGACCTCGAGGAGTAAACCTCTCGACTTAATGAGCTGTGGCAGCTAGAGCAGGGTAGCGGAGAGGAAAGGTTTATCTAAACGGCAAATTTGCAGTACCGCAACGAAACGTTATCAGCAAGAACGGTTACCGTTCCGTAGAGGTCGACTGGGGTGAAAATGATTTCACCGGCTACAAGGAACGTTCAACAAGGAACAAAGGGACATCCAGTCTGTTCAGGCAGCTTTTCTTCCCAGGGTGGTTCTCATGAGATAGCGGACGAGTCTCGAAAGCGATCCACGACAGATGCGTTCATGTTTCAGGGGAGCAGATTGCGGCAGTTGGTGGAAATTGGTTTAACAGAGCACCCTGAAAGGAGGACGGGGGATCCAATGGAAACAGATACAGCACATAACCATGACTATCTCCCATCCTGTCCCGTGCCCCCATCCCCCCCCCCCCTTCCCCAAGGCACATAAACCACTTTTCCCTTTAAAGAAACAAACAATCAGCAATTCAATGGTTCAACACTGAAGGGTTTCCATGACAGCAAGGACATAAAGCGTAGAGGCAAGACAAAACAATCTCCCACTAAGCCCCCTGGGCCTACAGGAATCATCTCATCAAGACACGATGATGACTTTTATCTGTGGGATCACTTACACAGCAATAACAGACACACACACACACACACACACACACAAACCCACACAGAGCATGTAAATGCATGCGGATGTCACACATCTCCTCATCTATACGCACTTATTGCGTAACTGAGATTTCTGGCTAACGCACTGAGGAATACATACACACTTGAGGGCAGAATGCCAATAATCTGGTTAGCTCACTTTTGGGTGAGGTAATTAGCCGCTAATCTGTTTTCCAATGATTAGCCCCTGCTATGAAAGGCATGCCTATGGAAGCCAGCTAAATATCTCCTTTAGACAACCCTGGTACACGTGTGGGACAACTATATTCTTTCTAAAGAATGAACAAAGACAAAAAGAAATTATACACAAACGTAGAGACAGAAAAATTATGAGATAATGACTAGAGAAGAGAGGAGAAGAGAAGAGATGAGTTCATTTCTTGGATGAGTAGAAACTTGTTTGTTCCTCCAATCTGCCAGATTAAGAGTGAGCTGAAGACAGACGAGAGTGAAGAAGATTTAGTGTGACGGGGCCACTGGTTTACCTGACAACAAAGAGAAAACTATACCTTTGGGCACACTAACACACACTGTACTTATGTCCAGAGACAAGGAAAGACAGAGCATGAGCAACATTATCTGTGTTCATGTTTATGTAAACATCAAATAAACATAATAATAACAATAGTAACAGTAACTACATAAGGCATAATAATAACAATAGAAACAGTAACTACATAAGGCATACTAATAACAATAGTAACAGTAACTACAACAAAAGCAATAATACCAATGATACACATGTTCACAGCTGTCAGAAAAGAACACAGTAATTATGAGGGTTGAAGTGTTATTAGGTATTGCATCAAGAGAAAATAGTCTAATGGCATACAAACACAAACCAGATTTCCCAGCCTAACTTTTCTCATACTGCTTAACAGTCTTTAGGACTCACAGTACTGCTTGATTTTCCCATGTCAGAGTGTGTGTGTGTGTGTGTGTGTGTGTGTAGTTGTTGGGGGGGGTGGCTTTCCACAATAAGCCAAAATATTCTAAACCTCTAATTATGAGTCTAAAGTCTCCCAAAATGGCCAAAGATTTTAGATTCTCACTATGACTATGACCATATAATAACTGCCCCCTTCATTGTAACAGACTTGGACAGACACTTATATTAATATCACGCAGGACTGCAGAATGAGGGAAGAACGGGTTGCTGAGAGGGGTGCCTGTGGAGACGTTGCTGGCAACGATAGCCCTGTCTGGGGTCTAGTGTCTTAGCGAGATCCCGAAGGTTCAGCCAAGGGTGAAGGGGGACACCAGTTCCCCCCTCCGACCCATTAGGTCTGGTGTGCCCCCCCCCCCCCCCCCCCTTTCTCCAGTTCCCCTGTGTGTTCTGCCCAGCCCATAGTGCCATAGACTGTATGCCTCTGTGATAAATAAATGCCTCTCTGTGCCCCCCGAGGCCTTGCCCTGCACAATGGCAGCACAGTTGCCCTCAGGCACTTGGCAGGAGTTTGGAGCAAGCATGAGAGAGACAAGGAGGAGGAGAGGGTTGCAGACATGTCGGGGGCAGCTGTGAGATTGTGAGCCGAGAAAGAGAAAGGCCACTGAGGACTTAAAGAGGCCAAGCTGCTTTGGGTAGGGGGGAAGGAGGAGGTGGAGGGGGGTGTCTAAGGGAATGCTCAACGGAAGCCCAGAGCACTGCAACACCACGGGAGGATGATGGGAGAGAAGCTGGCCGATGATTTCTGCCCTACATTCAGCTTTGAGCTTTTTTGTGCCATGGTGCACAGGGGAATAGTAGGTGGGGGAGAGGAAAGAAAGAAAAAAAGAAAGAAAGACAGACAGAAAGAAAGAAAAAAAAGGAAGACAGAAAGAAATCAGGAGGCAAGAAAAAAGTTTTGTCCGTAACACTTTTCAGAAATCCCTCACTGGTAAACACCGCAAACAGGCGCAGCTTCAGATCATCCACTTGTAAGCAAGGAGACTTCAACAACGGTTGCACAACTGAGACAGAGGCTGATATTGGGTTTCCCCATGTCTGCGATTCATCTGCAGACGCAAGGCCAGAGGCCGGGGCCAGAAACAATCAACTGTTCAACCTGAACTAACTGTTGTATACAGCATGATTTTTCCCCTCTGGCTTAAAATGACAGCTTTAGTACAGTATATTGGTTTACATTACAAATAATGGCAACATTTTCAGCTATTCAAACCGATGTTCTGGCTAGTCATGTGCTATTCCATAATGGCCACTTAGGAAGTGATCGGCACCCAACCACTGTGTGTGTGTGTGTGTGTGTGTGTGTGCGTGTGTGTGTGTGTGTGTGTGTGCGTATGTGTGTGTGTGTGTGTGAGTGTGATCACATCCCATCACTTCCACAAAAGAATACATCTGGAGCGAACTAGCTGGAACCAACTTTCCAAGTGTGATCACCATGCTTCGCCCCGAGTGATCCTCAACCAGAACCATATGTGGCATGAGACACAATCATCATTAATCCAATTTCACCAATTCACTCCGAAGTGATGCTATAAACAGCTCCCAGGGGGCCCAATGGGATAGTCAGGCTGTGACTAAATACACACACCTCAAGAAAACAATTCAAATGCTAAAGCTAAATAAGTCAATAACTGAATTTGTTTCACAACAGTCGGGCATGTTTCCAGTTAGCGGACTGGCTGATGTGATTAAAGCTGCACTGTCACACGGCTGCTGGACGCTGCAGGTCTCTGCGTCTCCATTGATGTGCTGAGTGGATTAGAGAGTGCTGCTGCATGTAACACACTCACACAAGCCCACTCACACGCACACGTACACACACATGCAACACATTCACATAAGCTCACATACACATATTCTACACTCTACACACACTCATACATATACACTATGTAGGCTCAATACTAGTAGTCTTTTTCTTTTCTCTCTCTCTCACACACACACACACACACACACATGCACATAACGCATTAACATATGCTGAAATATGCATACTCACACTACATAGGCTCAATACTGGGAATCTCTCTCTCTCTCTCTCACACACACACACACACACTGTTCACCCACACACATGCACATGCTTACACACACACCCATGGACAAGGAAAAGAGCCAAAAGACAAAAACGAAATCGCCCAAAAAGTCTCAAGGGCAGACATGTTACGGAGGCAGATCAATACAGAGGCGGGAATGAACTGTCAGTCATCCACCCATGCACACATGTGCTGAGGAGATGCACCCACACACACACACACGCACACACACACACACACACACAGATGCATGCACCCACACACACTATACACATGCGCGTACACACACACACACACACAAACAGACACACATGCACGCACGCACCCACACACCCACCCACACACACACACACACACAAACGCACAAACACACAAACACGCGCACTCACACATACACACACACACACACACACACACAAAGGGATCCACACACTGCCAAGACAGATGAACAAATGAGGACGAAGAAACAGAACCAGAAACATGTAAATGAAACATGTCAACACCGACCCGACAGACACACAGCGAGAGACAGAGGGACAAATGAGACATGTGGAGGTAAAGAGTGTGTGTGTGTGTGTGTGTGTAAATGAAACATGCCAACACTGTCTTCTTCTAACAACAAACAGGACATTGGGGAGAGACCCGACAGACACACAGCGAGAGACAGAGGGACAAATGAGACATGTGGAGGTAAAGAGTGTGTGTGTGTGTGTAAATGAAACATGCCAACACTGTCTTCTTCTAACAACAAACAGGACATTGGGGAGAGACCCGACAGACACACAGCGAGAGACAGAGGGACAAATGAGACATGTGGAGGTAAAGAGTGTGTGTGTGTGTGTGTGTGTAAATGAAACATGCCAACACTGTCTTCTTCTAACAACAAACAGGACATTGGGGAGAGACCCGACAGACACACAGCAAGACAGAGGGACAAATGAGACATGTGGAGGTAAAGAGTTGTGTGTGTGTGTGAAAGAAAGAGAGAGACAGAGAGAATGAGAGAGAAATAAAGAAAAAGCAAGAGAGAACCATTCCTTCACTAAATACAGAGAGATATTGTGTCCTGTTCTTTGACTGTTTTTGTACCATTACAGTATCAATAGTCCCTCAAACATACACAAGTCCTACATTATCAATAGTCCCTCAAACATACACAAGTCCTACATTATCAATAGTCCCTCAAACATACACAAGTCTAACATTATCAATAGTCCCTCAAACATACACAAGTCCTACATTACTCAGTGCTACAGCCACCAGTAGACATGGAAAACCTTGAGGCTGTCAGTAGAGGTTCAAATAAAACAGTCTAAACCACATTCACTAGTGCCAGTGAAGTACACAGGGTATTTATGCCTTTCAGGGAATGAGAGAAAATAACGGTTACTTACTAGTGAAGCACACCACTAAAACCAAGATGTCCTGCAACAGTGTTTACAAACACACACACACACACACAAATCTCTACCAGTGGTCTCATCTCAAAGTTATTACTTGGCAAACTGACACACAAGTAGTTTTAGCGGAGTTGTGTGTTTATCAAGTATGACTTTAAAATGAGCTATTTAATCACTGTGCGATTTTATTGGGTCGTTTGATTAAATCTGCGGCTATGACAAAATAGTTGTGCACATGATCAGACTGTTTGGCCAGGTCTGGCAGCACTGTTTGATGTGTTGACGTTAAAAGACGAAGCGCTGGATAAACCGTCGTGTTGCACAATCCTTCAGTGTTGGCACAGCCGCGGTCGCCTCGTTATGGGCACGCCACGAGCTCCTATCTGGTGACGCCACTCACTCACGCTGATTTATACCCGTTTTTATGTGGAAATGACGGCATGACGAGCCCGAGAGGAAAATAAATCAGGACAGCGAGAATCACAGATGAGTGTTCAAAACGGCAGTGAAAACAGAACTGGAAACACACACACACACATTCACACACAAATGGCAAGGTCTTGTGTGTGTATAATGTTTAGGCATAATGGATGGCAAAACAAATTAGAGACATGCATCATGTGTGAGGCCTGTTCATTGGGCCTATTCAAACAAACAGCTTAGGCAGAAGTACAGAATGGTGACAGTCATTTTTATAATGCTAAAGTTTGTGTTTCATCATGTACAGATCCTACATATTTGATCTAAAATAGTCAGACTGTGAAAAATGGATGAATTTGTAAAAACTGACCCAGCTAATCAAAAGAGCTTTGTACTAAAAAGAATGGATAGTTACCCGATTCATCAAAATGAACTAAATCACTGCACAATAACTCACACAGGCATGTACATGGACTCTGATCGTTGTTGGTTGTGATGGTTGTTGAAATTTAGATATTTTACATACACAATATACACTCTCTATGATGAACAACACTAACCACTGACATGAACTTTTAGTACAGAACATGTGCTCTTTGCATACCATAACATGCCCATTTACGCATGCATGTAAACCTATCACCATCATTTACGTGTATATATCAACATATTCTTTCCAGGACATTGGACATATTTAGAGTAAATCAGGAGTAAAATATAAATGTTTTCTTTTTCCCTGAGAGAGTTCAGGCCCAGAGTCTGCCTCAGTAAATCTACAGGATTCTGATGAGAAACACATCCATGCATATGAGAAAGTACACATGGAGGATATGACAAATGATTGTGTGTGTGTGTGTGTGTGTGTGTGTGTGTGTGTGTGTGTGTGTGTGTGTAATGTAACTGTACATGGCAGAAAGAGAGTGAGAGAGAGAGAGAGAGTGCACACAGAGAAACCATTAAGAACAACAAAGTACCAAACCATATTGGGGGCTTGTTGCTATACGACTGGATAAATTTAGAAAGTATTTGAATTCCTCACACATCCATTCACCATCATCACTATGCATCACTCATCAGTCCTCATGCAGCACATGAGCGTACACACACACCTCGGCACCACTGAGTGCTAGGTACGACACACGCACACACCTGGGGCACAAGGTGGAAAAACATTCACACACACACACACACACACACACACACACACACACACACACACACACACACACACACACACACACACACTTTCCTCAAGCAGACAATCCAAACCAGACCCATCTCATCAGTTGCTCAGCATCAGAGAATGTTCTCAGACCAGCTCTTGGAAGCACACTTGGAGACAAATTCTCACCATTTCTGTCACTGAACCCAGAGAAAGGGGCCCTGCATTACTCAGTGGGCTGAGGTACACAGAATGCATTCATAAGATAATTGTCTGAAAACATTCATGTAAATGCATTCATGACATAGTTGTCACATTATCTCAATGCAGCTCCTTAGCTCTACTGAGGTAACTTTTTTAGCACTTCAGTGCACGCCAGTAATGTACTGGTTTAACCCGCTAGCCTAAAGGACTGTTCTCTGAACCGTGGTGCCGTAGGCAGTCTCCAGTGGTTATGTGAGAAGATTCTCAAGAATGCAGCTCAGTTAGAACACATACATATGAGACCACATGGATTGTTTGCGTGCCATGGCAGGGTGTACTTCCAGTCAAATTAAAATGCTTTCAGGGATTTTACAGTATGCAAGTCTAAAATGCGTGCCTAAAGGAAGCGACGCACATTTAGTAGTATTGTACAGTGCTTGAGAAGTATAGTACAGTACTTGAGAAATGTGTGCTTAAGGGGAGTGGCCCACACTTAAGTACGATACAGTAGGCTACTTGAGGAGGAGTCCCATGCACTCTCCTGCTCTGCAAGTTGTTGAGCAGGCGGTGTGAGAGACTGACAGCAGGACAACTCACAGCCCCCCCCTGACGAACACTGATGAAGCACGTGGGAGGCTGCTGGACCTGTGATTCACTCTGTCCAGCACAGCCACCTACCTCTAGTCCTAGGAATGAGGGGGAGGAGAAAGAAAGAAAGAAAGAGAGAGAGAGAGAAAGAGAGAGAACTGATGAACAAACTGTACATAATTGATGGAATACTGAATGAAAGAATGAAATGATGAATGGATGAATGAAATGATGAATGGATCATTACAGATAGACAGATAGATGGACTGAGAGGAGGACATCACTGCCAGTTCTGTTGATGGGAGAGAGTGATTAACAGGACCTGTGAGAAGCCTGCCTACAGAGACTGACGAGAGCTCCATATGGAGAGCACAGAGGGCTCAGAGAAGAAGACTGTCGCTTCAACAGCTCAGCATGACATAACTCTCTCGCTCTTTTTTCTGTCTCCCTCTCTCTTTTTCGCTCACTCTCTCCTTCCACCTCTTTCTCCCTGCATTTCTGTCTTTCTCCCTATACTCCCTTCTCTCACACGTCTTTCAGTCTCTCATTTACACACACACACACACACTCTAAAAGCTGTCTATCATTAACCCTCTCTCCCTGTCTCTCTCTCTCACATATTCTCTGTCTCCTCTAAGCATGATCAGCATTAAGGCATCAGTGGGAGTGTGTCATAGCTCACTCCTTATATAAGCCCCCTCCGCACTCTGCACCACATTCATTAGTCACCAGTAGCTGTATACCATCCATCCATCCATCCATCCATCCATCCACCACATCTAATCACTCATTTTCTCTCCCTTTTCATCTACATCCAGGATCACTTACTGTACTTCTGTCTGTAATCCTCTGCTCATCCAGCATACAACTAACCACTTGACTTCATACTTCAGTCCATACTCCATACTCCAGTACATACTCCATACTTCAGTCCATACTCCAATGCAAACAAGCACAGTTAACCTCACATGTACAAAACATGTCCATGTCAGATCAGGGCACAATGTGATTTAACTGACTGAAGCATTAGAGGCATTTTCAAGATGTTTTATACTCTTCATGTATTTTTTCAATAGGTATAATAAAACAGATCTACTG
>PYXC01000048.1:190000-200000 GCA_015244755.2 Tenualosa ilisha | reverse complement strand
GGAATGGGAGAAGAACGGACTGCCCCACGTGGAAGTCGCCTTGCATGAAGGGGAGGCCACGTCTGGGGTTAATCCACCGGGCCAAACTTCAGTACGCCATCTAATCAGCAAGGGAAACATGCCAGCGAGGGCCGAGCTGCGCTAATATTTAGCCGCCATGGGGGGAGAGCACTTAGGGAGCGCTGTGAGGAAATTTCACATGTCTAATCACAGCCACTTATCAGGGCCCCTCTGGAGGAAACTTCAACTAGAGGAGGTCAGACAGACTGATGACCACTCGGGCTGGTCGCTCGCTCGCTTGCTCACTTGGGCGGTTGGACTGTCCAGCTTTCCAAACAGAACGGAGAAAGGAGGGAGACTGGGAAGAAAAAAAGGTCTTGAGAAAAAAGGAAAACAAGACTTTAGTGAAAACACAAGAGTATCCTGTCCCTATTCTGTGCCAGACTCCAGTGTCAGCAAACACCGAGCCACAGTCGATCAATTAAAACACAGGAGGGGAGCCTGGGAGACGGGAGAGAACACAGTGTGCAGTATCGTGAACAGACAGCATGGCAGAGGTGAAGACTGAAAGTCTGCAAGAGTATAGGTTGGGAGAATGAACTGTGATAGCAAAATGAACCCACTTAAATCAACATTGAGTGTGTAGGTGATTATTTGAATGAACATCTACCCTCAGACAGCAGAATTTCCAACTTTCAAATGGCTGATTAGGTGTGAGAATTAGTGAGGCCGAGAAAGGCAGACCAAAGGCAGACCAAAGCAGGCGCATGGTTTGGCACAACATGCACTGAAATTAATGAAGGTTTGCTTCCTTGCAAGCACGAGACAGGGCATAATAAAGTGTCTTACACCAAAAGTGAGAGAACTGGCAACCCTGTAACACAGGTGCATCCTATCCCACAAGGGTTTCCATTTCAATGAATTGTGCAGGAGAAAAAAGCACTATACATACCATTTATTCATTAACCATCTGCATTTCTAACGAAACAGAATCGAATAGGATGAAATCTGACAGACATACTCAGCAGTTTGGCAAACAAAAGTTAAGCAAACCAACCCTAAACTTCCATACCAAACTTGCACACCAAACTTACATAATTAAACTTTGACACTGTTAGGCAAGCTCTGACAGCAAAAATGCCTCCACACTAATCTAAACCACTGGTTCTCAAACTGGGGTCCAGGGACCCCCAGGGGTCCGCAGCGTGTTGCCAGCGGGTCCATGAAAAAAATTGCTACAAAGTGTAAACTTGTCTTATGGGGAGAAAAACCCTAGAGCATAACATTAGTGACAAATTTATGACATCAATCTGTCAAAACATTTTCCTTAGGCATTGACGATAACTGCGTGCAAAATGAACATTAGTTCTTAATAGTTCTGTGAAACAAACAGTGTTTTTTAACAAAGTACCTCTAGATTTGACAAGAAATATCAATCCTTTTTAAAACTGCTCCTGCACTGTCAAGTTTTGTAATGCAAATGCAAAAGAAGACCATTAAAACTGTTGTAGTTTTAGCAAAATCTGTTTTTAGAATAAGACTTCAAAAGCTTCTGAAAGAACAAGTGGGTTCAGTTTTTGCTTATATTATGAAAAAAATTCTGCTCCATGAGGGGTCCCCAGCCCAATAAAGTTTGAGAACCACTGATCTAAATAAATAAGGGGAAACCCAGGCATAGGAACTTTAGAGTGCAGTGCACCTGTGGGCAGGTGTGATGGAGAGGCTCAGGACCTCCTGTCCTCCTCCAGTGTTGGACTCCTTCCTCTGTCTGTCAAAGATGCATTGATTCTTCCCAAGGCAGCCTTGGCTTTAGCAGACGCCACCGACACACTGACACAGTTGACCGAAAGAGTCACGGTGCAAGTCAGAGGGAAGATGAAGAGGCACAGATAAGCAGGAGACAGCATTCTACTGGCTGCGGAGGACATCCTCTCTCATCCTACCCGTCCAACTCAAGCCCCAATTTGGACTCGAACACTGGGGATTTGAGGCTGGACTCGGACTTAAGGTTTCGTGACTCAACGACAACACTGTATCCTACTGCTGACTGATCACCACAAAAATACCAACTGGTCTATGACAATGTGCAGGACAGCTAGGAAAGATGGTTTGGTGTTAACAAAAGTATTGCAGTAAAACAAATGTGCTAACAAGTATGCCTTAAAACAAATGGATTTGGTGAACTCACATTGTGCACTAAATCAAATGCAAATAGATTAGTGTCTTTTGAAGGCACTTAGTAGTTCTCTTGAATGTTCAAAACATTCTAATGTTTGTAATCAGTCACGACTCTGTAAATAGAAAAACAAACTCAGAGGCTCAAACTAAGCCATAAACAAATCCCACCAATCACCACCTTGCCTTGGGAACACATAGGGGAGGGATGTGATTACATTGGTTGACAAGTACATACATCAACAACTTTTCACCAGAAGCATGACTTTCTTTTCAACGCGCTAAGGAAATATTTAGCACAGATAATGTACTGAGGTCAGTGGTGATTGCCATCTCTCAATCCCATATGCTTACTACTGGCTGCATGTCAAGAGGTAAAGTGGGCCAGTGCCATTGATTGGATCTGACATATATTTATGTGCATTCATGTGCAGGAGTGGGGATATGTGCATGTATGGTGGCCTGTGGTGGTCTTTATGCGCTCAATGCACACATAGTGTGACTGATGCTGAACCTACAGATAAACAGATTAGATCAGACTCATGCATGCTTGAGCTCTAACATGCAAAGGACCTGATGAACTTCATGCCATATTACACACACACACACACACACACACACGCGCGCGCGCGCACGCGCGCACACACGCACACATACAATTCAGAGAGACAAATGCATATTCACCCACATGCATATATATATGAATTGACAGCACATGTGCACACATAAACACAATCACACACATTCATACACACTCACAAGCGCACACACACACACACACACGCAGTGACAGCCTTGATGAGGAGATAAGGAGTGTGTGTAGATGTGATTTTGCCATGAAATAACCTCTGTAAGTAGCTAAGGCTTTTGTGGGGCCTCTGCAAGGCCTCAATATCCTGTCCAGCTCAACCCCACCAGCCACGGAGACTGGCCAGCCTCACCAAGGGCCACAGACATCGACAATCCTCCCCTGACCTCTGGCTTACCTTCCCACCCACCCCCTCCTCTCCTCCTCCAAAACATGTCCCTGCAATGGCCTGCGAGGCAGGCTCTGTGTGTCCTCACAACCACATCCTCCTGAGTGTGGTCACAGTACTCTCAGTGTCTGCTGGGCTAACACAAACACTCCAGCCTGACCTCCGCAAATCCACAGTCAAACACAGCATGCTAATGCTAGTGTGTGTATGTGTGTGTGTGTGTGTGTGTGTGTGTGTGTGTGACATTTCTCCTCTTTCAAGTACCCCCTCCCCACACACATGTATACACATACACACACACACACCACCAAGTTAATCTAATGGACACCTCTCTTCATAAGACATCAATAAATCAAACAGGAAATGAGGCTTCAAAGCACTGGGGCTCTGGCCTGGTAATTGAACCCAGTTGCACAAATGGCTCCTTCACACGTATGTGTTGATCACACACACATGAGGTCACACACTCCATATTAGGTAGTCACGGAGATGGTCCCCAAGGAAAACAAGTGGTCAGAGGCATCAATCCCAGTTTGTGCAAAATGTTCATTATCAATGAACATGATAGAGATCAATAATTACATCAAAAATATGAGGCACATCTACGTGTCACATGGCTTCTGGTGAGTAAATCCCTCGAGAGGTTGTGATGCCACTGCTAGTGTCAGGGCAGTTAGCATGGTTAGCATACAGTTAGCATAGTTAGCATTCAGCGAACAGGACAGCTGACAGCATAGACCTTGTAACAGCTGCAGCTGCTGACAGTCAGAAGTCAGAAAATAAATCAATGTAAAGCGGTATAAACGTGCAAAAGTGCAAACTATTACTTAGAAAGGTACATATAGAGGGCACTTGGTTACTGACACGCCTTTCCTGTCCACTGATATTCTTGCTGTCTGAGTCCTTACTTGGATGGGGTCCAACAGTACAGCACACCCAGTCCCTATACTCATAATCATAACTTCATATAACAACTTAATCACAACCACCTACAACCTGACATACCTGCTATATAGCAATATATGATTTTTGGTCAGCAAGAGGTTCAGTGTGGTAGTATGTGTAAATTCTGCTTGAATTGTCCAGAATTATGCTCATTTTGTTCCTACACAAGGAAAAAAAGTCATAAATTCACCTTTGGCCTCAGCAAGCTTTCATCTGCCGGAGAAGGAGTAGGCTCCCAGCCCTTCATTCCATCTCCCTGTGGGTCTGGTGAAACCAGGCAGCCTTCCCAACCACCTCCAACCCTCAACACCTTCACCCCTCCACCCCCCCCCAGCCCTCACCGCTTGCTGGGTGCTTTGGCTCCCAGCTCCCCTCCCCTGGGCCTGGAAGGTCCCACAACACACCAACTTCCCCTGCAGTTGATGCACAGAAATCCTGCCATTGTGTCTCTCCCCAGGGGATGTGTGTGTGTGTGTGTGTGTGTGTGTGTGTGTGTGTGTGTGTTGTGTGTGTGTGTGTGTGTGTGTGAGTCCATGAGAATATCTTTGTATGTGTCTTTCTTACATCTGTCCATTTTTGTAAGGGTGTGAGAATGTGTGTGAGATGTGTGTGTGTGTGGTGTGTGTGTGTGTGTGTGTGTGTCTTCCTAGTGAGGCCTGAGGAATCTGACCTCACACACCCCCAGTTGCCGCCTCAGCCTCTTAACCTCCAACACGGCAGGAGAGGAAGAGGAGGATGATGAAGAAGAAGAGAGAATTAGGAGAGAGAGGAGATGGCATGGAGTTTTATAACTTTCACTGAGCGAAACTGTGTGGGATTTAATGGGAGAAGGAAATGAAGCACAAAAGATAAGCAACTGCCAAAAGCATTTCAGAGGAGAATAACTCTGCCAAAGACCAAAAAAATGCTGTTATTATATACTTTCTCCCACCAAAACAAAAAGGGGAATCTGGCAGGGCAGTGACATGTGACACGGGAAGCCATCATAAATATAAACCTTCTTCACGAGCGCTGCAGAGGGCCAAGACGCATGAATTCAGATCAGTCTTTTCGACATGACACTTTGGCACACAGGGGAGATAGAAGCCATTAAAAGCACATCCATTTCCTCGGCGTCTGCAGGCTCTCACTGTTTCTCACTGCAATGTTCTCATGAAGGATGTAGTCAGGGTCTGAGCACCCACACAGGAGTGCGACCCGGAATGCTAATATAAACATAACATAAACAGCATTCTTATCTGTCACAACAAAACACATGCGCATTCCCGCACAAACACACACACACATACACACACACACACACACACACTTGCATGTGCAAATGCAAACAAACACACGTGCACACACACACATGCATGCAAACAGACAAATACATGCACACAGAAACAAATACTCACATCTCACATGTGCATACACACCGCATGCAAACAAACAGATACAAACATAAACAAAAACATGTGCAGACACACACATACATGCATGCACACACACACACACACAAACACACACACACACACACAAACAAACAAACAAACAAAACAAACACACACGCAAACAAACAAACACACACACACAAAATGGTATGGACTGCATTTATATATCACTTTTCCACTCCTTCGAACACAAGCGCTCACAGGACACACTGAGGGGCCAAAACAACAATCATAACAGCAGAAAGCATACCAGACAGGACACTTCAAAAGCCAGTCCTGGTGGTCCCTCCTTGGAGGGACTAAATGAAATCTTAAGATCCACATTAGAGAAGGAATCTGTGGAACTGTGGGATAAGAGGGGGCGTAATCAACCACCGAAGCTCACAGTTTATCTGGGAGGATTGGGGTCAGTCGTCCGCAGCCAGAGACTGAGTACACAAACACACTTACCTCCCCTTTGGAAAAGACATCAAAACATCCCAAACGCTTTCATCAACCCCATTGGCCAACACACAGGCCTATATATAGAAACTAAATGTTTTTTTTTTCCTCCAGGAGGGTGGCTTCACGCTTTGACAAGATATATACAGTATGATTCCACAATACACCTCTGCATAGACAAAAGAGCCAAACAGTGTGTGGACAACTCCCAACACGCCAGCCATCTGTGTCCTATCACACACACACACACACACACACACACACACACACACACACACACACACACCCCTCTGTCATGCCACAAAACTCCCTGACATTTTAAATAATGTGAGCAGTACAATAAAAACACACACACACACACAAATATATCTATATATCAACATCTTGCTCACAATGAGGCAATGAGTCCATTCATTGCCTTCCCTTCATAATGCACTGGCGGGAATCATCATTGGTGGCGTTGGCCCCGCCGGCTACAGGACACAATGCGCCGCGCGGTAACTGAATGAGCTCCGGATCAGCACCATTATGGCCTCAACCGCCGAAATGGGAAGATTTCTTTCAGCGAGGGGAAGGGGTGAGGCCTGGGCCAGTATAAAAGAGCACTTTCATGGGGGGAAAAATGAGGAAAAAGAGAAAGCGGAGTAAAAGAAAGACAGAAAGAAAGAAAGAAAGAAAGAAAGAAAGAGAGAGAGAGAAAAGGGAGGAGAAACGAGAAGGGAAAGAAAGGAGAGAAGATTGATGAAACAGGATCAACTTTCCATTCATCAGGCACAGTGCTTGCGACCCAGGTACAGTAGCCCAGATTAAGGTGACTTCAAACAAAGGTAGCAAAGGCTTAATGCTAGTTCCTCTCTAAGTAAACAGAGACTTGTGTGTTTGTGTGTGTGTGTGTGTGTGTGTTTGTCTGGGTGTGTGTATGTGTCTGTCTGTGTCTGTGTGCAGGTGTGCCTGCGTTATTTATGGATATGAATTTAAAAGAACGTCAAATGATTATTATATACAAACACACACACACACACACACATTCAGCACTGTGTAGTCTCAAGGATACACCCTGCCTGAAACAGTGAAGTCTCCAGCTGCCTCAAAGGCTTGTTGCCAGCCTTAAGCTGATTTAATAACTGAGGTCATGAACTCAAGGCTCCCATCAGATCAGAGGTGAGTGTGTGTGTGTGTGTGTGTGTGTGTGTGTGTGTGTGTATCTGTATGTGTGTGTCACTGATTACACCCATTTTGCTTTCAACAGTCTGTGCTCAGGTTGCATCCCCAATGGAACCCCTGCAGAGAAAGAGAGAGCGAGAGAAAGTGTGTGTGTGTGTGTGTGTGTGTGTGTGGTGTGTGCTGTGCGCACATGTGTGTGTATATGTGCATGTGTATATGTGTGTGTGTGTGTGTAAAAGAAAGAACAAAGAAAGAAAGAAAGAAAGAGTGCTCCTGTCCTCTTCAGTCCCATTAAGAACTCCTCAGTCTTCACAACTGAGATCTACAGACACATTATCCCACACAGCACCTGAAGTGCACACACAATAACACAGCACCTGAAGTGCACACACAATAACGCACAGCACCTGAAGTGCACACACAATAACGCACAGCACCTGAAGTGCACACACAATAACGCACAGCACCTGAAGTGCACACACAATAACGCACAGCACCTGAAGTGCACACACAATAACGCACAGCACCTGAAGTGCACACACAATAACGCACAGCACCTGAAGTGCACACACAATAACGCACAGCACCTGAAGTGCACACACAACACAGCACTGAAGTGCACACACAAACGCACAGCACCTGAAGTGCACACACAATAACGCACAGCACCTGAAGTGCACACACAATAACGCACAGCACCTGAAGTGCACACACAATAACGCACAGCACTGAAGTGCACACACAATAACGCACAGCACCTGAAGTGCACACACAATAACGCACAGCACCTGAAGTGCACACACAATAACGCACAGCACCTGAAGTGCACACACAATAACGCACAGCACCTGAAGTGCACACACAATAACGCACAGCACCTGAAGTGCACACACAATAACGCACAGCACCTGAAGTGCACACACAATAACGCACAGCACCTGAAGTGCACACACAATAACGCACAGCACCTGAAGTGCACACACAATAACGCACAGCACCTGAAGTGCACACACAATAACACACAGCACCTGGTAAGCCACGAAAAAGGAACAAAGATGAGAACCTCAGCATCCCTCTCAGGCAGCTCAAACCAGATCTGCGTGGACTTCCATGGAGTTTCATAATGGCCCAATTATTCCAGAAAACACACACACACACACACACACACACACACACACACACGCGCGCGCACTACAGGTTTTAGTCACACTAAAACCAAAAACTCTTGCACTTGTACCTGTTACATAAGCAGTCAGGAGAGCGGTTTAAGTGCTGGCTTATATCAAAGAGCTGCATAAGGTTCTTTCGGGCAGCCACTCTGTGCCGCTGTGGAGGCAATGTGCGCACACAAGAGCTGGATTAGAACTCCAACCACTGCCAAGGTCATCAGAAAATCTGGATAACTACTGGATAACGACTTCTGATGGATAACTTCCTGGAGAAAGATTTATTTTACTTCATTTTGACCAAACAACTAAACTGTATATAATGTGCACCTTTAAAGACAAACAACTTAAATGCTTCCTCCTAGAGTTAAAAAAAAACCTAAAAGAAAAATATGCAGGTGTCAGCTGGTCTCTTTGAAGAGGTAAGACCCTGTTAGAGCATGTTCCCACCCCCATCCTACCCCCCTAAAACAGGGGTGGCCAAACTACGGCCCCAGGCCTATGACGGCCCTCTGCTCTCTTTCATGCGCCATGAAGTAAAAAATAAAACATCAAAAAATCAAATGTGGGCTGTTTTTACATTAATGTAATGTTATATGTCCATCACAGGTCACAGTTCTAGTACTGGTGTGACATGTTTGTCAATAGTATCATTTAACAGTGTAGGATTAGACTGCCTACTGGTTTACTGATCTAAAACCCATTGACTCTTTCAGTTAATGGTGCACTGAATTTAGCTTTGGCCCATGGCAGCTTAGATTTTTCTGTATGTCGCCTGCAAACAGAAAAGTTTGTCCACTCCTGCCCTAAACCCTAACCTCTCAAAGATTTATCTTGCATGAATCATGAGGGTTTAGGGTTAGGGGAGAGATTACGATTAAGCCCATGTGTTTTGGAGTCTTGGATCTGGAACCGGCCCTTCACTCTAGCCCATAAGAGGAGGAGGTGGAGGAGGAGAGAAAGAGCATTAGAAGGAAGAGAGACTTCCTCTTTTTTTGATCCTAAGTCCTAAGTGACCTTTTGGGAGGGTAATGTACACGCATGGGGTCAACTGTTGCAGTAGGGCTTTAGTTCAGCGACCCATGGATAGATCTCTGCCCTCTGGTGTTAATCTAAACCACGCTGGGCTACATCTGCGAAGACGTCATAGGAGAGCGCTTACACCACACCCTACTTTACCCCTAAACATGGAGTCCTGGTGTCCCACAAACCAGCTCCCACCCAAGCACCCCAACCAACCAGCCCCCATAAGAGAGATCCCACATCACGGACTCAGATGGCCCCACCACATCACTCTCAAGTCTCTGCTAATACTGGGGTTCACCTGGGGTTAAACACCCAGCACTTTCACCACCAAGCCCCTCCCCCCCCTCCCCCCCCACCACACACACACACAGACACACACACACAAACCCAAACCCTATTTTTGGCTCACTGTAGTCAGACACACACACCCCAAAGCCCCCCCCCCTTAAAAAAAGGGAGGTGCAGCTGGTCCGATTAAGTGGGATTAACCTTTATCCATCTTAAGGGGGGTTAACGGGAAGCTGCCAAATATTGCTTACTGGTCGCCCTTCTCTGTGGACTTTGCCTGGTACTACAGTGTTATGACTGCTGAATAGCAGCTCGCTGTGCACAGATGCTTTTGATAACTTTGGTCTGACCTGCCAATTAGGCAAATTAGAAACCAAGTGTTTAA